>CM076574.1:180997619-181450119 GCA_034641835.2 Pinus albicaulis
CAGTAGCCGGACCCACACCCCGAACAGGATCCCTATTCCAAATGGTTCAAAGTCTAATTGGGACTTTCTACCGGGGAGATCCCCTACTGTTGGCCGGACATATTTTCCCGTCAACACGCCCAAGCACATTCCAAATGCCTTGTAGGACGTTGTTGCTCTAGAAATGTAAGGGGAGATTATATAGCTTGATCCAAACTGGCATTCTAGAGACAACCATAGTGTTAGCATCAAAGTCTGGGAACAAAGGGGTGATATAAATTCCAGTAGATCCCCAAAACCATGGACCCTCCTGGAGGATGCAGTCTCTAATTTATGAATGTTGAAATTTAACTATGTAGAAGCCTTTTGAACAGAGATGTATTTCACACTCCACAGTCCAGTTCTTAAATATCCATTGAAAGAGGTTCATTGGTTTGGGCCAGAAGCTATTGAAGCAGCAGATAAGTGCTTGTGCCTGAGATGTGTTTTGATGTTCTTCAATCGCAGGTAAATATATGGTCAGTTTAGGTGTGTGATTCAGCTGCTCTACGATGTAGGGTGTGGGGGCATTTCTCTCTAGTTCTGTAGGGGCAGTTGGTTTTTTGTTCCCTTGCAAAATGTTCTTGAAGGAGGGTCTTGTATTGTGTTCTTTTTTAGAGGTACTGCCTCCCCCTATTCCCCTAACGGTTTTAGTTTTTCCCCGATCCCCTATTCCTCCTCCTCGCAACTAAAGGTTGAGGATGATGGTAGCACCAAAGGATATAGTGTGATCCTTTATGGATTTGGGGTTTCGAAGTACTCTGCCTTCATATATCAGTAACTATAATGATATAGGGTATCCCTGAGCTTGTGTAATATGAATTTTGAGATCAAATATCAAATCTGTATCATCTGTCCATAACACAAGATTTTCCCGAATAGGTGTTTTAATAAAAATTTGAAAATGGTTATTATTTACTTGTTCTGTGGTGCTTGTTTCCACAATGTGTTCACCTGCCTTATTCAATGCTGGGTCACTCTACATAGTCGATGTTGGGTCAATCTACAAAGAGGGGAATCGTATGTGTCGAGGGAAGCCTAGTGAGGACTAACCGCACTCTGCTTGAAACTGGGCATCTGAAAAAGATTTGGGCATGTAGATGATGCACCGAAAATAGCCCCAAGCCATCCGTGGAGGATAGCCATGCACCTCCAATAACATAGGACGACATGGTGGGTAGGGCATATTATAGCCACTGAATTTCAGGAGCAGTCGTGTCGGTCCATCCACAAACACCGAGATCCATCTTCGATAGCCAGGTGCCACCATTCCCCAAGGACGATAGCCAACTTTCATGGGGGCCCGATGGCATTGTATAAGTCACAGGGCCACAAAACACAGGTGAGAGTGTTCCAGAATAGTCCTGGAGCCACAAGGTTCATGGCCACTGTGTGTCGAGTGGTTTGGGAAACCGGCGCAATGATCATACTGGGCCGAGGCATACAGTGATGGTCAAGAGTGTGCAGGGGCGATGGCCGCAATGTCATACTTTTTTTCCGGATGGTAGGCAACGCGTAAGGTGTCGCCACATAGCCTCTGGTAGCTCTGGAAACCCTAGCTTCACTCACCATTTTTTCCTTCCGAGTACATTTTGAAGTTATAAGTGATTATATCTTCATTATTGTAACTACCTTTTTTAACTAAAAACATAAACTTTCTTTACTTCAGCCTATCCTATTCAGGTATATTAAGACGAATTGTAGAAACTATTTTCCAAATCTAAATACAACATGTGTGTGATATGATCAAAATATTTTGTTGAATATGTTAAAATGATTTGCTGGTCAACCAAATATCTTAGGGGTTTCCTTCTTCAGCGAGCTCAGCTCAATAGGCCAAAGCTTTAAGGGCTTTAAGAAGAGTTGTTGTTGAACCTGTTGGAACACCTACAAGAGTTGATGTGTGGTGGAATTTGCCACTAGAAAGGTGGTTATCATCTAAATTTTTAGCTATATGAGAAGTTGTTGTGTAGTGTGTTTGATATTCTTGATGAAGGGCAGCTACTTGAGTTTCATTGTTAATATTTAGTTGTGGATTCTTATTTGGATGATATGTGCTATACATGGCTACTATTTCGGCAGGTATATTTAGATTCACTCTAATTTGTGTGTTTCATTTGTTGTTATCCCAATTTCTGGGAGAGATTCAGAGAGAAACCTTTTTTGTACATTGACTACCATAATATGTGCAATAAAATAGTAGACTCGTATCCTTTAGTTTCTTTAAAACTGGTACAAGAGGATCTCATGTAATAAATTTTGCTACATTTTTTAGCTTTTATATATGGAGAAAACATCTTTGGCACTTATAGCATGTCCATTAGCATCACAGAGGCTCATGTGATATTTAAATTTTATATACATGATCTAAGCCACTTCACACATTCAAACATGCCTATTATTAAGGATTAGAGACGTTGGAATTTTTTATATTCTCTAAGTATAAATCAAGTTCTTGTATGAGTCTGTCCTAGATTGTCTCCATGTAGCACACAAAGTTTATCAAGAGCACCAGCAAGGTCAAGCAAGGGTGTCCACTATCTCCCACCTTGATTGGGATGTAAAACAATGAGTTGGAGTTTTTCCTTAATGGGCATACATATGACAACAATGCAATCCTTTTGGCTTCTTTCCTCAAGGGTCTGTAGAGACAGACATTTGCATTATCACTTTTTTTGTGACCTTCATAGTTGATGGTCAACTTGGGTAAAACTGAGCAGTTAGAATCTTCGACATGTGGGAAGGGTCTTCTTAGATTATCATTTATTCCTTAGAGTGAAGGATATTGAGATCACCAACTCATATTACATACTTCGATGTTCAATTATTAGGCTCTCATTTTAGTTTAAGCCATGTTCAACCTTGGGTCAATAGGGGCTACATTTATTTTTCCTTGCTTAAGATATAGTGTCTCAGACATCATTTCTAAGAGATGTCAACCAAGATGGTAACAATCTTAATTTAATTTCAAACCTACTTAATTAGCAAATAGAAACAACTAAAATATTTGTTGAAATTTCAATTTGATTTTTACTAGGAATTGAAACACATTACGCTGAAGAAAGTAGAAAGACATGCACATATCTAAAACTAAATTTACATCATTTTTTATTGTCGAATTTCCTTGAAATTCGGCTTACTGCCTAAATGAAAAAATTGGAACTACTTTTCTTTTCGCCAAGGCACAAAATTTCTCAGCAATAGAATCAATGGAAAGAAACAAGGTAAAGACACAATTACACAAGATACACTAATTTTCTAGGGAAACCAACTGGGAAAACCCTCTCCTTGTTGTGGTATTTTATTGATAGATTATAAAGATCAAATACAAGGCAAACTGTATATTGAGAACAAAGTTGTTCTCCTTCTAACCCAGCCTAGACTTTCCCTGAACGTTACTTGATCACAACTCCTATCCTTTGTGCATAAACATGCCTGAAATTCTTGCACACTAGCCTCTCTTCTTGGATCCTAAACTCATCTGCATAGGGCCTCCTTTTTTGTAGCACAAATATCTTAATCTATGCACACTTCGTACTTAATAATATGCACACCACAAGAAGGAAGCTCACACAATTCTTGTGCACTTTCTCACAAACCTGTGAGAAGTACAAAACAATTTTTGAATTATGTTCCTTCGTCCTACTTTTATGCTGTTTGATCATGCTATAACTGGAAGTTTATTTTTATAACTTATTCTTGTGATTGATTTGTTAACTGAGTCAAACTGACTATTCTAACTCGTCCTTGCCACAATTAGACATTAAGGCTCTCACTTGTTTTTTTCCAAATATTAACTCGCAGTTGGAGAGCCACATAATTGAGCCCCAAACTACCACATGAAGAAACTAACTTATCCTTTTTCATGAACTCTTACTTGAAAATAGAAAAACACATTGAAGTCTTTCTTGACTAAGGCACAAATCAAGAAGACTATGAAAAATTGAATGAACTTCACTCACTGCTTCCCACTCTAAGAAATTGAATGAAGTAAAACCTATACACTTTCCTTATCCTTTATATACTAGAAGGCGCAATGAATTTGGAAACATGCATGACATTGCTTTAACTTAAATATAACTAAACCCTAGATCTATTCCTGGTCTTGAGATTAATAGCTTCAACCGACATGAAATATTTTATGAAATTGGAAATGTGAAATGTGAAATGTGGAGTTATATCAAATTTTGTGAAATGTATGGTTTGGCTATTAAGATTTTCATTTCCATATATAGATGTTCATAGTAGCAATATTATCTCCTCAGTTTTTTATTTATTAGTAGATTGAAATATATAGGGAAAAATATCAAATATTACCCAAATATACTATATAAAAGAAATATTGCAATCACAATAGATGAATGAATAACCTAAAGAGAACTAAAATATATACCTTTAATATTGGAAGTAATGTTCACTTGCCTCTACAAGGACAAAACCTCTAATTGGTAGAACTCCAATTACAAATAAATTCATAAGACATCTTTTACATTGCTTCTATATATTTATGTAATACTTACTATTTCCTAGGAACATTCTAGTAGGTGGATACTTCTAGTGCCTTCTTACATATATTGCTTCCATAATACTACATGGGTCTTATTTATGAGAGATGGAATTTATACATAGCAATAGTTAGCAACATATCTATCTACTAAGGAGGTTATATAGTTTAAGGCCCTAACAAGATTGAAACCATAATAATTCACTTGACACATAATTCTTGTTTGATGTACATATGAATCTTGCATTAAACCCCATTTTCTAAACTACTACATTTGAGAGTGCATCATAACAACCTAAGATTAAAATAATCGCGTGCTTTGTGATCACCTATTTCATCTAGGTTTTGGACCTCATGCAAATGATGAGTCCTCCTCCACTTATCTAGTCATGATTGGTATCTCCTAAAAAAAATGGGTGCATGTTAAGCTTTAGCCATCCCAATATGTGATGGTGCTTATGAGCATCTTGAATGAATCTAAGAAATAAAAAATATATAGAAACATACCAAATACGAGAAGAAAATTATGTGAAACCCAAAGCCTTTGGACAATAATTTAACTATCCAAAAAGCTTTGAAGGAAAAGCGAAAATTGTTATAAAATTTCTTTATAACATTTAAAAATCACATTCCTCTTTAGTATCTAATCCAAAAATCATTGTGATTAGATCCATTGAATCATTATAACCATAAGTAATAATGGTCATTATGGAGTTAGATATGATATTTGCAAATTTTAGTTATTATAGATATAAAGAATAAGATCACTTTGGAAGAGTGATTGAGTGAAAACTTTTATTGTGCAATCTACAAGATGTCAATTTGTCAAGCATTTTAACAATGAGAGTTTGGATGCTACTTCTCAACTCCAATGCAATACTTAAAAATAATTTCAAGATCAATCTTACAAAGTTGGTGGTGGAGTTTTCTTTTGCTCCAAATGTTTGTTACATAATGGTTTTCGTTACAATTTCCAGCAACCATATTTAGTCATATCCAAAACAAAACACAAATAACTTTGACACCAAAGTGTTGACATATTTCCATGGGAGTAATAGTCAACAATAATTATACTCAAAATTATATCAAGTATATATGAAGCAAGGAACACCTTACATTCAGGAAACTCTTGAAAGGAAAAATTCATTCAATCAAACCATTATGTGTCATTTATAATATAGTTATTCCCTCTATAAAACTTTGGGTACCCATAACAATATCAAAACAATATGTATAAAATTAGAAGACCATAATCATATCACAACAATATATTATAATAAAATATTTAGTTCAACTATATTCATAACTATTTCCAATAAAATCTTCTTAAATTACTCAATCTTATTTTATGAAATCTGTATCTTTAATTTTTCTATTATCCTTGCCTTAATATATTATTAATTGAGTAAAAATATTTTGATAATTATTTTTTTGGATTTCTATAAATAAAAATTGAAATATAAATATAAAAAGTTTATTAAAATTAATTGTTCAAAATAATTTAATTAGTTGTTTTTGGCTTCATCCATAGAGATTTGAATCGTAATTTTTAAGGTTTACTTATTATGATACTACCATCACTAATTAAAATAACCTCATAGGCTAGTATCTAAATTAACTTTTATGTGATAAATAGTTTAATCAAAATAATAAAATAAAATAATTATATATATTAATTAGAAAACCAAGAAATTTAGATTACATGTATTGATGTTTTTATTAGAATAGAGTGAAGAGTAAAATTTGTATATTAGTAATTTGATATCTTTTTTGTTTGTGTGTGTTTTAGGTATATGAAAATTACACATTTGAAGGTTATAAATACATCGTTGTAGTAAAATCAAACTCTTGTATTTTAGTTTTCCATCATTTGTTATTGAAATATATATTAATCTAACATTTACTAATAATCTAATTCACTAATTATAATTGATATTGTTTCCTTTTTGTTTAGAAAAAATCAAATAAACTATTTAAAAAAATAACTAAACAAGATACACAAAATAATAATGAGATATTTCAAAATAAAAATATAAAAAATAAATAATACAAATTCCTTTAACTTAATAATTAATAATACTAGCATTTGCACTGAGAGGTGCAAAGTAACGCCAGCGGGGATACATCTTCCATGCGAGATTTTTTTTTTTTTGTAGACACCTTTATTTCTTAATGTAATCAAATATTATCGTTGTCTTCTAGTTTTCCCTAACGAATGATGACCAAAAATCTACAGCAATTCGCTTGCAGTCCAGCCAAATTTTTGATGTATTTTTATTTCTTAACAAATCTGTTGCATCCTTCAGTGCTTTCTACTTTTTTAATTCAGCGTCATGTGCACAAACAATAATTTATGTTGCAAATCGATAGATGGCTTTTGCTGCTTTGGTCTTGGGGTGACACAGGGCTAGAGGGAAAGGGTCCATGGTTTGCACATTTAGATGTGTCATGTTGTGTATCATGCAACCCATGAGTTTTGAAGGGCGATGAGGAAGCTCTTTGATTGGGTGGGGTGAATAGTGTTTGCCCACCCAATCTCATACAGAGAACGCCTCCGGTGTAATTAGTACAAAAGAATAGGAACATGTAGAAATATATTCCATGCCTTCCAATGTGGCGAGTAGACTGCCATTAATGAAAATCAACATCCAAGAAAAATCCCATGATGTCATACTAAGAACTACAATCGAGAAGAGAGTGTTTCACAATCAGCACAACACCCAAGCCAACCAACATTGCATCTTGTTGAATTCCTTCTGCAAAAATACACAAGATACACAGGCCTTGTTGAAGACATTAATACAACATTCAAGCTTATACAACCGCCTATTTGTCTGAACCAGTAGAATTGACTGTATTGGAGGATGCATTGATGCCATCTTTAGCCCCTCATTGGAAAGTTGATACAAATCAATGACAGCACACTATAGCAACTATTTCTGAAGGGATCTAACAAGTGTTCAGCATTATAATATTTGAACCATCATTCAATAGAAGAGCCAACAAAAATATGGTTGGTGAACAACAAATATTGCAAAGAATGTCAACATATTTTCTTGCACAATGCATTTTTCCATCAATGCAACATGTTTATTTTCCAACAATGGTTGAGTTCGAGTCCCACCTGCTACTGGAGCCCTACTACTACCAATCAAAGTTGTCTGCAATGCCTCTCCTTGATCAACTTGGTGTTCGATTCGAGAAATATTTGCAGTCTACATGTACTTGACCATTCTCAATCCCATCGAGAACTGTGATGCTATAAGTGCTACAGACCCCAGAGCAATGCTAAGAAAAATTTCCAAAATTTGGTTTCTTCTTTGCAAGCACTGGTACTGAAGCAAGAGTTGGAGACATGTTTTTTGGAACGGGTGCAAGAGTTGGGCTCAAGGAAGGGGCAACAGATTCAACAATAAGAGAAAAATGGCCTTGATAATTTGTTGAGAAAACATTACTTGAGACATGTTTTTTGGAATGGGTGCAAGAGTTGGGCCCGAGGAAGGGGCAATAGATTCAACACTAAGAGAAAAATGGCCTTGATAGTTTAATGAGAAAACATTACTTGAGCTTGCATTATTGAGACTCATTGACCTATTTGAGTAGAAGGATACACAAATGGTTGTCAATCCCTCTCAAATCTGTAGAAATAAAATCGATATTGGTTGCCACAAACTAAATCTCGTGCTGATTAATGCCGCTCAAGTTTGAGGCATCATAAATCAAGATACCCAATATTAGTGCTACAAATTCAAATCGTGGATTATTGTTAATATAAAGAAAACCAATTGCCCCATTTTGATAAACCAACAATAATCTATGCACATAAAGTTGCTTTAGGACTCCTGAGGGGATATGAAACTCAGTATGTAAAATCCCTCCATTCCAAAGGCTTCCTCCACTCATTCTAATTGCCTCAACCTTAATACTTGAGAGATTTGATGGCATTGGAGATCATATATACACAACTAGTACGAGGCCAAATAAGCACCTTGAATGCATACTCTTGAAGAATCCCATCCACTGACCTCCTCAAGCCATTCAAAGACGAAAAACCCAATGCCTTGACACTACCCACTTCATCCTTGACCTTGTATTCACTACTAGAAGTGAATCTACATATGTAAGATAAAATATAAGTATTGAAAACATGGTAACTTTAAATTGGTTTTGGCCATACCTATAACTACCCTCATTTGGATTTCTCACATGAGGATGATTAATTTAGCTCAAACCACCTGCTCAGATGGTGTTAAGGTAAGCTAAGTGATAATCCAAGGCACAAATACTTTGACAATACCTTAAAATTGTACTAGTATCAAGGTAAGGTATTAAGGTAAGTGAAAGTCCAAGGCATCTGGCAAAATTAAAAGCCTACCCCAAACTGCATTCATAAATAGCAATTAAAAAAACTATTTTCATTTCCAACTGGAAAATGTAAATAATTCCACTATGGAAATTAATACCAATATTAATCCTTTGGAAAAACCAAATTCAATAAATGTTATACGCTTTACAATTACTTTGTCAAATAACAAAACCTTGATGTAAAATAAGTATGGCAATTAAAAAATGATTTCAATAAATGTTATATGTTTCACAATTACTTTGCCAAATACCAAAACCATGTTTCAAGATAAGTATGGCAAGAGGAGCCATTCAGTACGTAATTACATTTTCATGTTAGTTTTGTATCTTTTCATTCCAAAGTACAAAGATACAAATGGAAGACCAATATCACAAGAGGCTTTGAATAATAACACATTTGAACATTAATTCTAAAGAAAACTACTCCAATGTGTGGGAATAAAAGATTTAATATTTAAAGTCCACAACAACCAAACATTTCTTGTTTTCCTTGCAAACACATTAAAAAAACATACATTTGGATAAAATATTTCCAAAAACACAAAAGCACATGATAATTAATATATACTATCTTGAATTTATCTTCCTTTTGTACAAGAGGCTGTCAATATTTTCACATTTTCACATTAATTACTCTCCTAAGTGTGGGAATACAACATTTAAGGTGCACAACAACAACCAAACATTGCTTGTTTCCATGTGCAAACATCAAAAAAACATTTAATGCCTAAAATATTTTCCTTTGCAAAAACAAATTCTTAGAAATTGGGACATTTCCAAAACCAACAATACATACATACACAATAATTAATATATAATTGCTTAAATCCTTAAAGGAGTCTTAGAATTGAGATTTATCTAAATCATCAAAGTAGGGATGTTACAATGGTTTTTTAGCTGATATTCACTTGAGTTGCTCATAAACAAGCATTTTCTGCAAAAGACACAAAAATTACAAATGTCAAATTTTGAATAGCCAAGAAATAGACATAAATTTCATTACCAAATATATTCAAACAAAAAACCACCCAGTAACATAGCAAGAAAACTTAAAACACAACCAAATTTAACTATGCACATATTGCAATTTGACAAAACATACAAAATTAAATTTGAGAAAATAGAGAATGTTGATTCAGGGTAGCATAATAACTTTGAAGATATGAAAAAACACTTGTAAAGGGTGTTTCCACATTAATATATTTGTAATTTGACAGAAATATAAAAAGTCGATAATTGGAAGTGATAAGATGCCCTATGGAGGAATCTCGTTATATTTTTTCTTAGGTTTCCCAATAGTTCATATACACACATTCAAATTAACCTCAATCGTTGACTGTTGGAAAAATTGGTATTATTCTATTTGTGTTCTTCAATATTGAAATCCAAAAATATGATCAATGAAAATTTGGGATTAACAATCCAAATTGACAAATTTTTTATTCTATTTGTGTTCTTCAATATTGAAAACTAATTTAGGTAATAATTATTAAAACCATAATTAGGTAAGAGGCCATAATTAGCATTTTTTAACCTATCATAAAACATCATTTGAACTTGTTAAGTTGTGTGGCACGCTACTTAAATTTACAATAGGAAAACATAACAGAAAAGGTGTTTTCCAAAAATCTCATCGTGTGTGGATCAATAAGTAGATTATTGTTTGCCAAATCGACCACTAATATCTTCTCATGATATGTATTGGTTCTCTTACGACTAACTTGACAACTAATAAAATAAACCAATAAACTAATTTAACAATGAACTTAACTGTGGCGTATAAACTATCAAAGAGAGTTTTATCTCTAGAACCAGGATACATATTATTTGAGGAATGGGATGGCAACTTTATTATTGAATCTCATTCTCTTCAACACTCTTCAAATATCAGTAATTCTCTAATTTACTGTACTCTTACAAGGGTAATATTGTTTTCTTAGAGCACCAAACAGATTTATGATAAGCACTTCAAGACAGTTTAGTTCTTGAAACTTATAACTCTCTCCATATTCTTCTAATTTTCAGATTTTTAGGTCACTATCAGTCCTGGTTTTATAACAATTTTAATTTTCTCAAAGATGAATTTTTTTGGAGATTTTTCAGAAATCTGCTTTAGCTGAATGCAAGAAAGTTTGAACTATATTAGCAAGACAGCTCGCTATTTTTGTGTGTAAGTCAGTCAAAGCACAAAAAAAAAAGAATGTTGTTGTAATGTAAAAAATGTTGTTATAATTTTGTAAGTCAGTGTTATACAACAAAAAATTATGTTGTTATATTGTTGTTAAGATAAAAGCTGGTACATCCAATCTATACTTTTTTTTTATTCTATAAAAATAACAAAAAATTTCCATATTTAACAAAATAAATAAATAAACCAATAACATCATACGTACTTGTCTAACATCACATTTCTCAAGTTGAACATTTTTGTAGAAACCAAACATGTGACCTGAGTACGTATACCAGACATCATCACATAAGCAACCTAGATAACCAAATTCATCAATCCACCCACAATATGCTCCTACAAGAAAAATTGTTTAATGCAATAATGATAATTCCTAGCTCTCAATGTGGTGTGGTGAGACGAGTTGTATCGTCATAGGAGACCTTCCTCTACATTAAATATACCATGGAGAAATTGATTGGATGTCTGTTTTAAAAAACTGTTTACAGAGACGGTTTTAAGAATGAATCAATTCCCCATCATAGGGAATAAAAGCACAATTAAAGTCAATCCAAAAAGATATGCTATATAACATGGGTGAAAAAACGCCATTTACAAAAAATAATTACCATTTTAACACTTGTGTAAAGGAGTAAATTTACACAAATTTATCTGACACGCCCATTTGAGTAGAAGACCATTAATGGCACATTTGCGAAAAAGAGCATTAAGGGAACCGCTCAGTAGAATTACACATTTTTCCCATGTAATTTGATAATTTTGAATAAAATAATAATCTGATCAGACACATAGCAAGCTTCAATTATCCTTATGTTTTGAGATTTTAACAGACAAATAAAATAAAATATTGAACAACTGTTATAAATTATTGTGGCTATTACTAATCCTAGTCACTATTAGTAGATATAGGTAGTGACGTAAGAGTTATGAACTACGAAAACAAAGACCTACACTAGCTTACAAAGACAGATTCCGCTGTGATTTGCACAATGAATATAGCTTATGTTATCACAAAATTGAGTCATGTTGGGATGCTACAATGGTCAACTTGGAGTAACTATTTCAAACCAGCTTTTGACAGAAGATTAGCCTCTTCAGCCTGAGAGGGCTCTCTCAACTTATCAAAGGATTTCCAATGAAAACTCTACTAGATGGCTAACTCTATGACTGTAACTTGATTGTGATTGATCGCAGGTTGAAAATGTAAAGGACTCTCTACCATTGGGCTTATGGAGTCAGTGCTAGAGAATTTATTGACAATGGATTTCCTTGTGGAATTTGAGGCTTGTAGATGCTTCAATGAAAGGACAACACACACAGAAAATATTCAATAACTTCATGTTCAAAGGAATTCAGAGCATGAGAAACATGAATTCTCAGTAATGAGACATCAAGATATTGAAAGAAAAATATTAAGAGAGATATACCATAAATTAATGCTTAAAGGAAGTCAAAGAATGAGAAACACGAGTTCTGAGTAGTCAAGAATTAAGGCATTGGAGGAAAAACATTAAGAAAGATAGAACAACAACTCATTAAAACATAATAAGAATCTCAGGTGAAGAAAATTTGTACTGTCACTGTATATTGCTGGAACTCAAAAGCTTTACAAATTAGTCTTCTCAAATAACATTTCCCAACCCCCCTTTCCTCCATAGTTCTACCTATTAATAGGCTTTTGTCCATTACATAGGATCTGCCCAACTGGCTATACCCTTGAACTATTACTTTGACACTTAACATAACTGAAAACTATATTCTTGGAACAGAAAAGACAGAGTCTCTAAGGACTTTCATTCCTAATAGGACTCTACCTCATATTTATTACATTCAATTTTTACAATAGTGGGATAGTTACATGATAAGGATCAAATGCTCGAGAAGCATTGACCATCACTAAAACATTTAATGTACCCCCTATATTTAGGAAACACAGTCCTACTTTTCAGGAAAAGATAAACTCCACTTTAATCTTGGTCTTCATGCTGAGCTGGATGACTGACACTCATGTCGAGTAGTGAGTCTATGTTGGGATGGCCCACTGTCAAGTTGGATATCTCCAGATGGCTTACTGATCTTCCATGTGCTATTTAAACCTCCAAAAATCCTTAAAAATCCTCTCGCTACAAAACAGAGCAGTTTAGGCAGTTTCATAGCGTAGTTTAGTAGCGAACAGATTTTTGTCTTTTCACCCATCCTTCTGCCACCTCTTCTCGTTAAATCATGTTTTTAAGGTCAAAATGAGTAAATACCATCAACCTCCCTCCTTGGACCTTCAAAAAATTGTTTTTATAGGCAAAAAAGCATCTTCAAAAATTTCGTAGCGTAGTTTAGTAGCAAGTTGATTTCTATCTTTTCAACCTTCCTTTTGCCACCTCTTCTCTTCAAAAATATTTGTTAGGTAAAAACATCTAAATATATTCAACCTCCCTCCTTAACTCTTCATAAAATTTATTTTAAAGAAAAAGGAGCATCTTCAGAAATTTCGTAGCGTTTTTCGGCCGTCAAGCGTGGAGAACGCTACAAAACTGCCTAATATGGCTAAAATTTACAAAATCTTCATTTTTCTTCAAAATTTAGCCTGTAGGTCTACAAGAAGATATGATGAAATATGATAAGGCGGACTTGGTTCAAAATGCCTCTTACCCTCTTCAAAAAACATTATTTCACCTTTAGCAAGTTAGTTTACCAATACAATGACTCTATTTTTTCTCAAACAATAGGGTTCAGAGATGAGATCCTATATCCCTATCCTTGATATATGTTGTAAAATTGGAGGAGGTTTTTGTAGATAAGAATTTTATGAAGAAAAACCTCTCTTGGTTTCTTGAAAACCATCTCCAGATGTCTAGAATATGCATTAGAAACACATGTATAAAACAGGAAAATTCTGGTTTCTAAAAATAGGTCCCAGAGATATCTTCGAATCTCCAAAATGGTAGCACTTGTGAGAAAATTAAAGAAGGTTATTTTTCCTTGTTATGTGCTTTACAATAAAATCTCGCATTATTTCTAAATTCATCTCTGTTCATGCATAATATTATGTTCAAGTTTACTGCTCACAGTCCAAAGACAAAGCAAATTCCCTTTTAGCTCCAGCAGAAATTCAAGCAACCTGAATTTGTGAATGCTTCAGCAAAGCTAGGTTCCTCCATGAATAGCTTAAGGTCCATGAGATTCTATCTAAGCACAGAGCCTCCTTTTTATGCTTTCTCCTTCATGGCCATCTTCCTTTATAACCAAGCTACCTTCTTAGACATGTGACACCCGTAAAGAAACAAATTGACAGAGAGTTGTTTTGCAATGGGTTGGACTCTTCCAAGGTGAAAAATCACTGATACATGCAAAGGCTGAAGGGTTAATGACAAAGAGGAGCTTGGGTGACTTGTTTAAAAAGTAATTTGACAACTTGAGGGAGAATGATGACACATGTGACCACAAAAAACAATGATGAGACAAAATATGATCTTGCGTGCTTGGGAATTATGAAAAATAACTTAGCTAACCTCACCTTTGTCTTCATCCATCAAAATTTTATACCTCACACCGCTCTAACACTCTTTGCGGGAAAAACCTAGTTTCATAGCAAAAATAATTTTAGGCAATTTCGTAGCGAAAATTGTTGATTTACCATATAATTTGCTACAAAACTGTGTAAAACTGGCTAGTTAAATTTTTTGTGGTAAAAAGGCATGAGAATGAAAAATATATGAGATTAGGTTGGTTTGACATAATATGACATGGTTTGGGATGGGTTTTGGACTTATAGTGGATATCACCAAATGAAAAAAAATTCAGTCAAATTCATGAAAATGACGTATGAGAAAACATGAACCCTATCAATAAAATTTTTAAAATTAATGAGTGATAATATTGGCTCCACTAGGGATGATGTACCCCTGTGGTACAACAAATAAATAGTAGTTCCAGTGCCATCCTTGTTGAAAACAAAACTTCTAAAATTCACAAATCCTTATTCAAACTCTTATAGCCTTCCCCTTGGGCTCAAGCTTGATGATAACTTTTTGGAAAATTGCTGAAAAACCAAATATGTACATGTTGAAAAGATGCTCAGACTACTTGAGCTTATTCACACAGACTCCTACCTACCCTAATAGCTGCAATCTTCATTTTTTATTCAAGCAACATGAAACCTCCAATAAAGTTAGTCAATGAGCTGATCTGATACTTGAACCGCTTGACTACACTTGAACCAAAATCAAACTGTATTCTGAAATTATAAACGTAAGAGAAGATGCATCTGTTTTTCACATTGAAAAATTAATTGGAAACTTGTATTGTAGAACTCTTCCATGTAATCAACTATGGGATCATAGAAGACACAATTTATTGATATCCCTTTTAAGCTCTCAATGACAAATTGATCCTGGATATCCTTTTCATTTTCTTCATCAAGGTTGAACCTTGATTCCAACTCTACAATATCAAGCTCATAACCATATTCTTCCTCTATCTGCAAGTCAAATGGTATAGCAATTTCCCCCTTTTTTGGAGGAGGAATACCTTCCAAGAACTGTTTAGGATCTTGGAAATCATATGATCCAATTTTAACATCCAATAGTTAAATTTCATTCTCTAATCTTTCAGCAACTAAACTAAGAAAACAAATTTTATTTTCAGTTGTGAGTCGATTGGATTTCAAACAACGAAATACTATTGTGGAGAAATGTTCATCTATCTGAAATTTTACTAACTCATCCCTTACACTTTGTAACATTTCATCATATAAATGGTTTTCCACATACACTGTCATCTTGGATCACCATGAATGTTCTGAAATCTGGATTCTTCCAAGTGAAGTCACTCCGAACTTTGAAGCTCAGGATCTTGAAAAATGGAGTCGCTAGGTGAATGGTACAACCTTCATCTGTTTGGATTCTGTTCACCATCAGAAGTCAAATCTGAACCTTGTCGTTCTACCCGGAGAAAATTTACACCTTCGTCCTCGGCAACGGTGCCAAAATTTTTATCACCAAATTGAGTCTTGTTGGGTTGCTACAATGGTCAACTTGGAGTAACTATTTCAAACAAGATTTTGACTGAATATTGGCCTCTTCAGCCTAAGAGGGCTCTCTAAACTTATCAAAGGATTTCCAATGAAAACTCTACTAGATGGCTAACTCTATGACTATAACTTGATTGTGATATATTGCAAGTTGAATATGTAAAGGACTTGCTACCATTGGGCTTGTGGAGTTAGTGCTAGAGAATTTATTGACAATGGCTTTCCTTGTGAAAGTTAATGCTTGTAGATGCTTCAATGAAAGGATAACATACATAGAAAATATTCAATAACTTCATGTTCAAAGGAAGTCAGAGCATGAGAAACAAAAATTTTAAGTAATGAGACATCAAGATATTGAAAGAAAAATATTAAGAGAGATATACCTTAGCTTAATGCTTAAAGGAAGTCAGAGCATGAGAAACACGAATTCTGAGTAATCAAGCATTAAAACATTGGAGGAAAAACATTAAGAAAGATAGAACAACAACTCATTGAAACATAATAAGAATCTCAGGTGAAGAAAAGTTGTACTGTCACTGTATATTGATGGAACTCAAAAGATTTACAAATTAGTCTTCTCAAATAACATTTCCCAACCCCCCTTTCCTCCATAATTCTTCCTATTAATAGGCTTTTTTCCATTACATAGGATCTGCCCAGCTGGATATATCCTTGAACTATAACTTTGACACTTAACGTAACTTAAAACTATATTCTTGGAACAGAAAAGACAGATAGTCTCTAAGGACTTCATTCCTAATAGGACTCTACTTCATATTTATTACATTCAATTTTTACATTAGTGGGAAAGTTACACGATAAGGATCAAATGCTCGAGAAGCAATGACCATCAATAAAACATTTAATGTACCCCCAAGATTTAGGAAACATAGTCCTACTTTTCAGGAAAAGGTAAACTCCACTTTAATCTTGGTCTTCATGCTAAGCTGGATGAGTGGCACTCATGTCGAGTAGTGAGTCTATGCTGGGATGGCCCACTGTCAAGTTGGATAGCTACAGATGGCTGAATAATCTTCCATGTACTATTTAAACCTCCAAAAATCCTTAAAAATCTTCTCGCTACAAAACAGAGCAGTTTAGGCAGTTTCGTAGTGTAGTTTAGTAGCGAACTGACTTTTGTCTTTTCACCCATCCTTCTACCACCTCTGCTGGTCAAACAATTTTTTTCAAGTCAAAATGAGTAAATACCAGGGAAAATTTTAGGGGCGAATTTTAGCCCAAAGGCGAATTTTAAGGGATTTTAAATTTTAATAGGGCAAATTTTTTATATAAAACCCATTTTATATAGTTTTATAAAATTGGCCCAATAATTATTTTAAAAATAATTAATTATTATATAATAGCCCACCAAAAAAAATGCGCAAAAAACTGAAACAATGAAATTCGCCCTCGATTTTCTTGGTTCGAGTAGATTTCAATGTTATTCGCCTGGATTTACAGGGTAGGAGGGAGGGGTTGGAGTGATTCGCCCCATTTTTTCACTGGTTCGCCGGGGTGGTTGGGGCTTGGAATGGGCGTGGAAGTTGAATGTTGGTGCTGGGATGTGCATAGGCTCGCCGATCGCCGATCTTCTTCCCATTTTTTCACTGGTTCGCCGGGGTGGTTGGGGTTTGGAATGGGCGTGAAAGTTGAATGTTGGTGCTGGGATGTGCATTCAATTCCAAAGGTTGCAGGATTTTATTTTTTAGAGTTTGGCTCCTCTTTTACCATGATTTTCCAAGTTTTTTTTTTCCAGTATCAGAGTAGAACCTATTGCATTAATCCGCAAGAATCAAAGTTATCATAGCTTTCTTTGGGAAGGCATGGAAGGGGCTAGATTCATTGTACAAGACAGTGTCTATTAACTTTAATTTTGAATATTTGTAATTGAATTTTGATCTTTGAATAATTCCGCAGGAATCGAAGCTATTAGAGCTTCCTTTCGAAAGACATGGAAGGGGCTAGATTCATACAGTTTCTATTAACTGAATCCTGATATTTGAAGAATTCATTAGTATTGATGGAAAAACCCTGACATGGAAGGGGCCAGATTCATACATTCTCTATTAACTGAATTTTGATCTCTTTGAAAAATTCATTGCTATTGCAGAAGAAAACCTAGACGAGATGTCTTATCTAGGAAGGACGGCTGGTCTCTGCATGACAATGTAAAATAGAAATAAAATTGAGTGACGGTATGGCAGATACCATCCCAAATAGCAAGCCCTAGATCTTATTAGATCAGTCAGTTTAGTTAATTAGCCCTAGAAGCCCAGAAACCCAATATAATTGCATAGGTACTGAGATTCAGTAAATTTCTGCAGTGTCACCTGTTAGCCTGTAAGCCATGGATTTCACAACATATCTTAAATTCCTGTTTATTCTCACGAGATCTTTGCTGCTGGTGCTTTTTGTTAGGAAATGGGTTCGTTTGCCTTCTCAGGCAAAGGTTGAACTAGATTGCTCTGAGTATGGGTCATGTTGCACCTTTCATAAGAGTGTTCCAGGCAACAGAATGGTGCGCTTATTCAGAAAGGAAAGCCTAAGCTGTAGCAGAAAGTTGATCACGAAAAAGAAGTTGCAAACCATCCACTGGATCCTTTGACCTTTCAGGAGATCAAGAAAGTCCAGAAGATTCTACAGCAATCCTCAATTTTCAATCATGGTAAGTTTGCACTTCACTCCGTGGTCCTAGAAGAGCCCCCAAAAGAACAAATCCTTTTATGGAAGGCAAGAAGTATCCTTCCAAGCAGGAAGGCCACAATAATAGCTTGGGCTAATGGGCATGCTTATAAACTCATTGTAGACCTTGCATCAACAAAGATTGTTGACAATAAAATCAATCATGACAATGGGTATCCTACTATGAAAATGGAGGATATGGATTTGGTCGTTCAAGTACCTCTGAAAAGCAAAACATTCGTAGAAATTATAGGGAAGAGAGGGGTTAACGTAAGTGACCTTTCATGCCTGCCTATTTCTCTGGGCTCAAACGTAAGTGACCAAAAAATTTCTTACAATTATTCAAGTTGGATTCAAACCTTTTTCCACCAAAGTTTGGAACATTGGACTTTTGACATGCATAAAGAGAACTAAAGATATTCACAGTGCTCATCCCTCCATCACCATTTGTCTGCCTCATAAATGTGGTTGTAGAAAAGCAACTTGCAGGAGTCACAGATGCTATATAATGTGGTTGGTGCCTATCTTCATTTGAAATTGGGTATTGAAGTTTTTGTTCTAGGTATTGAACTCTCTTATTCATTTGTAACTGTTCTAGACAAATCTTTTCATATTTTTGAGGGATTATTTCAGCAACATTATGAGATAAGTCCATATTTCATCTCCCGTAAATGTATTGTTGCTTCTGCACAAACAGTTACCTACACACCATGACTAAAAAAATAATTTTTATCTTATTGTATTGGATTGCTTGAACATTGATTGATTTGAATATCAATCAATGCCTAACAATCAATTGATATCTTTTTATGTACGCAAGAAAGAGTTAGGTTCTTCTTTTTGATACAGGGAAAATTGTCATAGAACTAAAAAGTGATAATAAGGGGTAAAGCTCTGTCCATGGAAAATTGTCATAGAACTGCAAAGTGATAATAAGGGGTAAAGCTTTGTCCAATAACTACTTGCTTGCTTGTTTAACCAGTGATGCTGGCTCAACGTGGCTGGATCCCATTCATATAGATGAATGGAGGTGTGAGATAAATGGGTAAGAGGAGTAAGCAATGAGGTTCTTTAATGGGGATGATAAATGTATTTTTGTCAATTAGGTTTTGAGGCGAGCAGTCATTGTAAGCATGGATCATAATCATACTAGTGTATAATAGATCATGGATAACCAGAATTCAGTTTGGATTTCTACGCCCATTGTTAATTTACAGGATATCCTATATATTTTTATTACCATATTTCCTTCCAAACTTTTCATATATCCCTCCTAGATGATAAATACGCTGACATGAAGGAATATATGAAAATTTTAGCTTTCAAGTTCAATATCCAGTGCCTTACATTAGAAGTACTCCAATGCAGCAATAGGGAAATATATCACTGTTATGCATTTGAGATTTTGGTCTTGTCGTAAAATTCATCTCCTATTCTTAATATTCAACAGTTACATTTTTACCTTACAAATACAGAAAAATTCATATTAAGCCTACAATTAATACCAAGAAAGTAGAGCATTTTTAGGAGAAATGTTTCTGAATGTGACCAATCTTGGAAAAGAAAGCCTATAATGTAGACCAATCTTGAAAAAGAAAGCCATCCTTCCTTCTTGATGAGCTTTCCTTATATGGTTCTTCAAAGGAATTGTTCTTCAAAACCCCTATATGGTTCTTCAAGATGATGAAAAAATGAATAACTCTATCAGTTCAAGTCAAAACAACCCAATTTTTGATGTGAAAGAACCAATGGTGAATGTAAAGGATGCAAATTATTTGGTACTGGGATGCAATACCAATTCCAAAGGTTGTTCAGAACATCCTTTGGATGATGTTAATAATAGGGTGTTTTCAGCAGAACCTGAAGATGGTGACACTGACGCAGAACTGGTGGATGATCATGATCCGAGAGGCTTCTCAGAAGAATCAAATCTTAATACCATAGTTTCTCCAGAAGATCTTACTTATGGCATTAATTCAATGCATGTCTCAAAAGAACCTGTGGATCCTGTTGATGCAGTAGTCTTATCAGAAGAGCAGGCTAACATTGTAGGTCCATTGCAAGTTAATAATTCCCCTTCCCTTATAAAACGAAATATTTCAATATTGAATACTGAAGAGCACAAGACAATGTCAAATAAACACACAGGAAACATTGATTTCAGAGTGACTGAAACTCTTCCAGGGACTTTCCTGTACCAATAGACAACTGTACAGATATTGCTGTCACAAATAAAGCTGCAGTATGAGTTATTTTTAGAGCTAGCAAACATGCACTTGTGTTACCTTTAAGTTATAGATCACTAAACGATACAGGAAGAATAGAGGAAACTAAGGTTCCCTCAGGCAGAGAAACTAAGGTTCCCTAGACCTCACATCCGTAATAGGTCACACAATACACTAAATTCATAAAACACTTTTGTCAGAATAAAGAGTTCAACAAGAAATAAAGTTTCCCAATCCAGGGATGGGAATTTTTTAGCAACAACAAGGCAAAGGGAAGCATATATGTCATGTCAAGAGAACCTATATTTTTAGTTGTAACAAAGCGATTTAAGATGATGAAGACAATAGAACAGATGTTTCAAGTCTCTCTTTATTCATATTAAAAGAGGATACACAACAAGACAAAGGACAGAATGCATGCCATGTCAAGATAACCTGTATTTTCGGTTGTAACAAAGTGATTTGAGAAGATGAAATAAATAGAACAGGTGTTTCAAGTCTCTTTTTCCTTATCTCCAAAAAGGATTCAAAATAAGCGCAATTGCAAGAGCCACTCATACTTAGAACCAATATGATTGTCATGAGAGATTACTAAATCAAAGGTATAAAGAAGAAAACAGATACTTAAAGTTCAAACAAATTTCACATCTTCAACCCACCTAAGACACCAGAATTTTTCCCCAGAACTCTTAAGCAGAATTGCATAGCAAAAACTCTGCCATTGGCTAGAATCAATTAGTACAATCATAAAGACAGGACAATGTCAAATAAACACACAGGAAACATTGATTTCAGAGTGACTGAAAACTCTTCCAGGGACTTTTTCCCGTACTCAATAGACATAGCCAGGATGATATTGTCGTCACAAATAAAGTCAGCAGCATTTTTGATACCTACGAAGAGAAAGGCAATGCAAAGAAGCTGATGCAACTATTCTTCGCTATGGGGTTAGATCTAAATCAAGAGTGCAGAATCACATGATAGACAGATTCTATTGTTACCTCGGATATCAAATGGAACTTGTAACTTCAAGTGGCAAGCTTCCAAAGGACCAGTTATAATGGTCATCATGTCTCGAGGTGGAGTGTCCATTCGTAGGAGGATTTTGATATAAAAATTTCTTGAACATGTCCCATGATCCATTGTCACATCGCTTTCGAACCTCTTCTCATGTTAGCAACCCATTTTTTTCAACCAAAGATCACCATATAGAAATTTGGATCAACAGGGATTGGGTAAAACATGTCCTTTTAGGCCAAGGTTTGGTTCAGGGTCTAATTCAAAAAACCACATCACTTGTACCCAAATTGATTGCAAGGTCTCTAGGATGATTCAAAGCTAAACCTACCAATCTATTTGGATTGTCTCCAAACCACTGGATAACCAAACAATTTTTGTTAAACATGAATTTGTCTACAAAATATGACCTTAAATTACCAGAAATAGCATATGATGGAGCCAATGGTCCTAGTTTCTTTTCCAAGTTTGGATCGGTGGCTTCTAAGGCTTCCTTAGGCCAATTTATTTCTCTTAGATCCATCAAATTCATCCCTGTTCCATCGGTTTCATCAATATTGGCATAGCCACCAATAAAAGGGGATGACATGAAAGAAATTACAAGAGAAATGATTTCAGTGTTATCATAGATATCCTTGTTTTTTCTCGATATAATTTCCGTATTCGAGGTCTTGTGTATCTTTCATGTGCACAAGACCCAGTAAGAAAATCCAATTCAAGTATTGTACCAAAAACCTTCTCAATTTCTCTCGCATCGTGCTGTTGTACTATTGTCCATACAAATAGATGATTCATTTGTGGAGAAATCAATCCGAATCTAGAAAACCAAAGGATCTTTTGGATTCACTCCTTTTAGAATGGATTCAGTGGAACCATTTCTCCAATAAACACTCCCCAGGATACTCGCCCACTTCCCGTATCTAGCCCGCATTTTATCAAACTTTAAATTCTCCTTCTTCAATTTGTTCAAGATGAGGTAAAGAGCTTCTACCCATATCTAAGGTGATGACACAACACACCCATTTCCCGATGGATCTCTCGTATACTCCATGCTTTGTCTTGTAATGTGGTAAATTTGAATCAAAATGAATTGTTTCAGAGAGGAAAATACACATATTATAGTCCAAAATAGTTGTTTTAAGAGACCTTCATTAACTAAAATGTGTTTTTCTATTTTAGATATCCCATTTTCTTATAATCTTATTTAATGCATTGAATGCTATATTGGACATTATGGGCTCCTCCCTGACTCGAGTTGATGTAAATAACTAGCTTTTATCATCAACAAAATCATGTGAAGTATATAGATTCATCATCCTAAAGCACCTTGTACTTTCTCCAAAAATTTTCTTACACTTATTCAACTTGGATTCAAACCTTTTTCCACCAAAGTTTGGAACATTGGACTTTTGACATGCATAAGGAGAACTAAAGATATTCACAAATGGCTCATCCCTCCATCACCATTTGTACCAGCTTCATAAATATGGTTGTAGAAAAGCAACTTGCAGGGGTCACAGATGCTATATAATGTGGTTGGTGCCTATCTTCATTTGAAATTGGGTATTGAAGTTTTTGTTCTAGGTATTGAACTCTCTTATTCATTTGTAATTGTTCTAGACAAATATTTTCATATTGTTGAGGGATTTTTTCAGCAACATTATGAGATAAGTCCATATTTCATCTCCTGTAAATGTATTTTTGCTTCTGCACAAATGCTTACCTGCACACCATGACTACAAAAATAATTTTTATCTTATTGTATTGGATTGCTTGAACATTGATTGATTTGAATATCAATCAATTCCTAACAATCAATTGATATCTTTTTATGTACGCAAGAAAGAGTTAGGTTCTTCTTTTTGATACAGGGAAAATTGTCATAGAACTCGAAAAAGTGATAATAAGGGGTAAAGCTTTGTCCAGGGGAAAATTGTCATAGAACCTCAAAGTGATAATAAGGGGTAAAGCTTTGTCCAAGAATCACTTCCTTTCTTGTTTAACCAGTGAATGTTGGCTCAACGTATGTGGATCCCATTCATATAGATCAATGGAGGTGTGAGATAAATGGGTAAGAGGAGTAAGCAATGAGGTTCTTTAATGGGGATGATAAATGTATTTTTTTCAATTAGGTTTTGAGGTGAGCAGTCATTGTAAGCATGTATCATAATCATACTAGTGTATAATAGATCATGGATAACCGTAATTCGCTGGATTTCTACACCCATTGTTAATTTACCAGATATCCTATATATTTTTATTACCATATTGCCTTCCAAACTTTGCATATATCCCTCCTAGATGATAAATACGCCTGACATGAAGGAATGTATGACAAATTTAGCTTTCAAGTTCAATATCCATGGCCTTACATTAGAAGTACTCCAATGCAAAGCAATAGGGAAATATATCACTATTATGCATTTGAGATTTTGGTCTTGTCGTGAAAATTCATCACCTATGCTCAATATTCAACAGTCACATTTTTACCTTACAAATACAGAAAAAATTCATATTAAGCCTACAATTAATACCAAGAAAGTAGAGCATTTTTAGGAGAAATGTTTCGAATGTGACCAATCTTGAAAAAAGAAAGCCTATAATGTAGACCAATCTTGAAAAAGAAAGCCATCCTTCCTTCTTGATGAGCTTTCCTTATATGGTTCTTCAAAGTAATTGTTCTTCAAAACCCTTATATGGTTCTTCAAGATGATGCAAAAATGAATAACTCTATCGGCTCAAGTCAAAACAACCCAATTTTTGATGTGAAAGAAACAATGGTGAATGTGAAGTGATGAAGATTATTTGGTACCGGGATGCAATACCAATTCTAAAGGTTGTTCTGAACATCCTTTGATGATGTTAATACTAGGGTGTTTTCAAGCAGAACTCGAAGATGGTGTCACTCGACCCGAGTAATGGTGGATGATCATGATTCGAGAGTGCTTCTCGTAAGAATCAAATCTTAATACCATAGTTTCTCCCGTAAGAGCTTACTTATGGCATTAATTCAATGCATGTCTCAAAAGCACTCGTGGATCTTGTTGATGCGAGTAGTCTTGTCGAAGAGCAGCTAACATTGTAGGTCCATTACAAGTTAATAATGCCCCTTCCCTTATAAAACGAAATATTTCAATATTGAATATCGAAGAGCACAAGACAATGTCAAATAAACACAAAGGAAACATTGATTTCGGAGTGATCGAAAACTCTTCAGGGACTTTCCCGTACCAATATATAGCCGTACGTATATTGTTGTCACAAATAAAGCGACAGAGACGCTATTTTCGCAGCTAGCAAACATGCACTTGTGTTACCTATAAGTTATAGATCACTCTGAATGGTACTAAAGTAGTAATAGAGGAAACTAAGGTTCCCTCAGACAGAGAAACTAAGGTTCCCTAGACCTCACATCCGCAATAGGTCACACAAGACACTAAATTCATAAAACACTTTTGTCGTGGAATAAAGAGTTCAACAAGAAATAAAGTTTCCCAATCCAGGGATGGGAATTTTTTAGCAACAACAAGGAAAAGGGCAGCATATATGTCATGTCAAGAGAACCTATATTTTCAATTGTAACAAAGCGATTTAAGATGATGAAGACAATAGAACGGATGTTTCAAGTCTCTCTTTCTTCATATTAAAAGAGGATACACAACAAGACAAAGGACAGAATGCATGCCATGTCAAGATAACCCGTATTTTCGGTTGTAACAAAGTGATTTGAGAAGATGAAAGCAATAGAACAGGTGTTTCAAGTCTCTTTTTCCTCGTCTCCAAAAAGGATTCACAATAAGCGCAATTGCAAGAGCCACTCATACTTAGAACCAATATGATTGTCATGAGAGATTACTAAATCAAAGGTATAAAGAAGAAAACAGATACTTAAAGTTCAAACAAATTGCACATCTTCAACCCACCTAAGACATCGTAATTTTTCCCCTAAAAACTCTTAAGCTAGACCGCATAGCAAAAACTCGCAATTGGCCGTAAAGCAATCGAGTACAATCATAAAGACAGAAAATTTCAAATAAACACACAGAAAAAATTGACTTTCAGCAGTGACCGAAAACTCTTCCAGGACTTTCTCGTACCAATAGACAAACTGTACAGATATTGTTGTCTACAAATAAAGTCGCAACATTTTTTATACTCGCAAAGATAGAAGGCAACCAAAGAAGTCGATGCAACTATTCCGTTGTGGGGTTAGATCTAAATTGAGAGGCGATAACACATGATAGATAGATTCTATTATTACCCGGATATCAAATGGAACCTGTAACTTTAGCAATGGCAGTGCTTCCAAAGGACCAGCTTATAATGGTCATCATGTCTCGAGGTGGAGTGTCCATTCAGAGGAGGATTTTGATATAAAAAATTTTCTTGAACATGTCCCATGATCCATTATCACATCAGCTTCGAACCTCTTCTCATGTTAGCGACCCATTTTTTCAACCAAAGATCACCATATAGAAATTTGGATCAACAGATTGGGTAAAACATGTCCTTTTATGCCAAGGTTTGGTTCGTGTCTAATTCAAAAAACCACATCACTTGCACTCCAAATTGATTGCAAGGTCTCTAGGATGATTCAAAGCTAAACCTACCAATCTATTTGGATTGTCTCCAAACCATCGGATAACCAAACATTTTTTGTCAAACATGAATTTGTCTACAAAATATGACCTTAAATTACCAGCAATAGCATATGATGGAGCCAATGGTCCCATTTTCCTTTCCAAGTTTGGAGCGGTGGCCTCTAAGGCTTCCTTAGGCCAATTTATTTCTCTTAGATCCATCAAATTCATCCCTGTTCCATCGGTTTCATCAATATTGATATAGCCACCAATAAAAAGGGATGTCATGAAAGAAATTACAAGAGGTCCTGTGTATCTTCCATGTGCACAAGACCCAGTAAGAAAATCCAATTCAAGTATTGCACCAAAAACCCTCTCAATTTCTCTGCACTGTGCTGTTGTACTATTGTCCATACAAATAGATTATTCATTTGTGGAGAAATCAACCTGAAGCTAGAAAACGAAAGGATCTTTTGGATTCACTTTGTAGAATGGATTCTGTGGAACTATTTCTCCAATAAACACTCCCGGGATATCGCCCACTTCCTATTTAGCCCGTATTTTATCAAACTTTAAATTCTCCTTCTTCAATTTGTTCAAGTATGAGGTAAAGAGCTTCTACCCATATCTAAGGTGATGACACAACACACCCATTTCCCGATGGATCTCTCGTATACTCCATGCTTTGTCTTGTAATTTGGTAAATTTGAATCAAATGAATTGTTTCGCAGAGGACAATACACATATTATAGTCCAAAATAGTTGTTTTAAGAGACCTTCATAAACTAAAATGTGTTTTTCTATTTTAGATATCCCATTTTCTTATAATCTTATTTAATGCATTGAATTATATATTGGACATTATGGGCTCCTCCCTTGACTGGTTTATGTAAATAGTTGCTTTTGTTGTCAACAAAATCATGTCAAGTATATAGAGTCATCGTCCTAAAGCACCCTGTACTTTCTCCAAAAAATTTCTTACAGTTATTCAAATTGGATTCAAACCTTTTTCCACCCAAGTTTGGAACATTGGGCTTTTGACATGCATAAGGAGAACTAAAGATATTCACAGTGCTCATCCCTCCATCACCATTTGTCTTCCTCATAAATGTGGTTGTAGAAAAGCAACTGGTAGGGTCATGCGATGCTATATAATGTGGTTGGTGCCTATCTTCATTTGAAATTGGGTATTGAAGTTGTTGTTCTAGGTATTGAACTCTCTTATTCATTTGTAACTATTCTAGACAAATCTTTTCATATTGTTGAGGGATTATTTCAGCAACATTATGAGATAAGTCCATATTTCATCTCCCTGGTAAATGTATTGTTGCTTCTGCACAAAATGCAGCTACTCACGCACACCATGACTACAAAAATAATTTTTTATCATATTGTATTGGATTGCTTGAACATTGATTGATTTGGATATCAATCAATGCCTAACAATCAATTGATATCTTTTTATGTACGCAAGAAAGATTTAGGTTCTTCTTTTTGATACAGTGGGAAAATTGTCATAGAACCGAAAAAGTGATAATAAGGGGTAAAGCTTTGTCCGTGGAAAATTGTCATAGAACTGCAAAGTGATAATAAGGGGTAAAGCTTTGTCCAAATAACTACTTCCTTGCTTGTTTAACCAGCAATGCCGGCTCAACATGGTTGGATCCCATTCATATAGATGCATGGAGGTGTGAGATAAATGGGTAAGAGGAGTAAGCAATGAGGTTCTTTAATGGGGATGATAAATGTATTTTTGTCAATTAGGTTTTGAGGTGAGCAGTCATTGTAAGCATGGATCATAATCATACTAGTGTATAATAGATCATGGATAACCAGAATTTAGTTTGGATTTCTACACCCATTGTTAATTTACCAGATATCCTATATATTTGTATTACCATATTGCCTTCCAAACTTTGCATATATCCCTCCTAGATGATAAATACGTACGGCATGAAGAAATGTATGACAAATTTAGCTTTCAAGTTCAATATCCAAGGCCTTACATTAGAAGTACTCCAATGCAAACGAATAGGGAAATATATCACCGTTATGCATTTGAGATTTTTGGTCTTGTCGTAAAATTCATCACCTATGTGTAATATTCAACAGCTACATTTTTACCTTACAAATACGTAAAAAATTCATATTAAGCCTACAATTAATACCAAGAAAGTAGAGCATTTTTAGGAGAAATGTTTCGAATGTGACCAATCTTGAAAAAGAAAGCCATCCTTCCTTCTTGATGAGCTTTTCCTTATATGGTTCTTCAAAGGAATTGTTCTTCAAAACCCTTATATGGTTCTTCAAGATGATGCAAAAATGAATAACTCTATCAATTCAAGTAAAAAAAACCCAATTTTTTTATGTGAAAGAACCAATGGTGAATGTAAAGGATGCAGATTATTTGGTATCGATGCAATACCAATTCCAAAAGGTTGTTCAGTAACATCCTTTGGATGATGTTAATACTAGGGTGTTTTCGTAGAACTCGAAGATGGTGTCACCTAATTTCCTAACTCGGTAGATGATCATGATCCGAGAGGCTTCTCGTGAAAGAATCAAATCTTAATACCATAATTTCTCCGTAAGAGCTTACTTATGGCATTAATTCAATGCATGTCTCAAAAGCACCTATGGATCCCGTTGATGCGTAGTCTTGTCGAAGAGCAAAGCTAACAATGTAGGTCCATTGCAAGTTAATAATGCTCGTTCCCTTATAAAACGAAATATTTCAATATTAAATACCGAAGAGCACAAGACAATGTCAAATAAACACATAGGAAACATTGATTTTGCAGTGACTCGAAAACTCTTCCAGGACTTTCCCCGTACCAATAGACATCTCGTAAAGATATTGTCGTCACAAATAAAGTCGCAAGATTACTACTTCCTTCATGAGTCACCATGTGCCATTCTTGGTCTTGGTGGTTCTCTTCCTTCTACTCCTAGTTCAACTACCATATCTTCATTGGAACCAACAACCTGAACTCCACTAGACAACGATTCACCATTTTGTAGTAGTGATTCGCCATTTGTATTGGTGATTTGCCATGTTTTTACAAGATAATATAATCTCGTGAGAGATTCGCCAAAAAATTATATATACATATTATATTATTAATAAAATCGCCTTCCATTTTTCCTATGTATCATGGGGATTCGCCTATTTATTATATATATAAATTTAGGGGGTTCTTAAAATTTTCCCTAGTAAATACCATCAACATCCCTCCTCGACCTTCAAAAAACTCGTTTTTATAGTGAAAAAAACATCTTCGGTAAATTTCATAGCATAGTTTAGTAACTGAGCTAATTTCTGTCTTTTCACCTTTTTATTCGCCACCTCTCGCTGGTCAAAAACATTTGTTAGGTCAAAAAATCTAAATACAACAACCTCCCTCCTTAAATTTTCATAAAATTGATTTTAAAGGCAAAAAAACATCTTCGAAATTTCGTAGCGTTTTTGTCGCCTTCAAGCCCGTAGAGCACTACAAACTCGCTCTAATATGGTCTGAAAATTACAAAATATTCCTTTTTCTTCAAAACATTTAGCCTATATGTCTACAAGATGATATGATGAAATATGATAAGGCAAAATTGGTTCAAAATGCCTCTTACCCTCTTCAAAAAGCATTATTTTCACCTTTAGCAAGTTGATTTACCAATATAATGACTCGTTTTTTTTGAAATAATAGGGTTAAGAGATGAGCTCTTATCTCCCTATCCTTGATATTTGTTTTGCAAAACCGGAGAACATTTTTGTAAATCAGAATGTTCCAAAGAAAAATTCTCTTGGTTTCTTGAAAACCATCTCCGCATGTCCAGAATATGCATTAGAAACACATGTATAAAACAGAAAATTTCTGTTTTTGAAAATACGTCCCCAGAGATATCTTCATCTCTAAATCGGTAGCACTGTGAGAAAATCAAAGGAGTTTCCCCTGTTTCATGCTTGAAAATAACTTCTCTCATTATTTATGAATTCATCTATGTTCATCCATAATCTTCTCGTTCAAATTTACTACTCACACAAATTCAAAGACAAAGCAAATTCCCTTGTAGCTCCAACATAAATTCCGAAACTCTCGAATTTGTGAATGCTTCAAAGAAAGCTAAGTTCCTCCATGAATAGCTTAAGGTCCATGAGATTCTATCCGTGTCACAGCCTCATTTGTATGATTTCTCCTTCATGGCCATCTTCCTTTAAAACCAAGCTTCCTTCTTAAACATGTGACACCCCGTAAAGAACAAATTGACAGAGATTTGTTTTGCAATGGGTTTAGCACTCTTCCAAGGTGACAAATCACCGATACATGCAAAGGCTGAAGGGTTAATGATAGAGAGGATCTTGGGTGACTTGTTTAAAAGTAATTTGTCAACTTGAGGGAGTGATGATGAAACATGTGACCACAAAAAAGCAATGATGAGACAAAATATGATTTTGCATGCTCGGGGAATTATGAAACTAACTTAGTCGACCTCACCTTTGTCTTTCATCCATCAAAATTTGACACCTCACACCGCTCGACACTCTTTGTAGAAAAACCCTGGGGCCAGAAGCGAAAACCGTTTTAGTGCGCTTCGTAGCAAAAATTGTTGATTTACCATATAATTCGCTACGAAACTGCGTAAACTCGGCTAGTGAAATGTTTTGTGGTAAAAAGGCATGAGAATCGAAAAATATATGAGATTAGGTTTATTTGACATAATATGATGTGGTTTAGGATGGGTTTTAGAATTATGGTGGATATCACCAAATGCAATTTTTTTCACTAAATTCATGAAAATGACTTAGTGAGACAACATGGACCCTACATCAATGGAATTTTTTTCAATTAATGAGTGATAACAACTTCTATTTTGCCAACCGGAGATGCTGCTGCACTAAGTTACTCGTCGCTAATAATTTAATTATGCATAAGAAACATAAATGTACATATTTGGATCCCGACATAGTAGTGCATAACCATAACCTACATCATATCCTTGTCCATAACCATAATGAGCCCCACTCCATTGATTTGGATCTCAAGTTGTTGGGTTGGACCGAGTCCGAAACTACAAAAACAATATAGATCGATCATATAAACCGACATCAAGATTAATCACTTAATCAAAAAATATTAAAAAACATTAAAAAGAATGCACTTGTTTGTTTGTAGGACTTCTTCCCCAAGAAAGACAAATTGCTTTGCTGACCTAAAACTATACCATGTAGCATTTGCAATGCTTCCTCTCGTAGAAGCCTCTATAGATGGAATGATTTTTGTAAAAACAATACATGAGTTATATTATTGAAATTTAAACTAACACCGATACAAAATTTCATATTCCATGTGAAGGTTACCGTGGCAAGCTTACCTATGTTGAGAAATTTTTAGAAAAAAGCTACATTTTAAAGCTTTGCATTGTAGCTTAAGATGTCGAAACATACTATACAAGTAAGAGTGAAATAGCGTAGTGAAAGCTTCATAAAAAATGCATTAAACTCAAACAAATCCACTACGTGTTCCCCTTGGTATTTTGGCATGTACAAATTCTCCATTCTCGCCAAATAATGATCTCAAAGCATTTCATCTATCACATTTGGGTCTAATCCACCCACAAATATGTGTCCAAAATGCATATAGAATAAGAATATAAAGAGATAAATTCCTTGAAAAAATGAAAGCATATAAAGAAACAAACAAAAATAGAGAAACACTAGTTGAAAGCAATTTGGATCATTATATGAGGTTACTACCTGGAGGAGGAATTGTCGTCAAGCCAGCAAACAAAGGGCTCGTGAGGGGTATAAGACGTAGAAGAAATAAAAAACACAAATGAATACTAAAAAAAATTATATATCTCAATTAATTATCACACATCAAGCCCTCGAATTAATAAATAATCACATAAGAATTCATAAACATCGAATATAAATCCGTAAGTGATGGCTATAGGAACTATGCTTAAAAGAGCAATTACACTTGATATGACGAACTAGTAACTAGGGTGTACTCAGTCGCTACCAATGACAAGTGACTTGTTAAAATACTTTAGAGAACACTAAAATAAATTATGCATGATAGAAATATTAGGCATGCATTGGGAGTGGGAGAACATAGCATAAAATAGACCGAATAATACCAACATATGGACACCTATGTTTTAGTTTCTACAAAACCAAAAGCAAGATAGAAAGACAAAAACTATGTGAAATTTCCGATTGTGGATGAAAAGCAAGGTAGAATGACAATCCATAAGTCCATAAGGGTAGTGCATAAGTAGAGAACACCGGTCCTAGACAACATGACGAGCTGAAAAACTCTCTTTCGCTTAAGGACCGAGGGAACGAAAAAATATGGCAAGGTACCTCACCAAATTATTCGTAAAACACAAGAACCCCGAGCCGACTCCGTAGCCCCGCAAAAAATCCCAATTGGTGAGCGGAGCATTAAAAGACAAAATTATATGAAGTGTGGAAACCCAATTAAATTACCTCGAAGTCAAACCCCCCGACGAAGTTCGCTCGGGCAACACTTGGAAACCCCGAGCCAATTCCACTCTCCGAAAATTTTCCCGAGATAACAAAGAAATACTCAAGAATAATAAACGATGGGAAAAGGAAGACCTCTATATCAAGGGCAAAACTGACAAAGTTTCGTGGGGTTTTCCATTATCGCTTCCCATTCAAAGCATGCCCAGTTTGCTTCGCATAAGTCTTTGGATCAGATGCATGTATCATATAAGCATGCATGTGCATGCATGGCTCCATATCTAAGAGTGCTTACAAATCTTCCTCAAACCGAGGTATAGAGGCAAGATCATCACAGGAGATCACTCATGCTACTCCATTTTTGTGTTGAACGTGGTCGAGAATCTTTCGAACTACATGTAGAAGTCCCGCAACAAATCCCACTCTGGTGAGCTGAGTATTAAAAGACAAAATTATATGAAGTGTGGAAACCCGTTAAATTACCCCGAGTCAAACTCTCGACGAACGTTTGCTTGGCAACACTAGGAAACCCCTGAGTCAGCTTCCACTTCGAAACTTTTTTCCGAGATAACAAAGAAATACTCAAGAATAATAAACGATGGGAAAAGGAAGACCTTCACACAAGGGCAACCCGTCAAAGTTGCTCGTGGTTTTTCCCCATGAAACTCGCTACATATACCCAGTATACGTAAACAATGAGGTACAAGTGTAAATGCTGTCACCGTCCATGCGCAGACAAGTGCCACGTGAGCTATTCTCTATCGTCTCGACAGTGTTCTCGGCTGTAGTATCAGAGAAAGAACAGTAGAATCTGCGAGAATTCCATGAAGGAGGGACCATTTAAAGTTGTTCAACAAGAAAGATCTTTAGAGAAGATGAAGAAAAAAACACTGCAACAAGAACTTGACAGTGCCCCTCTCTTGTGATAGAAACCTTCCAAGAATGTGGCTCGATTATGAACCCTTGGACAGCTTTAAATGGTACCTCTCGTGCACAACCAGCATATTCCATCATTCTTCTCTTCTTCTCTCTACGTGTCTCTGTACACTTTTCTTGCGATGGCACCGCGGCCACAAAATCTTCTTTGTCTCTTCTTTAGCCGTTGATCTCTTTTTTCATGTTGAAGTAGCTACTACATTATCAAATTTTTGATTTGGAAAAGTTTAATAAGGAATAAGACCCGACAGATGTGGCGACCGAGCTCTACGCCTAATATCACTAACGCACAATCTAATGGACGATGGAGGGACAATGGAGAAATCGAGGACATGCAGGGATGAATTGACTTTTAACTCACGCAAATACTCTCGTCGCCACATGTCAAGATATAATTAAGGGTGATGAAGAAGCTTTTTGATTGGGTGGGGTGAACAATGTTTGCCCACCCAATCTCATAAAGTGAATGCCTCCCTGATGGTATAATGCTTTAATAATAATAATAAGTTTCATTATATTTTTGCTTAATAATGCAACATCATTCTATTATTCCTTTAATAATGAAGCAATGCAACTAAAAACAAAAACAAAAACAAAATCTATCCCATAAAAAGGGGAAATTTAGAAAAAAGGAAAGTGACCCACTAAAATAATTGCTATTTTTTTTATGTTTGTTTTATTCATTTAAATATTATTAGAGAGGTGAAAGTTAATGTAAACCGTTTCATCAAACATAATAACAATCTAAAATACTAGTTTAAAAAAACTTAAAAATTATTGGTTGTATGTGTAGTAATATTTAAAGAAATATTTTAATTAAGAGTACTTTATTGAGGTCATGTAAATTTATCTAGAAATTAATGGAAATTCCAAGATGAATTTTGTTAAAGTTAGGTAGAAATTTTAGGAATTTCAAGATATAGTTATTAAATTTCAAGATTTTGAGTGCAAATGATGTTGAATCCATTTCCACTATCAAATAAAAAATTTACTCCTATAATCATGTTTTTTTTGAAAAATAATCAAGCTAAAAAATAAAATACTTTCCCGCAAATTTATGACCTCCGTAAACCTTTTAATTATGTAGTTATAAAATAAAATGGCTTCACCCAAAAGTATCTGTAGAAACATAAAAATGCATGGTCGTCAATTCCAACACACAGACTCAGCTTTTACTTTTCTTCCCGATTTGTTCTCGAAAACCAATCTCCAACCCTTAAAATCGTGCACAAGTAGGCAATAATTTTTAACAGAGAATAGGTAATTGGGTCGATGGCAGTTCTCTTTTCCATAGACTAAAGTCTAAGTTATTTTATGGATTTTGTTGAGATTTTCTGTTTTAATAAAATAGTCAAAAATCTCATTAGGTGACAAAAATTAGGAATTAGTTCCTAGATTAGCTCCAGGTTGTTGGGGAGGGAGTTAATGCATCCTAAATTTGAGTTGATGGTCATAGATTCTCCCGCTATATAACGTGTATCCATACCGGATTGTTTGCAAGGAGTGAGGGTGTGTGTGAATTATGTAATCTCCTGTTCATTAATAAAGCGATTGCCAATGCTCGTTGTGTGGACGTAGCCCGGAGGTTTGGGTGAACCACGATGAAATCACTCGTGTCTTTATGTGCTTGATTAAATCTGTTGTGTGTTAAGCGTTTGGCGTTTCACTGTCGATTGCTCCAACAATTGCATCGGAGCGTCCGTTGGAGTACGCCGCGAAGGCGCGTTTCGCTGATTGTCGCGTAGCATTGGTTGTCGGATTGCTGCGTAGCATTGTGTTGAGACTCGCGTGGAGTCGTAGTGCCGTTTGTTGAACCATGTGCGTTGAGTGATGTCGTTTGTCTGTGAGAGGCGTCGCATCATTAAAAATGTTGTGGTGAATCGCAGGGTTGATTGAAGGTGCCGTATTCAAATGCCGCATTGAAGGTGTCGCTGCATTTGTGAAGAATCACAGTGAAAGAATCGTTGTTTTTAAAGCGATTTACTTAAAACGTCTGAAGCCGCTGTTGAAAAAAGGCTCGAGAGTCAAGTTTCAAAGCATTGAACGGACTTGCCGTTCTGCTCAAGTCATTGCCGACCGTGAGCTACGTGTGCTAATCACTCGAATGAGGTTTGATTGAAACGGTGATCTCAATCAAAACGTATGCTCTTTTTGTTTCCGTTAAAAGCGATATGCAACGTTCATTTGAATGGGTCGATATATATATGAAGTGCACTCAGTTCATTAAAATATTGCAATGTTTTAAAACCAAAATTTCAACGATAAAATTTAAATCGACTGTAACAAAATCGATTTATACATATCGTATTTATAAAGGTGTAGACACCATTTGCATATGGTATGGGGTTTTTTAAATGTTTTTTAAGATATGGTATGAGGTTTTAAAATCAATTTGTATGCCAATGTAATATGCCTTTTAAAAAAGGATCGATTTGTAATAAATTACCATTGCATATGGTACGAAAGGGAAGAAGAGGTAAAGTAAAAACATCGATTTATATAAATCGATCGATGGGGCTTTGTTTGAAATGAAGCGTATTTTTAAAGGCAAAGTTGTCAAGGATAATAGAGTGAGAGTGCACTTTAAAGGAAGGCAAGGGAAATAAAGGCATTACTTTTTAATTAAAAGGGCATTCTTTGTTTGAAAATTGGTTCGCGAGATTACTTGTGTTTTTTGTCGAAACAAGATGGCGAAAACTCAAAGTGTCCGTTTTGAGAACGATGTGCTTGGAGTCTTGTTTTTCGAGGTCAGAGGAGACGAGGAAAGAGGTCGAATGCATACCTCTACATCGGAGGTAATGATGGCAAGAGGTCGCCCGGGAGAGAGACACGTCCTGGGGAAAAGCATATGACTCTCGTTCAAAGTCTCAAAGGAAAGAAGACAAAGGTGAAGTGTCTGGCATTGTGGGAAAGTCGACAGCTGAAGAAGGATCAGCTGAAGCGACAGAAAAACTTCAAAAGGAGACTCTTCGACAGAGAAGAAGGAGGCAAATGCGACAGACATGAGGTTCAAGATCTCGGTTCGCATGAGTCGACGAAGTGTTGTCTGTTAATATGTCAAATCATGATCAACATTGGTTGTTAGATTCCGTGCATCAAACCACATGTGTATTCATAGAGAATGGTTTAAGACATATAGATCGCTTAATGATGGAGTCGTGTACATGGGTAATGATGTCACATCTAATATTGTTGGGATAGGAAGCATACAACCGCAAATGTTTGATGGCACAACTAAATTGTTAACGAGAGTGTGAGACATGTTCCGACTTAAGAAAAAATCTAATTTCATCGAGCACTTGACACGAATGGATATAAAATCGTAATTCAAGGTGGAGTTATGAAAATCTATAAACGTATTTTACTAGTAATGAAAGCTAAGAAAGTAGGAAATCTGCTTTCAGCTAGAAGGAAGAACGGTGGTCGTTCATGTGTTCACGTGTCCGAACACGTACAGCAGTTCCATTCGCCATGGCATCAAAGGTTGGGCCATATGAGCGAAAGAGGGTTGAAAATTTTGGCTGATCGCAAGTTACTTCCCTAATCTAAGATCCGGAAAGTTAGATTTCGCTAAGCATTGTCTCGTTTAGCAAACAAAGTAAACAAAAATTTAAAACAGGCAAACATACTAGTAAAGGGATACTTGATTATATTCATTCAGATGTTTGGGGGTCCAAATTTCCCTACAACAGTCATATGGTGGTTCGTCGTATTTTGTATCATTCATTGATGACTTTTCTAGGAAGGTGTGGGTCTACATGTTGAAAAGGAAGTCCGATGTGTCGTCAAAGCTGTAGCAGAGCATAGAAAACAAGACTGTAGAACAATAAAGTGTTTAAGAACCGACAATGGTGGTGAGTTTACTTCCAAGGAGCTTTGACGGCACTATTGCAAGGATGCGATGGATAGAGAGACATAAGACCACTGGCTTTATACTCCTCACAGAAATGGAGTTTCGAACGCATGAACAGACTCTTTCAGAGAGCAAGGAGTAGGAAGCTCGAGTAACGTTGGTTTGCGTAAGGAGTTGTGGGACTTGAGCTAGGGGCAGCATGCTTTTGTTATGTGATAAAACCGATCTCCATCGATCAGGCGATAGACCCAGAAATTCGCAAGAGTATGGAAATGACACCCTTGTGATTATTCTAAACTCGTAGTGTTTGGTTTTTGATGCATATGCTCTAGTGCCTAAACATCAAACGAACTAAGTTAGATCCAAAGTCTAAAAGGTATGTCTTTGTTGGGTATGGTGTTGGAACAAAGGGATATAGATTGTGGGATCCTACTACCGTCAAAATCATCATCACGAGATGTAAAGTTTGATGAATCCTATCTTGTACAATAGATGTAGACGATGCAAATTGAAACAGATGATGTATTTGATTTTCAGCACATTCAGCTTGATACACTCTCTAATGATAGTCATGATGACCATAGTTCGTATACTAGTCATGAACAAAGTTTTGAATCGTAACACGAACAAGGTTCAGTGCTTTAGATCATGAACGGTGTCTCGGATACTCGACCGGCAAGAAGTTCCTGCGTATGGTACTCGCCGAAACATGACCTTAAGGAGCTCGTAAAAGAACTGCAACAGCTACCGAGAAGGTAGTGATGATTATGTTACTTCAATGGCATTTTCATCGCTAATGACAATGAACCTTCCATGCTATCTGAAGCAATAGAAGGTTCGAATAGTGACAAGTGGAAAGCGACCATGAAGGACTGAAATGATGGCCTTGAGTAAGAACGCACGTGGGATCCGTTGAGCTCTGGAAAGACAGGGAAAACTGTGGTGTAAATGGGTTTACGAAGCTGAAACGGGGTGTGAATGACACGAGGATTGCGGTACAAAGCGAGACCGTCGCAGTAAGCGTTTTCTGCAGCAGGCATAGACTTTCATGAGATTTTTTTCTCTGACCCTGCTTGTTAAAATAGTTTCAATTAGAATTGTGTTAGCTTTAGTTGCTTTGTCTGATTTGAGGAGTTACGTATAAACTCAGATGTTAAGACTCGCTTTTCTACATGGAGATCTAGATGAGAAATTTATATGGAACAACCTAAGGGTTTGTTCAAAGATCGTTAATAAGAAATTTGTCTCGTGATGCTCACGATAGTCATTATATGGCCTCGCCAGCTATCGTTAGCAGTATAAGAAGTTTGATTCTTTCATGTTGAGTCGAAATATGTTAGAAGTGAATATGATCATTGTGTGTATTTCAAGCAATTGAAAAATGTATGTTCATTATCTTAGTGTTGTATGTTGACGATATGCTTTTAGCAAGCAAAAGCATCGATGAAATCAACAGAGTTGAAGACTCGTATGGCAAGGACATTCGATATGAAAGATCTAGGAGCAACAGATGACGATTTGGGCATGGATATTTTCGTAGACGAGGAGTAATGGTGAAAGACGTGGCTATCACAACGAGAAGTATGTAGAGAAAATACTTGTGAGGTTTGGTATGAACACTGTAGCCTCGTGTCTACCTTTCGCTTCCCATTTCAAGCTTTGCGTCTGTATGTCCTAATACAGATGAAGAAAAGGATTATATGTCTCGAATTCCATATGCCAATGTAGTAGGATGTTTGATGTATGCGATGGTTTGTACTCGAACGATATTTCACATGCAAACTTGGGGTTGTCGCAGTACATAGCAAATCCCAAAGTAAAACAATCGGTCGACAGTGAAATGGGTGCTTCGGTACTTGAGAGTGCACAAGTAGTTATTGTATCACTTACAATAAGAGCGAAAGAATATGTTTCGTGGATATGTTGATTCCGATTTTTGCAGTGATTTGGATAAGAGAAGGTCAACTTCAGGGGTACGTATGACTACTGGCAGGTGGAGCTATCGACCTGATGTCAAAGCTACGTAACATTGTTGCTTTATCCACCACTCGAGCGCAATACATGTCGCGCTCTCATGCTTTGCAAAGAGGCGGTCTGGTTGAAAGGTTTGCTTGGTGAATTTGGTAGGTTGCGGGACAACATCAAAGTTACTTTGTGATAGTCAAAGTGCAATACATTTGGCTAAGAATCCCTGCCCATCATAGTAAATCAAAGCATATTCCAATTAAGTACCATTTTGTAAGACAGTTATTACTCGAAAGGGGAGTCTCTCTTGAAAAGGAGCATACAAAGGAAAACTCGTGCGTACATGTTCACGAAAACCGCTTTTTGTTGGAGAAGTCGCGTTGGTGTTTGGCTTCTCTAGGCTTGCGAAAAAAGATAAAATAATAAAGAACAGTGCATCAGGTTAATTGTTGTCAAGGTGGAGATTGTTGAGATTTTCTGTTTTAATAAAATAGTCAAAAAATCTCATTAGTGACAAAAAATTAGGAATTAGTTCCTAGATTAGCTCTGATGTTGTTGGGGAGGGAGTTAATGCATCCTAAATTTGAGTTGATGGTCAGTGATTCTCCCCGCTATATAACAGTATCCATACTAATTGTTTGCAAGTAGTGAGGGTGTGTGTGAATTATGTAATCTCCGTTCATTAATAAAGGATTGCCAATGCTCTGTTGTGTGGACGTAGCTGTGGGGGTTTGGGTGAACCACGTAAAATTATCGTGTCTTTATGTGCTTGATTAAATCTGTCTGTGTTAATCATGAAGGTTTCCGCCGTGATTGCTCCAACAAATTTGAAACTTTGAACTCTTAATTTACACAAAAGTTAATTTTACTGACCTCGCCAATTAAATTGTTACCTCAAAAATATACATGGTAGAATTGATAAAAACAACTGCGGAAAGAATTAATTTTGTTCTCTTCTCCCTGGATAGTTTCCAGCTTTGGTCTCCAGCATTGAACTCTGGAAGTCACTAACTGCTAAATTCAATTCCAGAGTGTTGCAGAGCCCACGCTTAAAACATAAGCTACAAGAATTTAGAGAAATAAAGAGATATTGTTGTTATAAAATATAAAAAAATTGTACATAAAGAAAAAGTTGATATATATATATATATATATTATTTTATTTATGACTAAAAAGTACAATCAAAATTTGGATAAAGAAACATAAAGTTTGTCCGATCCAAACACAAAACTACCACAATGTAAAATTAAATCTACTACAATGCAAAATTAAATCATATACAATAACTTGAAAAATACTAACCTTTGCGTTGTATATTTCAGAAATTTAAAAGGAAGAACCCAGCTTAATACTGTGTGTTAGACGAAGAATCAAGCTTAAGTGTTAGACTTGGGCAAAATTTAAAATGAAGAACCAAGGTTAAGTGTTAGACGAAGAACCAAGCTTAATACTGTGTTAGACTTAGGCTTGACGATGACTCAGACATGATTGATTTTATAGGAATTTTGAATGGAAAATTTCATCATATATTGATGAACAGTCTAGTTTTGGGTAAAGGTGGTGTGTGGATAATTAAAAAAAATTCTTTACTTTTTAAATTTTTTTGAAAAAAAAAAATAGAATGATTTAAAAAAAATAGTATTCTAATTTTAATGGGATGGTTTTTTCACTGGAGTTTAACTTGTTTAATTTATAAAATTGTAGTGTCCTCCAGATTTTGCACCGTGTTACATCCCTTGATATGTAACTATTAATAAACATGGGGTTTAGGACCTTTCCTCCTCTCTTTAAACAAAGTCACAACAAGTGCAATTTGAACTTTGGATCTCTCAGTTTTAATAGATTTCACATTAATTTTACAACCAATTGAGATTGAGTTAAATTTCACATTAATTAGATATAAAATTTAATTAGAAAATATGAAACAGTAATTTTAAGTTGTTAAAATTATATATTTTAATTATTTCTTATTTTATGAAATTTTCATGATATTGAATTTATTTTTTCTTTATAGAAATTAACAAGTCATTTTAAATGGAATGGTTTTCCTTAAAAAATGGTGATAATTCAGCCTTAATTTGGGGATAACAACTAGAGATGGAGAAATAGATGTTTTCACAATAGTCTAACAAAATTATAATAAGTTAACAAATAATAAGAATACAATAAAACAATTAAAACATTATACATTGTAATTTCATAAAAAAATCATAAATGAAAATTAAAATAAAATAACTTTATTAAACTATTTTGAAAAATCTTATTTTTTCTATTTATATTTTATAATTTTTTCATGATATTAAATTTATTTTGATATTCAGAAATACAATTTCATCAAAATTTCAAATGAAAAATCAATAAAATAAACTTCATTTCATCAAAATCTGAACTGAAAAGTCAATAAAATAAATTTTATTAAACTATCTTGAATAATCTTATTTCTTTTTTCATTTTTGAAAGTGACTATTGATTAAAAAATAATAATCTTATGAATTGAGCTGGATAAAAAAAATTCAAATATTTAATAAAATCATACTAAAATTAAGATTAAATAAATTAAACTTAATTACAGATTTGAAAAATATTTGAAAATCTAATCGACATCGACCAAATCAATTGTTTTAACCAGCACCTCTCCATTATATTTCAAATTATCCCCAAAATCTAACAGCCAAATAAAGATAACCAGCTGAGTACAAATACGGAAATAGTCAATATTAAAAACGAAAGGGTAAGCAAGACTTAGTGAGAGGCGATGCTTCTAAAAAGTAGGGAGAAATGAAACAGTCACAGACTCACAGGCGGTTCTTGCCATACGTCGTTGACAGCGACGTTTCATCGTCATCTCCGAAAGATCAGAGAGAGCCCACAAGTTTCAACATTTATTCAAAATTAGTGAGACCCCACGTCTATGAACACAAGTTTCAATATTTATTCAACCTTCCACAAATGGTCAAACTTAGTTTTTACAAAATGCAGCATCAATTGTGCCCACTTTAGACGGTTAGCGTGACCTCCTCCACTTTCAAAGTTTGAATTCAGATTCACACAATGTTTGTTCACAGTGTGAATGTTGGGTTGACCAAAACCTTGTGGATGTTTATATGAGACTTTGAATAAACGAAGTAACCCGAGCTGAATGAATTCCATTAAATCTCGTGGCCTCAATTCAACATCTGTCGCAAATAAATCAACCCTTTTGGAAGACCAAAATAAATCTTAGTCATAAGTCTCTTGCCAGCTTATTATTAGTGGATCACGAGTCTCTTACGAGAATTATTATAACAAAACAACGTCGAACTTGGAGGAAAATGTTTAGAGACAACAAATTCAAAACCTGCACTAAATACGTCAATTAATATATAAATACTATAGACCTCACAAGAAGATCACAATCAAATTGTTCGTAGGTTTCCAATAAAGGAAAAAAAAAAATCACGAGATCACGTTTATGAAGTCTTCGAAGGGACTCGCACTTTATAAGTCTTTGAAAAACTTATGGAAGACTCGGTGACAAGTCTAATCTAAATGAGGGTTGTATTTTTTGTTTTTATTTTTATTTTTTAAATAAAATTTGTTTAAATTTAAATAAGTTTTTTTTAGAATTGTAATTTGAGTTATCTAATATTCAAAATCCATTACTTAAAGGTTTTTTTAGATTTAAATTTATTTATACATTAATAATTTATTTTAAACCCTCTAGGCGGCACTATAATGAACATATGAATATGCATGTCATTTTGGAATCCATTCATAGTATCATTACGTCCCTACCGTCTCTTCCTGTGGCCTCTTCTACTATTGTTGTGTCTGACCCTGTCCCATTCCTTGCCAGTCTTCTTGAGGTTCCTCCATACAATCTCGGAACTCTTGCTAATAGATCATGGAAAGGAATTGCTATTGGAGGGTTGGAGTCTGATCCTGTCACGATTGGGCCAAGGAAGGTGAGAGGAAGGAAATCAAACCTTTCCAAGGCCTAGTTAAAAGCAAAAATTGACATTGCAGACGGAAAGCAAAGGTCTCTGTCCGAGGTGCTTAGAGCAGCACAGTCACCCCCCCAAGGTTTTCAATGATTATTTTATCTTACAATTGTAGGGGTTCACCTAGTCGGCCTAAAAAAATAATGCTAAGGGAGATGGTTAAGTCTCAAAATCCGGATGTTACTGCTCATTCAAGAAACTTTAGGGCAGTGAGAAGAAGTAAAAGGAATCCTTTCAAGGATGTTTCCAGGCTGGGTGTTTCAAGCCTTGGATGCTAATGGAAGATCTGGGGGTCTAGCAATGGGGTTCAACTTAGGAAGACTCAAGGAGTTGTCTTCTTGGGATTTTGAAAACTCTTTGGCGATGGAATTGTACTCAAACGAGCTATGTCACCCCCTCCTGATCCTTAATGTTTATGGGCCTTGCACAGAGAGAGAGCAGTTTTGGAACTGTCTTTTTGCCAAATATTGCCTAAAAAATCCTAATCTCATTGTGGGATTGGACCTAAACTTCTCCTTAGGGTCTTAGGAATCATGGGTTCCCTTGGCGAGGGCAGACCAGCTCACAGATTTTTTTCAAATAAGTTGGCATCTTCTTGTTCGGTGGATGCAAATTTAATCAAACCTAGACCTACTTGAAGGAATAGAAGAGTGGGAGATGCTTGGATGGCAAAAAATTTGGATCGTTTTCTCCTCTGTGAAGATCTCGTGGAAATATCCTTAGTTTTTAGGCATTAGGTTGGGGAGGGGGGTTTATCTGACCACCTTCCAATTTTTCTAGAGATGAAAGGAGCTCTGAAAAAAACTTGCACGCCTTTTAAATTTAACTCCCCCTGACGTAAAAGATGAGTTTTTTAACTCTTTGTTCCATGCCACATGGAGAAAGGATAACACAAGGGATACTGAAAGCAGGAGTAAGCATTTTATGGAAAATTTGAAGAGCGTGAAGAAAGCAACCAGGGACTGGGCGAATACCAAGAAACTAAAGGAGGAGGAGGAATTAAGAAAATTCAATGAGGAATTGGATTTTCTTGAAAAGCCGGAAGGAGCAAGATATTCTAATTTGGAGTTCAGGAACAGAATAAGGGAGTTGGAAACCGTTAGAAAGAAAATTCTGTTGGAAAGAGAGGGAAGTTGGCGTCTAAAAAGTCGGGCCATTTGGCTCCAAGCCAGAGATGAAAACACTAAGTTTTTTCAGAACTACGCAAAAGGAAGGAAAAACATCAATACAATTTGGGAGCTGCAGAAGGACAAGGGTGTTTTGGCGCAATCTTTTGATGACCTCTCATATCTTGGTTTAAATCACTTTAAATCTCTCTTCAGAGATCTTATGGAAGCCTCTATAGCTGAAGTTATTAGGGTGGCACAGTTTTTCCCAAGCTATATAGATGAGGAAGGTAACAATAGCATCATGGAACCGGTTTCAAAAGAGGAAGTGGAGGATATTCTTAAATCAATGCAGAAGAACAAAAGCCCTGGCCCTGATGGATGGACGGTAGAATCTTTCAACATTTTTTTGAATTCTTAGGGGAGGATTTGGTAGAGGTGGTGGAGGAGTCCCATTGTACAGGCACCATCTACCAGTCTTTCAATGCAACGTTCTTAGCCCTCATTCCTAAAACATATCATCCTGCTACTTTTGATGACTTTCACCCTATTTCTCTATGCACATGTATCTATAAGATAATAGCTAAAGTGATAGCCTCTCGTCTGAAACCTTTCCTCTCTAAAAAATTTCGTTGGAACAATTTGGTTTCTTGGATGGAAGGCAAATCCATGAAGTTGTTGGGGTACCCCAAGAAACTCTTCATAGCCTAAAATAAATCAGGAAAAAAGGAGCTATTGTCAAAATTGACTTGTCAAAGGCTATGACAGGCTAAGCTGAATGTACTTTAGGCTTCTGCTGACACATCTGGGCTTTAGTTTTGAATTCATAAGATGGGTCATGGGATGCATCTCAACATCTTCTATTGAAATATTGATAAATGGAGCAGCAACAGATTTTTTCAACCCCGAAAGGGGCCTCCGTCAAGGATGCCCTCTTTCCCCTCTCCTATTTTTATTGGCAGCAGAAGGTCTAAGTTTAATGATCCATGAAGCAAAGAGACAAGGGGACCTCACAAGAATAGAAGTAGCGGTAAATTTTTTTGTAACTTACTTGATGTTTGTCGATGATATTTTGTTGTTCAGTAACAGTAGCTTGGAGGATTGTCGCTGCCTAAATGAGGTCCTGGATCTTTTTCTGAAAGCTACGGGTCTCTACATATATGGCCAAAATTCTTCCATGACAATGTCTGGTCTCTCTAGGGACGAAGTGGGTAGAATCGAAGCAGACCTACATTTTGAAGTCAAACCTCTGTAGGACATTTTCAAGTACATGGGTTTTTTCCTTAAGCCGGTCTCATATCTCATACATGATTCGAAATGGATTATTGCAAAGATAGAGGCTAGAATGAAACATTGGAGTTTAAAATGGATGTCCAGAGCTGGAAGGTTGGTAGTGATAAAATCAGTGGCAATGGCCATCCCAGTTTACTAGGCTAGCCTTATATGGGTCCCAAAAAGTACTTTTGCCTCTATCAATAAAATTTGCAGCAAATTCTCGTGGGCAGGATCAAAGGTGGAACATGTGACTCCCTGGGTGGCTTGGGAGAAAAGAGTCAGGCCAAAAGGATGGGGAGGTTAGGGCATCAAATAACTATTTTCCTTTTCGATATCCCGAGCAGCGCAACTTGCATGGAGACTTATCAATGAGGATAATCTTTGGACCTTCATTACAAAAAGGAAATATATTGACCCAATGCCAATACTGGAATGGTTGAGAATGCCTCAAAAAACATCCAAAAATTCCTCATTAGTATGGAAGGAAACTATAGCATCTGTTAAGGTAATAGAGAAGGGGTTAGCTTGGCATGTGGGGGATGGTGCCTAGGTGAGGCTGGGCCGAGACCCTTGGGTGGGCTCCTCTGGGAGATATGCTTTAACTAGAGACCTAATTGAGCTTTTGAACCATAGAGGTTTTACCACACTTAATCAAATATCAGATCAAGAAGCTCAACTATGTGGAGACAAGAGTGGTTGAAAGAGGACGATATGTAGCTGGAGGAACGCTGACTGGGGGAATGGGAGGGCTACATCTCGGACCTCCAGAATTCAAACATCAGGATTCATGATAAAAGATATGATCTCAGATGGGTTCAATCCCCATCTGGGATGTACACCCCAAAGTTTGGTTATAATTGGCTCATGTCCCAGAAGGGTTGGGGGGAGCCGGAGTGGTGGTTCAAACCAATTTGGGAGCTGAAAGGGCATGAAAAGTCGAGATTGTTCTTCTGGTGCATTCTCCAGAATAAATTCCCTACTTGGGACTTCCTACAATGTAGGGGAAAGATAGGTCCTTGATGGTGCTCTCTCTGCAGAGATAGTTTGGAGTCGGTGCAACATGTTTTCCTCACTTGTCCCTACAACATCAGTCTTTGGAATGAATCTCTGAGGCTTCTTAAAATTCCCCAGTGATGGGAAGGACAAGAGGTGATGGAAGCTTGGAAAATATGGTGGCAGGAAGCCCCTAATGATAGGGTTCGCTCTATCCCCTTGCTGATTGCATGAGGAACTTGGATTTCTAGGAATCATGTTATTTTTAAAGACTCACACTTTCCGATCAACAAGCTGGCGGCGGAAAGTGTATCCATTTATGATCATATTCCAGTCCCCTCTTTACCTCAGCAACCCCAAGTGATTCAATGGGAAATTATCAGGGGGTACATCCCATGGTTATACTTTGATGGGGCCTTGGATCTGCAAAATAGATGTGGAGCAGGTCTAGTTATACATTTTCCTCCTGGAAAAATTCTCAAAGCCTCTATTAGTGTGGGACAGGGAACCAATAATTATGCAGAATTAAAAGCATTACACTCTCTTCTATGTTCGCTCTCCTTCTTCATAATGAGAGAGGTTCAGATCTTCAGGGACTCTTTAAATATTGTCAAGTGGTTCAATGGGACGCAACGATGCCAAAATTATACTTTGCTTCCTTTAATAAATGAGATATCCCTTCTAAAATGTTTTTTTAATGAGATATATGTTTGCCACATTTACAGGGAACAAAACCATGATGCAGACCGCCTTTCTAAAGAAGGCGCTGAGCAGGATTTGGGGCACTAGATAGCTGTTGAGGTGGATGATGGGTTGGTTCGAGTTATCGAACAACCTACCTTTGCCTAAGGATCTCTTTTATGTTACTGTTGTCTTTTTTGTTTTAAACTTCTAAACAGACATTATGTAAATATTGTTGATGAAACTCACAAACTCTAATTTCGACCCTGGGTTGTTTTCCTCATAGAGGAGGTTCAGGGGTCCGATTTCCTTTATATGTTATGATACACTCAAAAAATCCGGAACACTGTATACTACCCATTTTTTATTTTTGGAGTTTTGAAACTTCAATCAGACTCTGTCTTTTCTCCCCTTTGTTTCGGGTGTTTTTCCTAAAAGGAAGCCCGGGAGGTGGAAAAATATGATGAGAACTCTCTCTTTTTTGGACTAGGCTGATAAGTGAATATGCTTTCTCTATTTACTTCAGCTGTAACTCTGTCTCTCTCTTAACAAGGGAGAAACACAGTTTTTGGAATGCATTATGGATATGCTATATAACTCTCTATGATTAATAGATGGTTCGATTTTTTTTCTGTGGAATAAAAAATTCATTTTAAACCATAAAAAATCATAACTTATCTCTATAAACGTGTATCACTAAATATCTATTAAAAAAATAAAAACATCTAATTACAGTGCACCCTACTACCATCACCAAGTAATCAATAAGAACTTGACTAAGTTGTGCTTTATAGAAAATTTCCAAATCTGAGTAAGTTGTACATAATGGGATGAATTGATCCATATTAACTAAGATCAAGTTTAAAATTTATTGGTTGTTTTAAATTATGAATAAATATACCGCTATAGATACGCCGAATCATCCGAAAATGATTATGAATTTCATGAAATCTCTCTGTGGGTTCTCCTGGAGAAGCCTCAATTCAACTTATGTAGCAAATCCATCAACCGTTGAATGACCAAAATAAATCTATCTTACATAAGGACCAAAATAAATAAATGAAGAAATATTCTTTAGATAGTGTTTCGAAAGTCTTGGAGGGCGGTCCTTTCTAAGTCTTAAAAGGAAATGTAACCACAGAAAGCATGATCTTTGAAGACCTTGTGGAAGATTGGGTATCAAGTAAATTCTAATTAATAGAAGTTTCTTTTGCGATTTCATTGATATTTTTTTAATTATGTTTTTTTTGAAATTTAATAATATTTTTTAGAATTATAAGTTTAATTAAATAATTTGAACATTTTAATTATATCAAAGCTTTCTTTTTTAGAGTTTTAAATTTATTTATATATTTAAAAACTTATTTTAAATCATAAAAAAAATTAATCTCCCAAAAACAATATCACTAAATTTCAATTAAAAAGGTAAAACATATTTTAATTAGATTCCACTCTAGTATCATAATCAAGTAGTCAATAAAAACCCCAGTGCAAGGTCTAATAGTAGTACTTGACTTAATTATAGCTGAAGAAGCTAGTTATACAATTCAGATAATCAGGTTCTCGGGAGTAATATTCTCATGTTTTGTTCTTGGTACCATTAGAAAAGTGACATGGTTCATCAACTTATCTAAGGCTGGATTTAGTAAACCTCTATGACTTCTATACATGTATCTTCTAATGCAATACTTCTTAAAGGGATACCAACAAGAATTAGACGAGCTTCCACTTATGTATGTTTTGCCTCCCATAGTTTTACCTAAATGACAAATTTGTATGTTATTCATAGATGTTAGAACTCATCTATAGCCTAGAAAAATAATCGCTCTAAAAAAATGTGCATATTAAAGTGCTCTAATAATACTTGTGGTGTTATTTATTAGTAATTTGAAATATATAAGGAAAAATGTCAAATATTACCCAAATTTACTATATAAAAGACATTGCAACCACAATAGATTAATGAAGAACCTAGATAACACTATTATTCAAAGTAATTTTCACTTGTCTTTCAAAGGGTACAACTTATAATTGGTAGAAATCCAATTACAAATAACTTCATATGACATCATTTAAATTGTTTTTACATATTTATGCAATACTTTCTATTTCCTACGAACATTCTAGCAAGTGGATGTTTCTAGTAAGCCTTCTTACATATATTTCTTTCAGAGTACTACATGGGCCTTATTTATTAGAGATGGCATCCATACATAGCAATAGTTAGCAACATATCTATCTACTTAGGGTGTTAGAGAGTTTAGGGCCTTAATAATATTGAAAGTATAGTACTTCACTCGACACATAATGTTTGCTTGGTATAGAGATGAATCTTACATTAAGCCCCATTTTATAAACTATCACATTTGAGAGTGCATCATAAAAACCTAGCATCAAAAAAATAATGTCCTTTGTGAGTCCTCCTGCCCTTCTCTAGTCATGATTGATATCTCCTAAAAACAATGGGTGCATATTAAGTGTTGTGTAGATTAATCCGTCTTGCGGACAAGACCGATCTCTCTAGTACTAAAGGTAACTAGCAACAAACAGCCAATTATACTAATCTCTCTCTAAGCATATAAGATTCATAAAAACACTATATAGGTGTAAGGCCTACCTTATGTCCAACGCTTGCTTGATTTCGTTGAAGTCCTTCCCGTGCACTGAAAGAACGTTCCTCGTGAATCTGCAGTCAAAAACAAGAAAAAAGATTACACAGCACCTGTATAGACATTATTATAAACCATACTTATCATAATGATCAAGGAATTTATGAAATAAACCATGAATAGACAGTTTAATGAGAGAAATGAGTATATTTGTATTAACTTCAAATAAATAAAACCTTTACAACCTGTGCCTTGATGTTGTGCAGGTCCTCATGGGGTCCGAAGCAGGAATCTCTTCTAATTTGACAAGCACTTCACTCTTTGAACAAAGACAAATAGAGATGAGTGATTTAACCTCACAAAAAGTCTTAGTTAACTAAGTCTGAATTTCAACAGCATTTAATTTCAAATATCTTAAGCTTGAACTCCCTTTGAGGCTACCCAAGGCCTCTTTTTATAGTGGAAAAGAGGAGGTTTCTTGTTCCAAATATGAAGGGATAGAACCCTCCTTCAAAGGGATTAGCTCCTTACATCAAGGGGTTAGCTCCATCAAGTGAGGGATGCATGAACCTTCTCAAAGCGTATCCATTCCCAAAAATTCCCATCTAGAATCTTCTAGAATTTATCTGAAATCCACTTTTTATCTTTACTTTCTCGCCTTTTTGAGTTTTACAGAGGTCCGCACCCATGACACAAAGAACGTGCGGGATGGTTCCGCAGGCAAGCTGAACTTTAGGCGCAGGACCGCAGGTAATGAATAGAGAAAGTGCGATACCAATATTTAGGGGATTTAGGAACTTTTCTCTGATTTTGAAAGCTTGATATGAGGAGCAGATATGTTAGACTTGCAAAAGGAGGAAGTATGAGTAATAATGAGCTCATACTCATAGTAAAATGTCAGGATGACAGATTTTAGTGTAACAAATTTCCCCCTAAAGTGCAAAGTCTGGAATAGATGAAGCCGTAGTCTGTCATATATGAAGAGTGCAGTACTTTATCATTTCAAAGATCATCTTGTGGACACCCCAGTCGGAACCTGTAAAAACATTCAATGCAAAATATATACATATATATGTCATCACTGAGGTAGGCATTCCCATACTCAGATTAAAACTAACTAGAAACTAACTCAAATCGTTCTGATACAGGAATGATTTTGAATACATCATAGTACAGATATATGTAGACACAGTATGGACGCAGCCATCTATTTATAAATAGTCTACTGTATAGATGATAACAAAATTCCTCGCAGCCTGGATGGTGGAAACTAGATCCAGGGTCTTGATTTCCGCATCTCGAACTAGCACGATTCTATCCATGTGAATAAATGTGTTGAAGTCGAACATGGTAGAAACCACTTGATTACCAGTCAATGATGTGAACTGTTAACAAGTGTGAGAGAAACCACCAGTAATGTCAATGGCTCTTAAAGTACTCAGTACAATCCATGAAATGTGAATGAATGAGCTGAAGTCGAACATGTCACGGAATCATTCGATCGAAGGTCAATGATGCAACCTGTTGTCGAAGGCGAGAAACCTGCCATTGAGGCATGCAGATTTCAAGGTACTGATGATTTCTCGATCAACTTCCTAGATAATGTGCTGATGTCGATAGAAAGCGATCTGTCGTAGGCAAGCCCACAACACGAAATCATAGATCAAGTTTTGAAAATATATTGGCAAGGACTGACTCAAGGATGGTCAAAAGATGGATGACAGATATTTTGCAGATGAATGGTTTTATTTGAACTGTTCTCTTGGACACATAACGACACTGCAGATGGCTTGGTGACAATTGACCCAAAGCTAATACCCAAAAACCGGCTGAAGACTTTTCAATGTGGTTTGATTAACTGTTAGGCAAAGGATTTCCCAACCCAGGTAAATATAAGTGTCGTGTCCAAGAGTGGTTGACTGAGTTTTCAAAAATTTAAAATACAACAAACACGCCCATTTTTCTCTCTTTTCCCCCACCATTTCTGGCAAGTACCTCTTTATTTTTGACAAGCTTGAGGAGGATAAAATTTGCTTGATTATAAGCTCATCCTTCGGATGAGTCCAACTTAGTTTAAAATTCGAACCCTAAGAAGGAGTGGTTCGTTCCTGTTGAGAATTAAACAGGTCCTTTACTGTTAAGTTTTAACGAGCCTAGTATAGGAGAAACTCGGTGTTTTTCAGGTTTAGGGAGTCAGAAGAAAAACTTAAGAAAACTCCATTGGTGTTCTTTTTCGTAAATTTAGTCTCTCGAGCCCGAAAAAGGATAAAATAATGCGGGAGAGAACTCTATTGACCGTATTTAGTCAACGTATACCTTTTTCGTAAATAGTCCATTTCAGTCCGTAAAAGGGGTAAACTTATACCGAAAGGACGACTGTTCATTTACTTTAACGAGTTCGAATAGTCAAGTACTCGGCAATCTTTTCATATTTAGAGAGTCTGAAAAGGGCTTAAAGAGGACTCCAAGGTTTCGCTTTTTCGTAAAATTTTTGAAAGAGTCCAAAAAAGTGATAAAAGTATGCTCTTTGTTGAAAAACGATCATTTCACCTGAAAAATCCTGTTTCTGCACAAAAACTCAAAACATTACACATACCTGTTTAAGATAAGTAAAAATGCTTTCAAAAAATACCCTTTTAAAGTGAAAAATAAATAAATTAAAAATTCATTCATTCGAAAAAACTTATAAAAAGGACTTTTTCTATTTCATTTTTACCGTTCAGTTGCAGAGTGAAAAGTAAAAAGCTTTTGGATAAAAAGTTCCCGTGAAGATTCTGGAAAATTCAACCGTTGGAATCGAAAATCGTCAGCCCCAGGTAATCCACGACCTCCTTATCTTGTTTTTCATCCGTTTGAAATTCGTTTTTAGGCTTTAGTTTGATTTTTTAAGGCAAAAAATGGTTCAAAAATGCGCCCGCGGGGTCCGCAGGTGGGACACAGGTTACCTGCGGACCCCGATTTTTTCATAAAAGGAAAAAATCGTAGGTACCACACCCGACACACAACCCGCGTGCGGAGCTACGCTCTGTTTACAAAGAGTGGGTGCGATACCCGCGCGGTCAATTTTAAAGCATGGTTTTCTCATTTATCTGCCAAAATTTTTCAAATAAGATCATTCTAACTTGCCTTATTTTGTATTGTAGGATTAACAAGATGCTTATCTGGCGAGAACGAGAGCACGAGGAAGTAGATGAAGCTTCTATGCTCCATTTTCCCACACAAAGGGCATTGAAAGCATGTAGCTTATACAAATTTTGGGCTATCTCTGGCATGAGGGCACAAGTGGAAGTCTTAACATGGTTGGTAAACAGATGGAACGTGGAGGACCAGTGCTTCTTCATTAGTGGCAACTGGCTCGAAATTGAGCTGGAAGATATATACTTTTTGACTGGTTTGTCCAAGAGGGGCGAACATGTTTCTCTGTTCGGGACTAGGCCAAGTGGCCAGACTGTTGCTAGTCTTCAACTCGAATTTTGCAATGATCAGGCAAATCCTCGGGACAAACGGATTGACATAAAACATATCATCCGTCCTGAGTTGAAAGTTATAGATTTTACTGTTACCAAACTGTGTGGGAGTGCCGCGCTTCATGTGCCTACTGGTTCCCAAATGCGTGTTGCAGTGGAGTGTTTTCATGGCACCATCTTTAACTGGTGTGAAGCTGTGTTGGCCAGTATAAAAGGCCAACTTACCAAAGCAAAAACTGGGAAACTGAAAAAATTTGGATACAGATCCATCGTCGTTTCTTTTGCTCTGGAGAGGATCCCCCAATTAGCTCCACAGAGTATTGTTGTTGATGCCGGTCGACCTCGAGAACCGAGAATGGTTCGTTGGTCCGCGCTGATGGCCCGTCATGCTATCGAGGGCACTGAGATTGTACGATTCCCTTCTTCATATTTTCGTTGGCTGGATCGCCAAGTTTTCATGATAAAGGATTTTCTGTATGCCGGGATAGATTTCCGCGGTGACGGAGAGATGTCTCTCCCGACAGGGGAACAGTGGGATGATTCAGGTAAAATTATTTTTCAACGTTTGCTAAGTTCTAATTTTTTTTTTAATTTTTTATCGTCTTAGAAAACTAATAACCAAAAGTTTTTTTTTTTTAATACAGACATGGGTCCACATCGACCAGCTCATCTCCAACCTTTCGAGAGGAGACAACCAGTTATGCCCGCACCAACCCCAGCAGGCCAATCAGTAGAGATTTTGACTGATTTGGAGCATCATCTAGAGCGTTTGACTCTAGATATTCCAGAGACCAGTATAGATGACATTCCTCTCAGGTTACAGAGATATGTGATTGGAGTCCCAGGACCTTTCAGGAGGTTCCTATGCAGGGTGGCCCGGGCAGTTGTTTCTTATCGAGATCACCATCAGTGATGGGATGATCGTGTAGACTGATATTTTTGACTTTTGTATTATCATTTTTGCCGATCATAAGGTGTTTCCAACCTATGATCGAAGACGATGTATATTTTTTGAACATTCTCCTATACTATGATATATCACTATTTTGACGGCTATCTGAGTACATATATGAATGTTGTTTGTTTTACTGCTTTTAATTATTGCAAATGTCTATTTATCATACTAGAAGCAATTGAATCTGCTAATGTATTTAAATGTCTTGGAATATGCTGATATTAAATGTAATCAAACTCACGTTCCAAGAGACGAACCCTCAAAAACAACCGTAATAACACTGGATTTCTAATGGTATAAACCCTGTTAAGCTGTAATACAACAAGTTCAGAATCCAACCTTACAATCAAACTCCAAATTCCAAATGATATGGACTCAAACAATAACTCAATCACTGCACTAAACTAGGCAATGTTATTTGTTGTTTGACCAAGGCTTACCCCATGCATGGATACTAACTCGTCAGAGAGTGAATAGATAACCCAAGCTGCGGAAGAAATGTTCCGTGTACTACGACAAGCACCATCAGCAAAACCAATGTAGGTTTGAAGAGACGTTGACATCTGCAATATCAAGAGTAAAACTCAGATAAGCAGGAATAGTGACAAAACACACTTCTAAACTAGGCACACTTTTCTAATCTAAAACACACTAGCAGTAAAGAAATCTAAACTAACAAAAAATCTCCACACCTCGTTTAAGCATAATATCGCTTTAGATAAAGCCCATTTCTCGGTTTATCCAAAGGGACACTGTCAAAATCTATCAACTCATAGGCCCCTTTTGCTAACTTTCGTTTCACAATGTAAGGACCATGCCACATAGGCACGAATTTCCCAGCTCCTAGCTTGTCGTTAGCTTGATCATAAAGTAAAACTAGGTCCCCTTCTGAAAAATTTCGAGGGGTCACATTTCTATCATACTGAGCTTTTATCCTTTTAACATGAGCCTCATTTGCTATTGCAGCATTTCGTCGATTCTCATCTAATTGGGCCAAGTACAAAAAACGTTTCTCCTCTTCAGAAGTAGCTGGAAGTAATTCTACGGCTAATTTTAGTGATGGTATTTCGCATTCAATCGGCAACACAGCTTCCAAACCGTAAACCAGTTGAAAAGGAGTGAAACCCGTTGATGTTTTAACTGAGGTTCGATATGCCCAAAGCGCTGAAAATAACATGGAATGCCAATTCGTCTTGTGAATACCAATGATTCGTTTAATCATGGCGACTAAAACTTTGTTAATGGCTTCAACCAGACCATTTGCTTGTGGATAGTACGGAGTGGAACTATCGTGGCGTAGGCCAAGTTGTTCTGTCAGTTCAGTCATCATGATATTCCGAAAATGACTTCCATGATCCGTAATAATAGCTTGAGGAACACCGAACCTAGCAATTATGTGATTAAATACGAAGGTTGCAGCAGTCTTGCCGTCAGCTGAATATGTAGGCATCGCCTCGGCCCATTTTGTAAATAATCTACTGCAAGAATAATATAGGCATGCCCCCCGGCCGAGTGAGGGTTACATGTGATAAAATCGATACCCCATTTTGCGAAAGGACCAACAGCAACTATAGGGAGAAGAGGAGCGGGTGGGGCGCGCATTTTCCGATCAAAAATTTGACAGTTGTGGCATTTCCGAACCGCATAAATGCAATCTTTGAACAACGTTGGCCAGAAATAACCTGCACGCAATATCTTTTGGGCTGTGGCATACCCAGACATATGACCGCCACATGCTCCAGAATGACAGTCATTTAATACATTTTCAGCTTCTTCATGAGTTAGACAACGTCGGAAAACAGAATCCGCTCCTCGTCAATAAAGTGTATCACCAATGATATTATATTGTTGGGATTGGAAGCGTATTTTCCGTCGCTGAGTTCGTGAAATGTCAGGCCGAAAAGATTGGGTTTGGAGATACACAATAATATCCCCATACCATGGATCAAGTGTACTGATAAGAAACAAAGATTCGTCCACAATGGACTCTTCTGCCACTATTTCAGTATCAGTAGAGGGGAAATCACACATCAGTTCCGCAAATACCAAAGATTTCTTTGCCTTGGATTTCTCAAATTCCAAGTCAAATTCCTGTAGGATAACTATCCATTTGGAATATTTGCCCCCTAGCAATTGTTTGGTCAAAATATACATCATAGGGTTGCAATTAGAAATTACCATGGTTTTACGTAACAAGATGTAATGTCTAAAACGTTGAACAACTTGAACAGCTGCCAAGGCCAATTTCTCCACATGTGTATATTTGATTTCAGTCGGATGCAGATTTCGACTAAGATAATAAATCACATGTTCATTGTGAGATTCATCTTCCTGAACTAGTACCATCCCAATGGTGGAATGAGAAGCAGCGAGGTACAAAATGTAATCTTGGTTGTAGTTGGGAGGATGCAATAACGGTGCATGGGTCAACGCATGTTTAAGTGCATCAAAAGATCGATCAGCGATCTCGTCCCAAAAGAACGGAATGTTCTGTTTCAACAACCGGGTAAAACCCTTTGTAAGCTCGGCATAGTTAGGAATAAACCTACGCAAAAAGTTTGCTTTCCCCTGCAAACTTTGGAGTTGGCGCAAAGTCGAAGGAGGAGGCAATTTAACAATAGCTTCGACCTTCGATGGATCAACGCGAATTCCTGTTTCTGAGACAATAAATCCCAGTAAACGACCCGATTCTACGCAGAAAACACATTTATGCGGATTCAACCTTATCCGATAATGCCTACATCTCATAAAGATTGCTCTTAAATGAGTGAGATGGTCGGCCCTACGTAATGAATGAGCAGGTAAATCATCGAGATATGGCTGAACAATGTGCTTAATGTCATGAAATGCATAAGACATAGCCCATTGAAGAGTTGCTCCAGCGTTCTTTAGTCCAAAAGGTAGTTTACAATAAGCAAACGTTCCCCACGGACAAATAAAAATTGTTTTAGGTTGATCTGCAGGGAGTATGTTTATTTGATTGTAGCCGGAAAAACCATCCATAAAGGAAAAGAGCTCACTACCAGCACAATCATCGATTATTTGATCGATATAGGGAGTTGGATAATTATCTTTTGGGCACGCTCGATTAATATCCCTATAATCGATACATACTCTTATTGTTCCTTGTTTTTTAGTCACAGGAACAATATTCGATACCCAATCCGTTAAGGGAATTGGATAAATGAATCCTGCTCGAAGTAATTTTTCAACTTCAGCTTTTATAGCAGCAACTTTTCTAGGATGAATTTGACGTAATCGTTGACGAACAGGTTTAGCATCCGGGTAAGTCTTAATTTCATGAACAACGATCGATGGATCAATTCCTGGCATTTCTTCATAAGACCAGGCAAACACGTCACGAAATTCTTGAAATAGGGCTTTATAAGTCCGAATTTCTTCATCCGTACAACAAGCACCTATATGAATGTTTTCAATTATTCCTGGTTTTACTGAAATGTCAATTGGAACCGTTCTAGATATATTTTCCAAATTTAACTCAGAATCAGGATTTTGCAATGGATTCTGAGGTTCCTTGACATATTCAGCAGTAAAAATTGAAGCGAAATCATTTTCAAAATGATCTAATTCAGGTAAAAATGAAGATTGGTGATGTAGATCTTCCCATGGTAAATCATCAACAGACAAAAACTCACGAATTTGCTCATCTGTATGAACAAGTTCGGGAAATGTCGTTGTAGCTGAACTAGATATAGAAAGAGATTCCTCTTGGATCCCATTCATTGGATCAATTTCGGTTGAAGAGGGGTCGAAAAATGACTGTACAGCCTGGTACGCAATTTCAAATGGACTCAAGGGCATCACGCCATCAAATGAATCTATCTCGGATTCTGAAGGAATAATCCAAGGATCATCAAACATAACAGTGTCTGACGAAATCATATGAATACTTGCAGTAGAAGACGATACGTTAGGAAGAGGAAAGGAAAAAGTTCCTAGTAAACCAGAATCTTTAATCAAACCTACTCCAACATCCTTATAAGGGATAGTCGTTTTACCAACATGCTGGATTGTTTCTATAGAGGCTGGGTCGGACGAGAAATAAGTTAACTGATCTATTGTCACGATCTTTCCTTGATATGGAAATTTTATGAGCCGAAAGACCGAAGAGACAACAACAGTCATAGCATAGGACCAACTACGACCCAGAAGAAGGTTGTAATCTAGAGGGGCATCAACCACTTCCACATCTAGATTAACGATTTTTCCTTCAACCCCTATGGGTAAATCCTGCAAAATACCATAAGGTTGAAAACCTCGACCATCAAAAGCTTTTAGAATTTTCGGAGATTGGTTAAGTGTAGGAGAACCAAGCGATTTCCAACACTAAATAGACATAATACACGTTGAAGCTCCCTCATCAATCACAGTCCGAAAAATAGGTCTATTTTTTACTACCACTGGAATCTGGAAAGCCATTTGGTGAGGAAGACGTGGTGTACTATTTTCTAAATCGAATATTATAAGGTTAGAATCCTGAACATCAACAGCTCCTATGACAGACAATAACAATTTACACTGTGATGGACACGATTGCAGCACTTCCAAAGCCGACATTGCTGAAGGAGAAACAGCTAAATATTCAACAATGTTGTAATTCTGAGCAGCTCTCGCATGTGGATTGAAAGCTGATTTACGAAGAACACCTTTAGCAGGCGGTTTGATTATCAAGTCTGGATTTTGTTTCTCGATCTGTAGCGGACCGGAAACAAGAGGAGTTGTATTTGATGTATTCGCATTAGAAGACTCTCCTTCTTTGCCATCAACGGGATTCTTAGAACCGTAATCTTGCGATCGCGTCGCAATCCTTACATGAGACATCATCATAATAGGCTCTTCTAAAGTAGTCGAGGAAGAACAAATCATCTTACTATCTTGAACTGGAAAAGGATCCTTCAAGACAGCAGGTTGTTGTGATCCTTTAACGAGTTTCGTAACTTTTTCTCGATATGGACATTCTTTCGTGAAATGATCTTGTTCACAAATGAAGCAAGGATAACGAGGTTTACGTTTTTCGTCATTGGATTCATCTTTATCTGTTTTCTCTTTCGAATTCTTTTTGTTTTTTTTCCTCCCGTTCTTTTTACCACTGGATTTTGATTTTGCCGTAGATGTTTCAATGACATGAATGTTGGCGGAAACTTTGGGAGAGGATTCTCCTTTCGGGGAATCAAGTAAAGTTATAATTGGAGAAGAATTCTTTGAGGATTTCTTCTTACTTTTAGAACTAACTGTACCAATCATACCATCAGCGGCATGAGACCCTGAAGGAGCAGCAGCTATTTGACCTTGTTTGGGAAGATCGGGAATTTTCTCATGTAGAGTACCTGACTGCGTATAGACGAGGTCTAGGTACTGAGCCTGAGCAATTACTTGCTCTTCAGTAACAACACCAGCCTTAGCTACATATTCAGTGATCTTGGGTAATAATGATTTAACAAACCATTCTGCCAAAATTTGATCCGGAATATAAACTTTCACCAAACGTCGTCTACGTCGTCATTCATGAATATGATCAGAAATATACGTGGACGTAGATTGTTTTAGCGAAGTTAATACTTCTGTGCCGTTGTCGTATCTGACAGGCAACTGAAAATGAGTCAAGAAAGATGTTGCTAACTGACTGAAATTATGAAACGAGCCTCGTGGCAACTCAATGTACCATTTGGCTGCAAGACCTATGAGGGTTCTTTGGAAAAGACGTAAGCGAATCGAATCATCAATGATTGAATTAGATGCACACCAAAGGTGATAATTCATAACATGATTCGATGGATCCTCTCCTGACTTACCTTCAAATTTTGGTATATCACTGGGCAACTTATGAGGCATTGGCAGCCAGTTCTGATAATAAAAAATAGGATCATTTGTAAGGCGCGTCAAATCAGGTAAGTCCAAAGTTGCGATGAATGGTAATTGACGGTTAGGGTCACGAAAACCTTGATAATCCAAAGCAGATCCAGGAGGCGGATACCCAGGATAACTAGGAATCGGATTAGTATTAGGTATTGTGTAACCTCCTAGAAAACCAGCATGAATCGGACCATACTGAGGTTGCTGATAAGTATAACCAGGGTACGGTTGATACTGATAGTTTGGATTCTGTACATAGGGACCGAATTGCAGCTGTCCCTGGTACGGTTGATAAGTAAATTGAGGTTGACTCCTAACAACTGTACTTGTACCGGTTTGTCCTGCAGGCATCTGAACTGTAGTCTGAACTGAAGGTCCTGACTGAGGTACAGAGACCTGAGGAATTTGCACGGATACAGGGGTAGCCGAACTCGGGGCTACAGATACTCCAGAAACAGGTGTAACAGGTTGAACAGACGTTGCAGCAGTTGCAGCAGTTTGGGGCGGAGTCTGAGGTGTACTAGGCCCAGCCTGCTGAACTGAACTAGGTGCAGGAGTTTGAATAGTTGGCTGAACAGGCTGCTGAATTGAACCAGAAACCATTGGCTGACCAGGTTGATAAGGTAACTGCACATTAGGCTGCAAAGGCTGTTGATATTGGGACGGATCCCACACCATCATTCCGGGGTATTGTCCCGTAGAAGGTTGAACGTAAGGACCAAAACCTGGTTGAACGTAGGGTTGATAATAAGGTAAATTTCCGGCTCCTTGAACAGATGGTTGACCAGAAGGCTGTTGGTAACCTTGCATTGAGTATTGCCCTTGAGGTTGATAAATTTGAGGCACGTACTGAAGTTGGGGTTGTTGAGGACCCTGAGGAGCATATTGAGTTTGGGGTTGACCTTGAGGAATGTACTGTCCTTGAGGTTGGTAACCCTGAGGTATGTACTGTCCTTGGGGTTGCCCCCCAAAATAATATGGATCCACAGTTTGTCCTGGGAAAAAGCTACCTTGAGGTTGTGCCCCGGGTGGTAACTGACTACCTTGAGGTTGCCCCCCAGGCAGTAATTGACTACCCTGAGGTTGCCCCCCAGGCGGTAACTAAGTTCCCTGAGGTTGCCCCCCAGAAGGAAACTGATTGCCTTGAGCTTGAGGATTGGGAATATTACCAGACATCATAAAAATTTGTTCTGCGTTCGACGTTTCAATTTTAAGTCCACCAAGACTAGATGATAACACGTTTTCGATGGGTTGAGGAGTTGCTCCCGAGAAAGTACCAGACAAAGACTGATATCTCGAAGGAACAGAAGGACCACCATGTAAAAATGATTCAGGCGTTTGAGAAAACATGGATGACTCACCAACCATAATAGATGACGGATAATAACCTCTGGGTGTAGGATGAAATGGAACTCGAGGTGGATAAAAAGCAAGACCCGGATTCTCTAAAAAGTCTGTTAAAGAGAGATACCAAGGATTATTTCGAATGGGGTTGTAGAAAATAGATTCACGCTCCCTAAGATTTAACAATTGAGGGGAGTTGGGAAGAGATATGTCTTCGTCTGGATTAGTAAGTTCTTCAATAGAAATAAGTCCAGAGGGAAGATTTTCTGTAATGATATTTCTTACCCTAGGTGAACCTGGATCGCCAGAAGTTGGTGTAACAAATCCTGAGGATGTTTCTAACACAGAAGATTCAGTTTCAGGTTCAGAGATTTCAGGTTCGTCAGATAATTCACCAGAAGGAGAAATATTTTCAGTAACTTCAGAAACTGAAATCGGTTCTTGAATGTATTCTGTTATAGGTATTTGATGATCAGGATGTATAACTATAGCTGAGCTTTCAACTTCTGTTGACCTAATTCTACGGCTACTGTGTGGTACCAGAGCTCGAAGCCCTTCAAGTTGACCTGGTGAATATTCAGGAGGTTTCCCTTGTATTCTCCGGGATTGTCTTGGCAATTCCGCCACGATTAAAAATTATCTAATCACATGAAAACAAAGAAAAATTTCAATGAAAGCACCTAAAGTCTCTAAGAAACAAACAATTGAATCATTCGCTTAAAAAATCTAAGAGTTCAAACCACACACAAACAGGTAACTTTCCGTACTAAAATCACTAGTTGGTGATGAAATCCAACTTAGTAGAATTTTAACACGAAAAGGGCGGTTGGAACAGTTACCCCGACAACCTGCTTAATGAAACAGACTGGCCCAAGTTTCTTCACAAAACCATCTCGAGTGAAGAGAACCCCCCAAAGAGTCCAAGTGAGTCTAGTCGACGTCTGTTCCATGTACAGTGGGATCTTCCCTCCACCGTCACCTTAAGAAAGAATCCTAAAGATTATAGTCACTAAGGTTACCAACTGAAACACATATACCTGGGGGAACAGTCTACGATCCGACACACACGCAAGGGCAGAGTAACAAAGCTCAATCCCCTTGAAGGCTCCTTGAAAGAATCCAAGGTTTACCGACAAGTGACCCCTGGCTCCTCGACAATGGTCTATCCGAGGTTTACCGTTTTTAATACATGTATATCTTCTATCGTTCCCAATGAGGAAGGATTGATTACCCCACTGGTTCGGATATGATCTCGTGCTTAACTCCTTTAAGAGGAGCTTCCCAGAGCATACATGCAACAACTGGAATTCTTCCTACCGCAAGATTTGTCTACTTGTTTGTTTTAGTTATCTTGGAGAGTTAATTACTCCCTACTCCAAGATACTAGCCTAAGCTATGTTGGTGATAAGAGCCCTAGAAATAAAAAGATTACTAGATGAATTTTATTTAAGCGTTACTTTTAGGAGCTGTTTCTTAAGTCAATGGGTGCGGAAATGAAACTTTGGATGATGTGAAGACTCGACTTCCCAAAACACTAAAATGCACCTATGATGATATTCAATTCTTTTTCTTTCAATGAACTTTCTATCTAAAGAAAGAGTTAGAGAATGCGATCTTTTAAATTCCTTCTTTAAACATGAAAAATGATTGAAAGAAAATATTTTGTCTTTTCAATAAACTATCAAAGCTCACGAGAAAAATCCTTTTCTTTTCCAAACTAGAAGCTACAAAACAATTTTCTTTCGAAAGAAAGCTACCAAAACTAAAACTACTCAAAACTACAAAATCTAATCTTGAGAACTATGATCTAAATTGAGTAAAAGCTTTTAGATTTTTTTTATGAATGTTTTCCTTAGTTGTTCAGCAAACTAAGAATCTATTCGTTCAGATAACAAACAGATCAAAAACACTCAAAATATGTTTTTACAAAAAATGAAATTCAAAACTTTGAACCAAGTTTTTTCGAAGATTTGCAAAGAAACAAAAGGCTTAATTTCTCAATATAGGATGTTTTCACAATCAGGTCGGATTCAAAAGACAAAAAGAGATCAATGTAATCTGAGATACTGCAAATTGTCAAAAGTTCGAATCGCTACAAAGACCAAGCGGAAAAACAATCCAATCGGCAAAATCTTCTAGAAAATCATCAAAACATTAACACTGTTGGAGTTCATTCACAAAGAATTCTTGATGGACACAATAATCAGTCTGGGCAGAAACCAAAGATCTAAAAATAAACTAGGAAAAGAAACCTAGAGATTTTTTTTTAAATTTTTACAGGGTCCGTAGGTAACCAGTATTGACTGGTGCAGTCCCGCACTGTATTCTATAGAGAAAGTGCGAACCTGCCCGCACTGTCAAAGTAAGGCAGAGTGCGGTCCTAGGAAAAATTATAGAAAAACCTAAAATACTTCTAAATTTTCAAAAACAGAGAAAATCTAAATTACTCAGATAGATATGTATCAATCAAAAACCAGGAAAAAATGTTTCCTCAAATCAAAAATAAAAGAGAACCAAAAACAACAAGTTCTTTCCCTAGCGGAGTCGCCATTTTGTCGTGTAGATTAATCTGTCTTGCGGACAAGACTGATCTCTCTAGTACTAAAAGTAACTAGCAACAAACAGCCAATTATACTAATCTCTCTCTAAGCATATAAGATTCATAAAAACACTATATAGGTGTAAGGCCTACCTTATGTCCAGCGTTTGCTTGATTTCGTTGAAGTCCTTCCCATGCACTGAAAGAACATTCCTCATGAATCTACAGTCACAAACAAGCAAAAAGATTAAGCAGCACCTGTATAGACATTATTATAAACCATACTCATCATAATGATCAAGGAATTTATGAAATAAACCATGAATAGACAGTTTAATGAGAGAAATGAGTATATTTGTATTAACTTCAAATAGATAAAACCTTTACAACCTGTGCCTTGATGTTTTGCAGGTCCTCCTGGGGTCCGAAGCATGAATCTCTTCTAATTTGACAAGCATTGCACTCTTTGAACCAAGACAAATAGAGATGAACGATTTAACCTCACAGAAAGTCTTAGTTAACTAAGTCTGAATTTCAACAGCATTTAACTTCAAATATCTTAAGCTTGAACTCCCTTTGAGGCTACCCAAGGCCTCTTTTTATAGTGGAAAAGAGGAGGTTTCTTGTTCCAAATATGAAGGGATAGAATCCTTCTTCAAAGGGATTAGCTCCTTACATCAAGGGGTTAGCTCCATCAAGTGAGGGATGCATGAACCTTCTCAAAGCGTATCCATTCCCGAAAATTCCCATCTAGAATCTTCTAGAATTCATCTAAAATTCACTTTTTATCTTTACTTTCTCGCCTTTTTATGTTTTACAGAGGTCCGCACCCATAACACAAATAGAGTGTGATATGGTTCCGCATGCAGGCTGAACTTTAGGTGCGGGACCGCAGGTAGTGAATAGAGAAAGTGCGATACCGATGTTTAGGGGATTTTAAGGAACTTTTCTCTGATTTTGAAAGCTTGACATGAGGAGTTGATATGTTAGACTTGCAAAAGGAGGAAGTATGAGTAATAATGAGCTCATACTCATAGTAAAATGTCAGGATGACAGATTTGAGTGTAACAGCGCCGTGCCTTCCGGCTGGTTTTAAACGGCCTTCTTTGAGTCCTCCACCAGCTGATCCTACGATTGGTCAAGAGTCATCCTTGGTCAATCCTGCTCCCCCAGAAATTCAAATTCATGAATCCATCCTTGACCAACCATTGGTCATGGGATCGGTTGAGTTCGCCTCGTCTGCGATGCACCAGGTCTTTTCTGTTGAGAGTGGATCTCACACCCCTTAGGTTCTTCTTGTTTCTTCAGATTCCTCAGACTTGGAGAAATATTCTCCTGTCCCTATACCTCAAGAAGCTTCTCCTTCGCCTCCCGTGATGGAGGTCTCGGAGGATACCCTTCCCAACTCCGTGATGGAAGTCGTGGAGGATGCTCCCTCTTCTCCAGTAACACCAAGGGAATACCATCTCGGTTCGATGGTAGCCCCTCCAGGTAGTTTGGTCACTTCCTTTGATTGGAATCGATTCGCAGGATATTGCCTTCTGTCTTATGTGCCTTTTGAGATAATGGTACAAACATCTGGTCTGGTCGTACCTAGCACTGTTATAGATGAAGGCGCATATATTAGTGTTCTATCCTCAACTTCTTGGCAAGATTTTGGTTCGTCGCCGCTTGTGCCTGTTACGCTGAATCTGTTGGCATTTAACAGAAGAACTAGTCAACTGTTGGGGATCCTTCCAAGGTTACCTGTTACATTGGGAGGTAAAATTGTCCATATGGACGTGATGGTTGTTCCAGGTCCCTTGGATTTCAATCTGCTTTTGGGGCGCGATTACACCTATGCCATGGGAGCACTTGTCTCCTCCCTTTTTCGTGTGGTCTGTTTCCCACATGAAGGATGAATCGTGACCATTGATCAGCTTTTGTTCTTTGGTCCTGATGTGGCAACTGGCCCGCCATCATCCCTTCCTGGTTTTTATCCACCCGGTGTTTCTGCCCCACCGCAGGTCAACTATGTGGCTACCTACCCCGTGCCTGTACTCAGTGATAGTGCCATTGTACATCATGTGCTGGGGGCATTGGGTCCAAACTTCCAAGATGTTTTCGTTCCATCAGACGAGAAACGCTTGGAACTGATGACTTCTTGTTCATTATGATGAGGTCTGGTGGAGCATGGTTCATCTGCTTGTGTCAAGCTCCTTAAAAAAAATGAAACAAGGTCGTCGGATAAAAAGTCATTTTTCTTTTGTCAAGCTCCTTAAAAAATGAAAAAAGCTGGTTGGAGCAGAGTTTTTTTTCTTGTGTCAAGCTCCTTAAAAAATGAAATAAGGTTTTCAGAGCAGAGTTCATTTTTCTTGTGTCAATCTCCTTAAAAAATGAAACAAGCTGGTCAAAGCAGAGTTCGTTTTTCTTGTGTCAAGCTCCTTAAAAAATGAAACAAGCTGGTCGGAGCAGAGTTCGTTTTCTTGTGTCAAGCCCCTTAAAAAATGAAACAAGGTCATCCGAGGATAGTTTGTCTTTTGTATCAACCTCGTTAAAAAAATGAAACAAGCTCTTCCAAGGATAGTTCTTTTAATGTGTCAATAATGAAACATGTTCCCGTTCAATTCGAGTATTTGATAAATTCTCGTAAAATACCAGTCGAGTCTTTCTCTTGATCTCATAATTTGAACCTTCACTCCATCTACCTTTAATATGGATTCAATTTTGGGGGGCATGTACCTCGAATTGAGTCACCATGCTGGGGGCATGCATAAATTTTTCAAGCATAGTTTGTTTCCATTTCAAGCTTGTGTAAAAATGAAACCATTCCCATTTTACCTCTTGTGATTGCCATTTTATCAGCCTATTTTTTCCAGATGAGCCTTGGTTTTCTCTTTCCATCATCACCATCTACTTGGCCGATCATATGCCTTCACTTGGTTGTTTTACCCAATCCTGAGGAATAGCTGCGATGAGTGGTCTTGTTAGCCAGCCTCTTAACCTTTATTTATTTTGAGCAGTTCCACCATCACCAGAACCAGTAGATACCCTTTATACCACTCGTTCCTCCAGGAGGAGTCAACTTTCAGCTCTTTTCTGACTCTCTAAAACTGAAAATATTGCCGAGTCGCTTGTCGTTTTGATCTCGTTAAATTGGCTGCGAAACGACATCTACCCAGTATACGTTTACCCCTTTTTTGGGCTGGTATAGATTATTTACGAAAAAGGAATACCCTAGCCTATCGTGACTAGCAGGTTTTCTCAGACATATTTTTCTACCTTTTCGGATCTGAGGAACTGTCTACAAAAAGGGACTGTTGGAGTTTACTTTTCTGTTGTCTTTTAAAACTCTCTAAACATGAAAAGACGTCGATTCCTTCCTTTGTCAGACTCGTTAAACCTAGTGACATTGGATTCAGTCGTAATGAAGATATTCGAGTTACTCCTTCCTAGGGCTCGTTAAATGTACTGGGTTGTATTTGTCCAAAGGAAAAACTTATATGACAAGCATATGGTATCCTCTTCAAGCTTGTATAAAAATAAAGAGGTACTCGCCAGAAATGGTGGGGGGAAATTGAAACCAGTATCATCGTCGTGTCGGCAGTATGTCGCTCTTGAACATGGCACTTGTCTGCATTTGTGTGGGGTTCGGGACATCTCATCTCGTTATTTACTTGCCTTCGTGGGTTTGGGTAATCCTTTTTGACTGCTCATCTACTCTTTGCCTCGTCAATCATGACCTTAGATCTTTTGATGTCAAATACTGCCAAATCCACTGTCGTGTCGCTGATATGTTCAAGAGAAGTTGACCTCTGCAGTTTTAACCTTCTTCTGATTCTCATCTGATCCTGATTCACAAAAATTATGTTCCTCTGTCTCGCATTGATGATGTGGGAAACACTATGGCCAACCTTCGATCAAGGTCACTTCCTGTTGACTTCAGCTCATTATCCAAGAAGCTAATCTAGAGACTTCCTTCCGGTACCTTGGAGCCTGCATGCCTCAATGGCAGGTTCTTCACATTCAACACAAGGTTTTCATCATTGACCTTCGATCAGATGATTCTGCAGGTGTTCGATGCCAGCTCACTGTTCACATTCCGTGGATTGTACCTATAGTACCTTGAGGGCCATTGTCATTATTGGTGGTTCCTCTCGCGTCTGTTAATAGCTTTCATCATCGGCTAGTAATCAGACGATGTTCTTGCATGTTTGACTTCAACTTATTCACATGCTTGAACTTTTACTATGTTTGGGTCGAGATGGAGCGCAAGACCCTCGATTTTGTCTTTTGGAATCCAGGCTGTGAATTTTGTGGATTATCATGATTGGCTACATGACTCATTGATTGGATGGATGTGACCATACCTGAGTCTATTTATTGATCCTCACTGGATGGCTGCGTCCATGCCTTGGATCTTGACTATTGTATACTTTTTTATGGATGGTTGCACCCATACCACACATCATGTATTTTAGATATTAGTTGTACTTGTCTACACAGGTTTTCCGACGGCAGTGTTTTCAGTTGGACACGTTCTTGTAAATCATTTCACCCCTCTCTCTCTCTCTTGGGCCTCATGCTTTAGGGGGCACATGATACACAGTAATTTGTCACAGTCCCTACAATCCCCCTTCCCACACATTGGAGGGTCTATTCTGTGACTCGTGAGCAGTGGCATGACCTGAAACCACATTCATGGCATCCCCCTTGACAAGGACAATCATTCCTCTGAAGACAATTTCTTGAGAAAAGCCATAAAAATAGACCTTTTTGCCTTAGCGCAACCAGCCAATTCATCCCTTGCCCCAATGGGGGAAATCCACCAAAGAGGGCGCGCCAACTGGCGCCTTGTCCCAGTGTATTACTCGCGCCAAGCTTAATAAGGATTGTTTTTTAAAAATAAATGGTGGAAGTTTGATTCCAACCAACCCCTGAACGATTCTCTAAAATGAGTTGGGAGGTTTGGCTCCGGATCTCCATGTAGGGGAAGTGGTTTTCCACCTATCATGGAAGCTTCCTTAAGGATAGGCCCAATCCCACCATTGTAGGGATCCCAACTCCCCTTTCACCATTTATATAAGCTTTTCATTTTCCCTTTGCAAGCTAGCATGAATAGAGCTAAATCAGTAGTAAGGAGACTATCGTCAGACAGCTAAAGAGAGAGAGCCTTGTCCCATCCTGACGAGCTTCATCGAGACGTGCTCCATTGTCAACTCGCCGAAGGAAGATCCAGCGTCAGAGCTCAGGTTGTATCCTTCTTTCGTTGTGATTAATAATAAATGACTTCGATTATGGTTCCATTCATATGTTCATGTCTTATGTTATGAATTATATCTTCTCTGACTGATATATGGTTGCATGTATTAGGTTTTACGCTTGTGTGTTGTTGTTTCTTCGTGTACGTGTAGGTGTTCGAACGTGCTAAGCGGGAGAATTGTGATCTGCCAAAGCGAAGGACGGAAGCACCATATTCTCTGCAAGAAACAACAGCGTGGTACTTAAGGTAGGCCTCTTGTCGCATCTTGGTCTTTTGTAATTAGGAACCTACGTCTTAGCGTGACTCGGTTGTTGCTAGACCCGATCTGGGCTAGTACAGATCGTCTCTGTCCGCATAGGGGATTTACCTCTCCAACAAGTATAAAGGAAGGGCTTGGTGTCAGTTGGAGAATACACACACATAGGCAGAGCACTGAAGCTAAGTCAAATTTCTGGGGCAGGGTTTGCTGAGGAATTCGAAGCGAGTTTGCAGTGCAGTGAGGGGAAGAGATCGACAAGGGATGATCTAATCCAAGGCCGATAATACAACAACAGAAAGGAAATGAGTACTAGACAGAGTAGAGCCAGCCAGGAGGACACATTATAACCAAGACCATGCAGAGTATTGTGCAGAGGTTGCGTAAACCCATCCAGTGTGATGTAGACCCAGCCAGCGCAGCGCAGCACCAGTCGAGGTGACGCGGGCCCAACCAAGGCATCGAAGAGGCAGCGCAACACCAACTAGGGTGACACAGTGCAGATTTTTGCTAGTGAGGGTTGACACAGACGCTACAGAGGGAACACTGAGGGTTCCAGTGGGCCAAAAAGGGATCGTGATCTGTAAATCCCGATTGAGGGTGTGATACAGCCATATTTTCTATCTTTGAGTGAAAGGTACTTCTGCCGTGTAATTTCTCTGTAGGTCCAACCATTTCTAGTGCCTAGAATGTTGTATTTAGATTCTGGATAATTGTAAGGTCCCACCAACCATCTATAATATAGAGAAGTAGAGGTCACATTAATCACTAATACTCAATTTTTTTTTTGTAACATTGCTAACTTAGTTATCATGTAATCATGTTCCGTCATCTATTTCAATATAAGAATATCACATAAGAATTAAAGGATAACTTTTCCTTGAAACTAATTCAAAAACACATTTTCTCTCAAGTTTAAAAGATGATACCATGTTCTCTTTTCATACTTTTATATGAGGTCTATGTAAGATTGTGAATAAATTCCACCATAATTCCATGTGAAAAAATTAAGCTAGATCAACCTATCTAATTTCCTAAATTATGCTAAATAAGCTACACTTATTGACTCTTGATATCATAACCACAACATTATCATGTTTATATTAGAAAAATAACATATAAGTGTATGAGTGTTAACCTACCTATAACAAGGTAAATGAGGGAATAATATGCCTCTCTTCATCAGTGAATATAATAAATATGAAATGTTTATGAAATGGAACCACAAAATATATTGACCCGACAACATTTCCAAACTCATCAATTAAAAATTTCTCAATCTCAATTATTATGGCAATGTTTTCTAAGTGGTAATAGGAGTTTCTCTTGTATAATGAATATTGTAGCAAGAGAAACTCCTATTACCAATTTAGAAGCATATTATTCTTCTTAAAGTGCCAAATAAAACAACGGACTTGCCAAAATTGAGCACGTTAGTTGTTTTATATAGCCATTAAACCATAAGATTGCACCCCTGAATACATGCAGTTTAGACAAAACTTAGTATGCTCACTTGCATAAAATCCAACAAAATTAGTCATAGTAAAATTGTTTCCAACAACAACCCTTTTTTTTTTTAATGAAAGCTTTAGATAATAAAAGTAACAACTATCTTTTTCTCTATTGACACTTCAACGGTCTATTAAATTCATTTTCACATTCATACAAACTTGATGACATAGGGAGATACATCCATTAAATAATTTATTCATAAATTTTATAGTACATAAAAGCTATAGTAAATAGGACATTTACTCTAACAACTTATATACACAAAAACTACATCCATTGAAGTTTTGACAAACACTTTGCAAACATGCAATCTATAAGCTACAACCATTGATGCCTTTTGACAAACACTTTGAAAACATGCAATATACAACCATTGAGACATTTTGATAAACACTTTGCAAGCATGCAAGTAATCTACAACCATTGAGAAAATTTGTCAAACACTTGGAAGCCATAATCTCTTAAGGCAATTTTACATGAATCTAAGATTCTCCCTCAACATATTTAGCTTTACAATTTATAAATTAATTCTTAAAATCACAAAATATTAAAAGAGGGGCTAAATCATCTTATTTTTTTCACCCAAAACTTGGCAACAGGCGCACACAGTGGGCAGCAACAATCTGCAAAATCACCCAGATTTACGATCTGGGTTTGGAAAAGTATTTTTTTGGAATCAAGTCGGGGGTTACAGGTTATTTTGGCATGGATACCCCCTGATGTTAAGATGAATCACAACAGAAACACTCAGAGATGTGATTTATTAAAACAACAACAACAAAAATTCCTACTACCTCATTTATAAATTTTGTCAAACATTTAGTGTGAAAACTTCAACTCCAGTTGTACATGGAGAAATAAAACCCAAATTTATGCTTATATTATATTTTCATCAACTCATGAAAACTTGCTATGAACAAAAAATCATTATAAACTGAACTTAAAAAACATTAACAACACATTCGTATTTTAATACCTCTTACATGTACATGCTCAAATACAAATGTCATTCATTATTGGTTAGCTTAGGATTAACTATGTAAATATCTCATAAAAATTCATAGGTATCAGTTCCAATAAATTGAAATTTTTACAACACTTTGAACTAATAATAACTGAAATTTCAAGAATTCTTATGAACATACCTAGTTGTGTATTTATAGAAGTCCAAAAGGATGGGAATATGCTTCAACTCCAATGAGAGTATGCATATTATTACCTACTCATTGTGACCATCTAGTTTTCCACCCAACCATATCCAGGGAGAACTTCTCCCCCTGGAACCCCCGAGCTGTAAGTGCTTACAAACAGTACCAAAATATCGCAGTAGAGAGATATCCAAGGAAAAATAAGGAAGGTAAGTTTCACTTCCTCCCAATTCCACTCATGGTCAGCTCCACCATCTAGAGCTACTTATTAATTTAGTTTAGGAATTTCAAATTCATTTCGAAAGAAATTGGCTGCTCTCCAAGTCTCTCCCTCTCATAATCCTTTTCAAATCTATCCAACTCTTGGTATCACAATGCACCTCCCTTAAGTGAGAATACATGAGACACATATATAGGAGGAGCAACAAATTCTTTTCATAAAAGAGGAGTAATATGCATGCCTTGTATTCCATTTAGAGTGTAAATCATGCCATTAAGGAGAGGTATGAATGCCTTAGTTAAGGAGAGTGTAACATATGCATTAAAGAGAGTGTAAGAGGAATATTTTATGATATGTATTTAATTAGTGTAAGAGGAATATTCCATTATTTGATGAGTGCACAAAAGAGAGTGTAATGTATTATTAAAGGAGAGAGAGAGTTACATAGAGCCATGAGAATCATCAAGGAGAGAGGTGCCAAGTGATTGAGGAGATATAATTCCCTTTTAATAATAATATAATATTCTCATAAAAGATAACAATAATATTAATAATATTAATAATATTGAGGATTAAGTCGACATTGAACTATTATGATTGATCAATGATAAGTTAAGTAATTTTCCTTCAAGTATACTTGATTACCCATTCATTGGAGGTGATTTACTATTTTTGGAAATTCATACTTGAGATGATATACATGGCTTTATATTTTTAGAAAGTCACTCCAAAATTGTTAGGAATGAGATTTTATTAAGGACATTCATCCCTAAGATTCCCATGAGTGGTATTTTTCTTCCAGAGAATAGGGATTACGCACCCCTATCACATGCATCTCTGTGCCTTAGTATATTGAGGACTTCGCGCCCTGAGCTACTCTAAAGATCCAAGATTCCACATCTTGATATTTTTAAATATTCAGGACTCCGCGCCATAAACATTTCATTATATATCCAAGAATCCATGTCTTTATCTTTCATGGATTTAAGACTCCTCACCCTAATCCTTTTATTATATATCCAAGACTCCGCGTCTTTATATTTCATGGATTTAGTACTATGTGCCCTAATTTTCATGGCTTCTCGTCTACTCTTCTTTGAAACTCTATGCTTCAACTTAAGGTACTAATTGTGAGCTCATACCCATATGAAGGTTCATTGGTAAGGTCTTCTTCCAAGACCTGCACACATCACAATCTCGTGTATCAAAGGAATCAAATGAATTTCATAATTAACTTATTCACATTTTACCACAGATGGTGAATTACTTCCACAGTCATTTTGGTTTTAGAGAAATGACTTCCACAGTCATTTATAATTCGAGCATCCTTATTGGCAATGACCAAGTCCCCTATGACATCATGCTAAGTACGAGATTAAGCACATATAATCATACAAATCATGTATCATCCATAAAACATAATTAACCATATGTTCCACATAACCATGATCATCCATGGATCTATGTGTACCAATCATATATCACCATCCAAGTCATACACCTATGTCAAAACTAGGATACCAAAAGAGAAAACATAGCTAATATGCTCTTAACCAAAATCAGTTCTTATACACAAAACCATAGATATTATCATAAGCACACAACAACCAGGTGACCCAAACTAGGTCTATAACATATAAGCATGTACATAGTCTATCATGCATAATATTATATCATTATATCAAAATCGCCCTCTCTAAGTGTCATCAAATTTATCTCACCAAGAAGGGACACTACATACTCCCCCTCTTGGGTTAAACTTGGCCCGAAGTTTTTTCTACAATCATAATATACTTATTTCTTTTCGATTCTCCTATCAATAAGTTGTTAACATTATGTATATGTATTTGATATATTTTTCTTCATAGTTTAATGTTTTCTATATTGGAATCAAATCCATGAAAACTGAAACACACCATTCTTAATCAAGTAGAAAATATATACATGCTATATTAGGCATGTTTTGATATAAAATACCAAATATTTCTATATCAAAACCAGCCATACAATTTATAGTACCATATCAAAATACTATTTTATTTAATTAATATGACATATACTTAAGTTATCTATAATAATATGATATTCTACATATTTTCTTATGAATCCTACATGTGTTATCTTCTTTTTTCTGTAGTATTTTGAGTTTTCCAAGCTATAAATAGATCACACATTGGTTGTACAAATAACAATGATGATCCATCCCATATCACAATAAATTTTTCATACAATAAGCATAAAATCATCCACATACAATTGTGAGTGAAATTATGCAACAAAACATGATGTCATATATAGAATCCACTCTTACATCCCACTTGATTTATGTCTTCTCAATCCAAGTTTCCCCTTTTCATTCCATAAGACATCCTTGAAATCAAAATCTTTAGAGTCTACCTTTAGTTTTTACTAAACAATTACTCTTTAGGAAAAATCACAATTTGAGGTTCAAGGCACCATTTTTTTTAAAATAAACTAACAAGCTAAGGTTTAATACAATCCTCATTGACCCACTTATGTATAATATACCATTCCTTTAATTTCCATAATATTAATTATTATTCACTTCTCTAACTTAAGAATCAATTATGAATGAATCTTTTAGAAGATCTTCATTCTGAAAGCAAATTAATGATATCGTTTTGAAAGCGGCTTGTAATCAAGAACAACTCTCACAATTATGAAAATATAGTATCTATATTATTGAATCTACCTTGATAACTATAAGTCAATTTGTTTTCCAACTATGAAATCACTTATGATTTATATTTAGTAATTAATCAATTCATTTGGTTTCATGCCTTATTCCTTACTATTAATATGTGCGCAACAACAAGCTCTGAAAACCATAAATTTCTCAAAATGTGATGAATCTTGTTGAATCTAAATAATATTTATTCTATCAAAAGGGACTTTCTAGCCTAAAGTTAAACCCTTGAGAATTACCAGCCTCTCAAATTATTACAACATTTTGTAGGACTAATAAATACTCATACAACTATACATCCCAACACAAAATTCCTGAATCCAACAATCTATTCCATTCCACATACAATACAATCATCTTAGGCTTTTGAATAATGCAAGAATTCCAACTCATCAAAATGTGATCTCACTCTCCTTCAATTTCTCCCTCAAAAAATATCACAAACAAATATTCTTGTAAAATAGGGACTCAACTAAGATTTTCATTAATCACATACCTTTTTCTTTAAGTTAAAATAAAACAAATTTATCACCACATAAAATGTTTACCTTCTAAACATCTCATTCTCTTAAAAATTTATAAACAATATGATTTTTGACTCAATCGCCTAACTAACAATAGTTTAGAGCAGTACATGAGTTCAATCCTCATAATTTCTCTAATTAATTTGGTTAAATAGAATTCACCAATATTCAACTGACAAAATCATTAAAGAGACTATTATGCCTTTCATAGACCTAATTTGTATTAATCCAATAGAAAAGATATTTCATCAACTTATCACAATAATATTTTTCTACATTTCAAGCATTTGAAAATAATTTTAATTCTACCTAAATCCAACACATATAAAAGGATTACAATGGATAGACACCTAGTTCACACTTGACTCCATATATCAAAATAAATTATTCCAAACATTCTAAACCTCCTAATGGTGTTAAATATACCAATCTTAGTATCTTCATTTGTAATAAAAATAAAATAATGGATTTAAATATCAAGCAAATTCATGTTACGAATTTATATCAATTTAAATTTAATTACACATAATCACTCCTCCTTAATCATGTCTATGATATTCCATCAAAATATTCTAACCAGAATAATTACTTAGCTCAAAGATATATCTTTGTATGGATTCCACACCCATACCTTAACTCATTACTTAGCTCATAGATATATTCTAGTATAGATTCCACACCCTAGTATATGCACTGGTACTGTAAAGCTACCAAGCACCAAGACGAAAAACAAATTTCGGACACCCTAGTGCGTTTAGCAATGACTCAGTGCGTCTCAGACAAACAATCGCACCAGGCTATTCGAAGGTGCATGCACCGGGCCGTTAAGGTGTAAAACCACACCGGTCGACTTGTAGGTGATACAGATCGTCAATTTATAAAAACACACTAGCGCGTTAAAGCAAAACCACATCAGTGCATGCAATGCCTATCAGACCACCCGAGTGGTATTCGACGATAAAGTGCACCGGGTGTTCTAATTGGTGTTGGTATTTATGCGGTGCCCATAGGTCATAGAAACACACCGATGCGCAGTATCACACAAACGCACCGGTGGGAAATATCACACAAACGTACTGAGCATTCTAATTGGTATTATATTTGTGCGATGCCCATAGGTCTTAGAAACACACCGATGTGCATTATCATACAAACACACTGGTGCACAGTAACTAACACGCACCGATATTCATTTTGTATTTTTTAGAAACATCGACCTGTGACAGTGCAATTATTGTGATTTTTTAAAATTCATTATTCATCAAAAGTTGACTCATATATTATAGTCATATTCATATCAATTAAATTTTTATTATTACATTTGAATGTGATGTTTGGATTAATTTGTTATATCATATCATCAGATTTCGCATCTCTTCATTATAATATTTAATCATCCATATATTTAATCAGTGGTGTAACATTTCACAGCGACAATGGCGAATGCAATAGAATAAATTAAAACATATTTTATTATATATATATGAATAAGACACTCTTTGTCATACAAAATGGCACAGTTATTGGTATCCCCGTGTCTTTCAATTGGGACACTATGTCCATTACATTAAAAAAAATGTTTGATTTCAGAGAAAAATATTTCAAAAAATGCAACGCCTTGCTTTGATATCCAAACATATTGATCATCATTCTTTTCTTGAACACTTGTCACTCCTCGAGCTACTTCCATGACTTGAGTTATTTTGAGGAATTTTTTGTTCACAGTGTTGATTGTTTTCTTCTTCTTAAACTTAAATCTACAAACATAAAAATAAATTGTAATGAGTGTATATACATTGGTGAGAACAATGAAAATTGAAATATTAAATAATATACGTCAATGTAAATCGAAAAGAAATGTACCATAGCAAGAATTGACTCACGAACTATACACATTATTTTAAAACCAAATTTGATGTCATCTTTCAACAATTCATTTGTTGGTGTAGTTCCATACTTTGTTTCTTGCAAGTTTTATACCCCATAAAAAATCATATATTTAATATAAAATATTTTTTTGTTGTATTAATTATAGACGAAGCTAACTAAAACAAGATCGATTGATGCTTACAAATTCCACAATTAATTTCTGATATGCCAACATATACTGACAACCCATATTTAACCCACTGTCAATCAATTGTCTGATGGTTCATCTTTGTATGTTAGTACCTGTTTGAAGATATAAATTACTCACAAACTTAGATATCAACCCTTTTATTCCTTGTCATCCTGTTTTATGTGCTGAATGGATTCCTTTTTCTTTTCTTTTCTGCAAGAAAATACTTGAAAATTAATATTTAATGCTAAATTGTTTATTTATTGTACTAATCAGAAAATTCAATGATTACAAATTATATTTGAAGCACATTGTTGTTGAGATGGCTCCTCGTGCGATGAAATTATGTCCATTTCTTTGACCATCTCCTTGTACACCTTTTTGGACATTCCTACTGGCATATTTATGATATCAACTCGTTCATCTTTTGAGATTTTCATAATCTTCCTGAAATTGTAACATGATAATAAACTATTTAATTTTTATATTGATATATGAAAAGTAAATATAAAAAAAGTGATATTTATAAATGATTGCTTTCTAGTAATATATACATATGATTCTAGAAAAAAAATTAAACGAAGATTACTTTTTCATTCCTTCTTTTTTGTTGTTGTACGTTTTTTATATTAAAAGTATGACATGTCTCATTGACCAATTCTCTGGAAACACATCTTGTAGTTTAGATAAAATCTGGTTCTTAGAATCATTGGATTGATTTTTGTATTGTAACTGGAAAGAACATCTATACATTCATTCCACTAGATCCCTCAAAGTTTTGTAAAAGTTTTTCCCCCTTTTGTTAACCTCCGACGCCACTCCAGATGAGCTAAGGAGCAATTCATTTTCATTTGCATGTTATATTTCTTTTCTTTTCTTAGAACAATATTCTTTTTCTTCATTGTTGGTCCCTGTAGAACATTAAACATATGTGAGTTAATATATTGTTTAAAACATGTTATCTAATATTTTTAAGTATATTATAAATGAAAATTAAAAAAAGAAACTCATATTGGATCGATAGTATTTTTTCATTCACCTAATTCATCCTTTTGCAATTTTTCCATCAAGCTTTTACGCTCTTCTGGTCTTAGATCAAAAATAAATTTATCAAGCTTCATCATTTTGTGGCTATGCATGATACATAGTAAAAAATGCATATTATTTAAACTTACATATAGTTAAAAAATAATAATTTTTGTAAATAATTTACAAAGAACTTTCCTTTTTTGCTTTTCTCGATGTGCTATCAGTAATTTTGTTACTTGATCACTTGTTAGCCATTTTTTTATCAATATGAAACCTGTACCATACCATTCATTAATATATTTTATAAATAAATCACAAAATTTTCAGGTAAAAAAAAATCAAGAAAATGGTGTGCCTTTCAAGTAGTACGCACCGACATCGGTGCGACATGTTATTATAAATGCACCGCCAAAACAGTAGAAACACCGTACAGTTTTCTCTGTCAACAAGGAGACCTGGTGCGTTATATGTTAACCAGTGCATCGATTAACACAGACAAATTAATAAAAATCCTCTAGTGTTAATTTTTGTAGCATAAGACGTTGTGGAGGAGGCAGCACGACATGTTCTTATAAACGCACTGAGAAAATAGGGGACCACCATACGGTGTTGTTTGTCAACAAGGAGACCTAGTGCATTATATTTTAACTGGTGAACCGATTAACACAGACATAAAATACAAAATTTCTTTGATCAAACAGTACGTGTGTGGTGCGCTATAACGCTATAATAAAATAGCGCACTGGTGCGCTATTTTACACAGGGTGAACATATTTTTTTTTCCAAGTTATGCTACTTCTATTATATATTACAGAACAAAAAGTTGCAGGTCGCATCCTGTGGAGTGAACAAGTTCATTCCAGAGGGAAGATTCAAGAGTTTTCTACCAAGTGCTAGACTTCCCCTGATGGGGAAACCAGTCTTTAGAGTCCAAAGAGAGACTATTGCCCATAGTCGGAAAACAGCAGATGCAGTTTTCAAAATTAAACAAGAAACCCATAGAAAAACATTTCTAAACAAGAGCATGCCATGGAAAGATAAAAAAAAAATCCTAAGGATGACTTGCATGCTTGTTGCTGGAGGTTGGTACTTCTTCCAAGATTATGCACACATAGTCTCCCTCCTTTATCCCTTGGCTCAAAGTGTGTTCAACTAACTGAGGACATGGCAAAGCTGGGAGGCCACGTTTCACCATAGATTCATCAAGCTAGGAGGCAGCAAGCTGCTTGGTCTGATTCGAGAAGCCACCAACTTCCTGGTTCAGCCTACCTTCAATGTCTAGGTCCTGGCTACCATCGCTTTTACCATTGGAATCATTGGAATTGTTGCTCCCGCTGGAGGTGCTTTGCACCAGGAGGGCCTTCATCTTGAGAGGGATGAAAGTAGGCTCAGGGGAGAAGGTGGATTTGCGGGCTCGCTTCTTACTGCAGGAGGTGGAGGGGGGTGGGGGAGCTGCAAGGAAAGTTGGGCGTTCAAATTGATAAGGGGGAGCTATCAAGCTCATTCCAGCCGATGAAGAGGTTCAGGTCGTGAACATGGGAAATCAACAGAGGATGGCGAGGAGGATGAGAGGGCTAGCTACGCCCCCCAACTCTTCTACATCTCAATCTATGGTGTCAAGGCATGATTTTCTAGGGGGGGAGTCGCCTAACCAGATGGGGTCGAGGTGTGCTTCAGAGGAGGATTGTTACTACAAAAAGCGTAGAGCTTGGGCAGGAAAAGGCTATGCACTAGAGGCGAAGGAATGAGAACAGAAAGATGCAACGAGAACAAATGGGCAGGTTGAAATGAGGAGGAGAAGGCCAGGGTGACGGGCTTAAAGGCCATAGTGTGTGAAGTAAATGTAGAGCAGGCTTGGTACGTCGAAAGGAGGGTGGCGTAGGGTGGCGTAATGGTGCCCTCACGCCAATATTTAACGCGGTGTGGCTTCCCATGGCTGAGCACGTGGAGCCACCGTGTGTCCTCCAACATGGCTACCCCGTGGCCCCTCAATTTGCTATCGATCACCTGCATCTGGGGAAAAGGGTGAACATATTAAAAAAATATATGTTTTTAAATTGTTTTTATCAAATAGTACATTGAGTGGTGCACTATAATGAAACAACACACTGGTGTGCTATTTTACACAGGACGCATGAATTAAAAAAAAATTGTTTTTAAATTGTTTTTATCAAACAGTGCGTGCGTGGTGCGCTATTTTACACAGGGCACACCGGTTAAAAAAAAAATATATATATATATATAATTCATGTAAGGGATGACATGGATTGGGATTCGACTCTAGAAGTTGTCCCACGGGTTAGATATCATAGGCCTATATATATAGCAATACAAACCCTATAAATATAAAATGAAAATCCCTAATTCTGAAGTCACATAAACAGGAAGAAGCAAGGGCAGAAACAAAAAGAATCAAGGGTTTAGCGTAAGAATGGGTTTTTTATTTTTTATTTTTATTTTTTTTTGTAATTTTTTCTGAAAATGAATAGTAAAATTTAAAATTTTTACTTACCATGTATTAAATCAAACAGAGGGGGGCCCGCGAATGGTGATGCCGGGTTCTCACTGTTGAATACACTGTTCTCCATGCTCTATTCATTTTTTTTCTTGGCGATTTAGCTTGGGGTTTACCTACTCCGGTCTCGGGAGGTTCAAGGACTGGGTGCCATGGTATATTCTCACCAAGTTGGGACTCTGTTTGGCATACTACCCTGTTTGGCGCACGCGGCAGTATTGGAAAGGGTCTTCGACACATTCTGCGGTGAACATGAACCGGCTCTCTACCTCTGCTTGTCTTGGGATCCCGGTTTGAACTATCGTCTCTCTTTCTGGTAGGGAATTCACTGATCTGTGGACCCTGCAGGATTGGACTTGGGTCCAGTTATTTTGGCGTTACCCTGACCTACTCTGGCACTGCTGTCACTGGCCTGTCAGCTGGTATGTTTTACTTCGTATTTTTTGTGGGTTCCTGAATATTCCTGTAGGTTTTGCTCGAATCCCGCCTGGCAGCCTTGATTCCATCATGAGCCACTATGAGGATGAGGTGGATTACTCGATGGATCCATTAGAGGGTGTTGATATTTGGGGCCTAGGCTCTCACGGTGATGTGGTTGGGGAGTCCGACCTGGACCCAGCTCCTGGGGGGGCGCTGCCTACTCTGCCTGAACTATCCAACGTGGAAGGATGTTGCTCACCCATGGGGGACACGTTGTAGTTTAGATTTGGCACGCCTTCGGAGGCGGACACAGCACTATGGGATTTCTCAATGGCTCTCCATGACACCCTAGAGACTGTTACAAACGGAGGTGCGGAGAATTTCTCGGAGGTAGTATTCCACGACATCGGAACAGCTTCCCAATCGTTGAATCAGCTAAGCACTGGGGGCCCTCTTACTCATTGTATTACCCCGTCGAGCCTGTTGGTAAGAGGTGATCCGCTTCCAGATAGTTCGAGGCCCAATGTACAGACGGTGGCCTCCGGGGTTTTTGCCAACATCCCGGAGGACTTGACCCATTCGGAGAGGCATCAATCCTCCGATGTATCTGACACTCAGGCGGAGCCGAGTCGGAGAACTAGTTTTGCTAAACAGAAGCACAAAGTTACCAAATCAAAGCTCAGTTACCTCACTAACTTTGGCTGTGAGAGCGGCATGGAGGATTGGGGCCTCATTGCGGCCAAGACTTTGGTTGGAAAGGTTCGGGGCAGAAAATACTCTGCACCGAGACTACAGAGATGGATCAGTGAGATCTGGAATGGGACCCTCGATCAGCTTCCAGAGGTATAGGTATTGACTAAAGGTTGGTTCTCCCTCTCTTTTTCTCACCCGGGCCAATCCGAATGGGCTCTCAAACACTACTGGCATCTTGAGATACACCCCGTCTACCTTAAGAGATGGGTTCCGCTGTTTGATCCTAGGAAAGAGAATGCGGGGGCTGGCCCCATTTGGATGCGGCTGCCAGGATTTCCCCTGCAATTTTGGAATGACTCTGCCCTTCGGAACATTGGGTGACATTTTGGGCTTTACTTGGACCACGACAGATCCTACTTGACTTCAGGCAGCAGAGCAGTGGCACGCATACGGATCTTCCTGGACACCAGGGATGGGCTATATGAAAACTTTAACATGGTTTTTGATGAAATGGTGTGGCAGCAACCTCTGGACTATGAGGGCGTGCCATTTCACTGCAGGAAATGCCATGAGGTGGGGCATTTGTATAAAGATTTCCCAAAGAAGCGGTTGGGAAAGTTTGCCTCAAAGAAATCCTTTTCTATCGGCACACAGACTAATCTTGTTAATAGATCCGAGTTGGGAGAGGCTGATCTGCCAATGAATGCTCATGTTTCTCCGAACGCCTCTGGATCGGTGCAGACTACTTTCCCTACATGGATGAACACGCTCCCCAGATCTCGGCCACAGTCCTTTCCGGTGCTTTCTCTTGGCGTTTCGGCCATCCCAGGTACTGTTCCTTCCACTGTCTCTTTGTTTACTGATCACTCTGCCTCTCCTTTAATTATTTCATCAGATGATGTTGGATTTAATCTCTCTCTTTCTACTACATTACCTTGCACTACTTCGACCTTGCTCAACCAGTCACTGAAACTCCCCTCGATCTGTTGTTCTATCGTTGAGGCCCCTCCGTCTTACTCCCCTATCATTCAGCACACATCGGCCGAACTATCTGACTGCAACTCGTCCCCCTCATCGAAGACTACCTCATCGAAGCATCATTACTACCTTAGATCCCTCTCCCAGCCACTCTCTAGTGAGGCATTTGGCATCGGCTCGGGCCCGGGTTTAATCCCATCCAAATCCCGTGGTAGACCGTCGGCTTTGGCTAAGGCAATCAAAAGAGCCAACCTAGAAGTGGAAGCTGGAACTCAATCATCTCTCATTCAGGTCCTTAGAGCTAGAAGACCCTTGGTGGTTGTTTCCTCATGATTTGTCTCTCCTTCAACTGCAGGGGACTAGCCAACCCACATAAGAGATTGGCCTTGAGAGAACTAATTGCAATTAAGCCTATTGATATCCTTTTTCTCCAAGAGACGCTTGGTGCTGGCTTGGAGGTTGTGGCTACCTTGAAGGCCTTTTTACCTGATTGGTCCTTTATCACTCTAGATGCACATGGCAGATCTGGGGGATGTGCATTGAGCATAAACGACAGAACCACCCGGATGTGCAACTGTTGGGGCCGGTCGGGTGTTCTTGCTATGCAGGTCTTGTTTGGTGCCTCTGAGACTGCGATTACCTTGATCAATTTTTATGGGCCTTGTATTAACAGAGAGCAGTTCTGGAACTCCCTTTTGTCCTGTACCTTGCTGGCTGCTCCCCACATCATCATGGGAGGTGATCTTAACTTTTCTTTAGGTAATGTGGAGTCTTGGGGCCCCCAGGCCTCTCCGAACCCTTTGGCTGAGTTCTTCATCTCGAAACTTGGTGCCTCAAATTTTATTGACACTCAGACCACGTTGCTTCAACCTACCTAGAGAAATAGAAGGGTTGGTAATGTTGTTGTGGCTCGCAGACTTGACAGATTTCTTATCAAGCAGCCTCTCCTTTCTATATTGGCCCGTGTCCGTCAATGGGTTGGGACAGGTGGAAAATCTGACCATTCTCCAATTTATATTGAATTCGATTGTGGTCCTATAAAGGCTCGTTCCCCCTTTAAGTTCAACTCCAGATGGTTGAAAGACCCTGAATATCACATGTTGGTTACACGGGCCTGGAAGCACTATGACCCTCAGGATAATCTTGATCCTGGACGGATCATCAACGAAAACCTCATCCGAATAAAGAACCTCACTATACAGTGGATTCGGAACAAAAGGAGATTGGAAAGGGAGGCATTCCACAATATAGACTTAAAAATTGCCCAACTCAACAATGCGGATCTTTTGGGATTTAGATCTGTTGATACCAGAAATTAGCTATATGCTCTTGAGGCTGAAAGGGAAATTCTCCTGAGAAAAAAGGAGGAAGACTGGAGGCTAAAAAGCCGTGCCATCTGGCTTCAGGCGGGCGATGAAAACACTAGATTCTTCCAGCAGCATGCAAATGGGCGCAGGGCGGCTAATGCCATTTGGGAGCTGACTGAACCAAATGGTTTCACTGCAAAGACACAGACTCAACTGTCAGATATGGGTACCAGACATTTCACTAATCTCTATAGGGCTCCTATGAACATCGATCTCCCAGAAATTATGCATATTACCCAGCAGCTTAAACTCTTTGTGGAACACGAGCAGAGGGATGATCTCAATGCGCCAGTCACTTTGGGCGAATTAGAAGGTGTTCTGAAATGGTTCAAGCAGGACAAAAGCCCTGGGCCAGATGGCTGGCCCATTGAGTTATTCATTCACTTCATTAATCTCATATCGACTGACCTTCTTCTCATGATTGAGGATAGCAGAATTCGGGGAAGGATTTATGATGGCTTCAATACCACTTTTCTTGCTCTTATCCCTAAATCGGACAATCCGACCAGTTTCAATGATTTCAGGCCGATATCTCTATGCAACTGCATATACAAGATCATTTCCAAAATTATCGCAAACCAAATCAAGCCTTTCCTATCCTCTCACATTGAAAAGGAACAATTTGCATTTCTGAATCATAGGCAAATCTATGAAGTTGTTGGATCTGCACAGGAGGCCCTCCATTCCATCAAAACTCGACATCATAAATCCACCATTCTCAAGATTGATCTTACAAAGGCATCTGATCAGGTTAACTGGAGTTACCTTCATCTTATACTTATTCACTCGGGCTTCCCCCATACTTTTATAAACTGGATTATGGGATGCATCTGCCATGCCACTTTCAGCATATTGATCAATGGCACTGCAACGGACTTATTTCATGCTGGGAGGGGCCTCCGCCAAGGTTGCCCACTATCTCCATTATTATTCGTCCTGGTCATGGAAGGACTATCTGTTCTCATTAAAAATGCAAAAGAGAGCGGAGTTCTATAAAGGCTCTGGCTCAATGATATATTATATCTCACTCACCTATTTTTTGTGGACGATGTTCTTATTTTCCTTAATGGTTCTACACAAAACTCTGTACAATTTTATCTACTCCTAAAGTGTTTTTGCAGGGCCACCGGAATGTCACCTAATGGAACCAAATCCTCTATTATCATGACAGGATGCACAAGATTGGAACAAGGCACTGCATTGAATTTATTTGGATATATTCCCATTGATATCAACGATGGGCTCAAATACCTGGGGTATCATATTAAACCAAACAATTACATGATCAAAGACTGGAACTGGATCATAGAAAAAATTGAGCGCAGAATTAATGTCTGGTATAACAGATGGTTATCCAGAGCTGGTCGACTGACTCTCATCAAGTTTGTACTGGAAGCCATTCCGGTCTATTGGATGACCCTGGCTTGGATACCTATAGGTATTACTAACAGAATCAGGAACATTTGCAGAAAATTCCTTTGGCGCAACCAAGGGAAGGCTTCTACTTTTTCCTGGATAGCCTGGGACCGCATTAACATCCCCAAGAAATGGGGTGGCTGGGGGTTAAAAGATCTCCACCTCTTTTCTCGGGCCCTCGTGGCTAAAATGTGCTGGCACATTATCAATGGACAAAGCCTCTGGAAAGAGGTCATTGTGGCAAAGTATATCGCGCCACAAAACCCTCTCGATTGGATCCGGGGTAGGATTAGCCAGACACCAGGAGCATCTATCATTTGGAAGGCTATCACTAAAGCGGCACATATTATCCAAGAGGGCTTATCATGGAAAATTGGCAATGGGGCTTCAATTCGCATAGGCATTGATTCCTGGTCAGGGAGTGGGGTCTATTACAAATTGCCGGATTTCATTATTGAGCACCTTGCACACAGAAATATACTCTACCTTGCGCAGATCGTGAACTGGGTCAACTCCTCTTGGCAGGGTCAGGCATGGCTACAAGCAAATTATCTGGAACTCCCACAGGCTGCCATTAGGGAATGGAATAAATATATCTGGGCATTAAAAGCAACAAATATCTGCATCAATGATCAGGCTGATAATTTGATTTGGGCTGTGTCACCAAATGGTCTTTATTCTCCAAAACTAGGTTATCTTGCCCTCATACGTCAAAAAGAGCCCCCAACTCTGGCTTGGTGGTCGCGTAATATCTGGAAATTAAAAGCATCGCTCTTTATTCTGGTGTATCCTTAATCAATGTATACCTACAATGGAATATCTCCACAGGCGGGCATTTCATGGGGCCTCTCGTTGCTGCTACTGTCTTGCTCATGGTGAGGAGACGACCCATCTATTCCTTCAATGAAATTCCATCCAAAGCATTTGGCTGCGGGTAAGCACGGGTCTTGGCTTCCGTTTTCTTTGGCAGGGCGAAACTTTAATTGAGGCCTGGAAAAACTGGTGGCAGCAGCACGTTTCCAGCCCAAGACTGCGCAATCTCCCACTGATTGTTGCTTGGGAGATTTGGATTGGGCACAATAAACTGATATTTAATAACACTCCTATTGACTTTGATCGCATAAGCGCTGCCGCTATTGCAACTTTTCGACTCCTGCCTGAAGACCGTATTCACAGCAATCCTTCTCTCATCACAACTGAAACAATCGACCATGACCGGGCATGGGCCTACTTCGATGGTGCATCCAACGCATAGGGCTGCGGGGGAGGCGCCATTCTATTTTTAAATGAACAGCATTATTATGAAATCAGAATGGGCCTGGGGCCAGGCACAAACAACTTTTCCGAATTGCAAAGCCTTAGACTTCTTCTCACATTTGCCCGGGATATTCAATGCAATTCCATGCAGATTTTTGGTGATTCTCAACTTGTGATCAATGGGTTCAACAATCTTGCATATTGTCACTCGCATACACTGACTGCATTGCTGCGTGAGGTCCATCATCTCAGAGCCCTTTTTGACTCCATCTCTGTGACTCATATTTACAGGTCTCGGAACAAAGTGGCTGACAAACTGTCCAAAGAAGCATCGGAGCTAATTTGGGGCACCTGGCATATCATAGAACATTCTAGAGGGCAGATTTACAGATATTTTCATCGGCCTTTCATTGAGGAGGCACCTGCAGTTTTGGCTGTCTAACTATATTGCTTCTTGGGAGCATTTTTGGTTACTTTCTCTCCTGGTTATATCTATATATCGGCTATACTTTAATATTTTTTTGCTTATTAGTAATCTCGGCAGTAAGTTATGCACCGAACTTACTTCATGGACATGGGATTCATCCATTCTTATTTGGGATTGTTTCTTGGCCATCACACAGTTTTGTGACATCTTGTATTAGTCTTTGGATAGAATAGTACTACATACTACCAGATGATGTAACATGTAACCTATCTTAATTGAAAAGTTACGATTTTTTTCTCTATGAAAAAAATCAAACAGAAACTGTAAAAAAAACAATTATTACAGTAAAATTTAATCACCAGATGGTTTGAAATTCTATACTACAGGGTTTGAACCACCAGATGTTTGAAATTATGATACTTTGAATAGTTTTGTTCGAAAGTATTTCGCGGCTCCACAATGATCCCGTGCTCTCTTGCTCCAGGTATGTCTCTCGTGCAAATATCTCCCTGATTTTTTTTGTAAAAATAATGAAATAATGAATTTTTTTTACTATATAAAAAAAAATTTTATGAAATTAGATTTCCGAAAATAACTTGTGGCCCATTTTTCAATTTACCATTTTTTTCATTAAAAAAATAAAGTTGCACTTTTTTTATTTGCGGCTATTCAGTGTGTTTGTTATCTAACCGCACCAGTGCATCAATTAATAACACAACACCGGTGTGCAATAACTAAAATGCATCGGTGCGGTTAACAGTAGATTAGAACCGATAACAATAAGTCCATTTTTAAGGCACCAAAATTACTTTTAGGTATATGCACCAAAATTTATTGTTGATTTTGCTCAAATGCAGGGAGAAAATATCATAATTATATTGAAGGGAAAATTCTTCAAAATCTAGCTCGTTCCATAATATTTCTCAAAGTCCATCACGAAGTTCTCCCTATCCATCTCAAGACGTAATATTTACTTCATAGTTTATTATATTTTCATTATCTAATTGAATTTATTTATTTTATCCATGTCAATCAGCTGAATAAAATTATTGTATAAAAATTTTTAGGTTCATGCAACTTTAGAATCGAGTTCAGATGCGCAAAATATTCAAACAACTCCAAAATGTCGAAAGCTCTTATCAGGAGCGGCATACCACAAGGCACATTTGGTAGATGAAAATGGACAGCGCTTCACCCTACCAATTGTAACATTGCATCTTCTAGCCACAATCCTAGGACAATGATGGTAATAATAATTGTTTGGTATATTAATGTAATTATTTCAACATCAAACCAATTAATCATGCATTGTCTACGTGCTTAATAATTGATATCATAGAATTTGTACTAATCATGTTCAAATATATATTTTGAAATTATTAGGATTCTAGTGATGATGAGTGACCTACCTACCATCTTCCGTTGCACCCCACGACAATGTCAAATCAAGAGAAGAATTAATTAAGAGAAAAACTCGGAGAAGAACGATACAAAGAATGGTTGAATCAACCACCTATTCAATTCCCACTACGTCCAGATTCACCAATTAGGAATGACTACAACAATAGTAGTTCTTCGCAAGTTGGCAATGGAGGCAATCAAATATAGGTTGGTATGGATGATCACTTAAGGGATACGACTGCCATGGAGACAATGTTGTTAGATGCATTCCATAATGATGATCAACTAGGGGATCATGCTCATATAGCTGATAACTTTTTTGAAAGCTTTAATTTGCTTCCACCACCCCTCTCTTTCGACTTGGAAGTCAGTCAAATTCTGCCCAGTTGGGGACAATAATGTTACTCTACAACTTGAAATAAAAGTTTGGCTTATCGAATACATGTTTATTGGAAATTTTAAGGTTATTGACCATCAAGTCCTCCCTTATATTTTGAGAAATATAATCACACAATGAACATTACAAATGGCTAATTTTATGAATTTTAATGATTATATTGGAATTAATGTACATTTAATATTGTTCATGATCACGAACTATGTACAAGTTATTCAAAGATAAGGTTCTTCCGAGTGATAATGTCTTGCCTGGTAGCTGCGAAGAGGCAAAGAAATTGTTGAAAATGTTGGGTGTTGAGTACATATCATATCATGCATGTCCAAATGATTGTATTCTATATATAGGAGTATATGCAGATAGAGGGATATGTCCGAAATGTGGGCATGACAGGTATGATAAATAAAAAAAGAAGCTTAAATCAAGTGGTCCTCCTTTTAATATATTGAGGCACATGCCTATAATCCCAAGGATTAAAAGGCTCTTTCATTGCAAATAATTAGCTATATTGCAGGGATGGAATGCCTCACATAGAAGTGAGTTGGGAGTTATGTGAATCCCAACAGATTCAATACCCATGAAGCATATAGAGGATACATGACCCGAAAAATTCAAGGATGAAGTACGAAGTCTATGAGTTATCATAGCCATGGATGGTGTCAAACCCTATTCCCTCCAAAACACAAACTATTATGTTTGGCCTGTAGTTGCGATCAATAACAATATCCCCCCATGGTTGTCTGTGAGGAATGAACATCATATGTTGGCTCTCATAGTCCCTGGTAGAAGACAAGTGAAGAATATGGATGTCTAATTAAAACCACTGGTAGATGAATTGAAGGAATTATGGGATGGGACCCATCGCAGCAGAGAGGAGTTTTATGTTGTATGGCATATGTGCTTACACAACACATGATTATCTAGGCTTAGGAGTTTTCTCTAGTAAATTACATGTTTATTGATTTGTTTATATACATACCAATATTCTTTTACATATTAGTTATTTAATTCGTTGTAATTGTTCTGATCTTCATGATATTCTTTAACGTGCCATGCATATATATTGTATACAATAATTATGTAGGTCTTGTAACAAATGTTGTGGACCTTCTCTGAAAGGTAGATGGTCCAATGACCTATGAAAGCCAGTGTATGACTGCTCCAGGGTATTCCTCCTAGAAGGACACCCTTACAGAAGAGCAGCATCTGCTTTCAATGGTAAACGAGAGATAACCCAAAGGCCTCCAATAATGATGTTGAGTAAAATTATAGACTTATAATTTTCCAATCATAAATTGTCAACCCAGGCCCAGGTAAGCTTGTGAGATACTATACAAAATATATGCAAGATTATTAGTGCAAGTGTTCATAAATTAACTATTCATACACACACCAACTAATTCCTCTTTCCTACATCAATAATTAGCAGCAAAGGCTATGGAGTGGACTACAACTTCCCTCTACAGCTCTCGGTATTGCTGATATTGACCATGAAAAGATAAAAGATCAAATTACAACAATCAATAAACCAACTTAGACAGCGTAAATCCAAGCTTTGATCAAATCAAAGTAACACATTAACAAAAGAAAATTAATCATTTAATCAATTAACAAACTACTGCTAAAACTTTAGAAAGGGTGCATTAGCTGTGTAAAAGAATTACTGTTGCATAAAAAAAGGAATTAAACACACACACACTGCGCTGCAAGAGTTGTGAGAAAAGGGGGCCCTCCCTCACTCACAACCCCTTCAAAACTCAAAGAGATTGCTTAGTGAAGTATACATAACATATATTATATTAATCTGAAAGTATACAGCCAAGTACAATCTGATATATTTCTTATCAGCAGAAATCCCAACCCAACAACCTTTTACAATATGAAATACATCTGATTTTATACAATCTCGAAAGCTCATATTTGGCTCGAATAAGGAAAATTACTAATCTAAGCTATCAACCAACAATACAGGTCCAGATCATCAAAATTAACTTCTTTTGATTCTAATCCATGAATGAAAGCATGGATTAGATGATTTCCATTACACAGTTGACGCTGCCTCCTCATGTGGTCACGAGAAGAAATATATAGGTTTGGGTTGTTTCATAAGGTGGTTCGAAGCAACCAATAGGATAGCTTCCATGTGCAACAAATTCCCCACAAAACCCATGTTCTTGTTGGAACTGGAAATAAGTAGAACATAGTCAACCGCCAATTTCATTACAGGAAATCAGGATGCTTGCAGGAAATCAATGTCTGCAAGAATTCTGGAGCTTCTGCAGGAAATGTGGTGGCACGAGCTTTCTTCAGTAATTTGTGGAGCTTTTTCGAATCAAAGAAAATCTTCACTTGAGTTCTAGACCAGTTGGAGTGGTAATTCAATAAAGATATAGCTAGATTAAAGAATACTTCAAGTTCAAGGAAAAATGACACTTATTATGTTAATTTGACATACCTTAAGCTTATAGTACCCTTTTAGCCAAAACTAAACAATATAGCCGAACTAAGCATAATTAGGGCTGGAAGGAGTTAAAAAATAGGGGAGGTAAGGCTTGGGAAAGGTGTCAAAAAATATGCAAAATTAAGACTTAACATCTCCCCCACACCAAAACTCTTGCATGTTCCTCCGAAATAGAGAGCCAGTTGTTCTCCTGGGCCGCAACTACTACAACAAGATGATCCAACTGAGCCCAACTAGACTCCACCTAAATATGACCCTTGTATATTTCATTCTTCTTCTTCATATGGTCTATCTGAGCTTGCTTCTTTTTCATAATGTGGGTCGCTTTCTCATGCCACTCCTCATGTTCTTTTTGTATTTTGAGGATATTTTCCTTCAAGGCTGTGTTTTCTTTCCTTAAGGCTTGCTCTAAAATAGTGAGCTCTTTAATGGTCTCTTCCAGCGCCTGTCAAGACTGCTTCCTCTGGGGAGTAACTTCCCCCTCATGATGTCCTTGGGAAGATTGGGTCATAGTAAGGTCCCACTACCCTTGCTGCTCTTCCACGGTTCCATTTCTTCTTTCCTGCAGCGAAGGACCGTGGAAGGACATAGTGTCCTTTTCAATGAATGTGGTTGGTTCCACCTTCTCTTTTCCCTTGGCTAGACCATGGGACTTTCCTCTCTTTTTATCAGAATTTTTTTGTGGTGTTCCCCCTTTCATCGTGTCCTTAATAGCAATATTAGCATCCTGGCTCCTCGTAAATATTTTAGTGGGGGTAGAGGGTCCCTTTTGCTGGGAACCTTTTATAGTGGTCTCCCCAGTCACCATCACTTCTTCATCCCTGTCATCCTCTTTTAATTGTGGTCCACAGGTCCACGGCTTCTTCTTAGGATTCTCTGCTAGTTTTTCCTCGAGCTATGAGGAGTCAGAGTCTCCGTCTTCTACAAAATGGTTCTCGGTCAGAAATTCCTCCCATGTCTTTTTCTTTTTCTGCGAGACCTCCATCAGGATGATTTTCACCAACCCGTGGTGATAGAGGTTTTCCTCTATATGGGCGACTCTTTCTTTCATGTCCATGGACATTTTGGTCAAAGACATCTTCAAATAGTATGGAAAATTTAGGGGTTGATCTTGAAACTGTTCGAGAAGTCAAATGTGAAATAGAAATGCGAGGCCAAGTGATCTTCGTACATTATATACTTCTGCAGGAAGTACAATAGGTGACAATACTTACTTCTTAAAAACTCTTGTGGAATCCCCTTGCTCTAGTTAGGGTTTGAATGATCCTTCCGAAGGAAAGACGTGCACATTCCCTTATTGAAGCATCGGTTCTTAAACCATCATTCCCCATCTTGTAGAATTCCACATGCGCGCACCACCAGTCCTCTGATAACCTAAATTGAACATTTTCGACCTACGCATTATCACCATTTAGGTTCAAGGAAAACGAATTTGTCACTTCGGATTTATGGCCACTAAACTTCTGAAAGAAGGGCAACCATCCTGCTTTTTCTAGCCTTGCTTTGCTACGAGGGTCAGCTTCCAGCAGCGCGAGGGTTTGTGGCTCAAATCGAACAAGGACTCGTAGATTGGACATGGTGAAGGAGGAAATGGACAGTGCAAATGAGGAAGGAATGGACAAAGTGAATGCGGCTCACAAGAATGCAGACGAGAGAAAATAATGAACACAATTTATGGGAATACAGACCGAGACCTTTGCAATGGATTTCTTGACAAAGAAAGGGATTAAATGGGAAATATAGTAAAGCACGGTGATTTTCGAAAGGCATGTCGTGATCATGATTGCCATCATGATCTGAACTACAAGACAGACCTTGGAAATACAACCACCGTGATGTCATAATGATGATGACAGGTCGTGGAATTTACATTGCAACGGCTTAAAACCGCACTTTTCTGCAGGGGTTACCATAGCCTAAGTCATGCAATTAAAAAAAAAAAATTAAAGTGTCATTATACCTTACCTCAATCATTTTATCACTGATTGTACCTTACTGAGCTTACCTCCAATGGTCCAGTCCTTGATGATGTTGCTTGTCCTTGCAATGATAACTTACTAACATTACATCAGACAAATGATCACATAATTCATGACTTCAATCAATAATGACTGTCAGTACTATATCAAATTATTTAAACTAATGTTCTACCTATGCTTTTTGTCTTTCAGGAGACAAAGGTGTTGCTGCAAGAAATGGAATTGTGTCTATCAAATTTTATGTAGGAATTAAAATGTGACTGTTGTACATTCTACAGGAATTGAAACTGTATATGTCAAACCTTCTGTAGGAAACCGTTCTCCCCACCATTTATGCATAGTCCATTGCACATGAATGAATGTGTTGATGTCGAATTTGCAATGATCTCATTAGATTACCAACCATTGAGGTCAACTGTTAGCCAATGTGATACCCATCACCATTAATGGGAGTGAGGACCAAGGTACCATGATGCATCCTATCAGGTGTGAATTTATGAGCTATTGTTGAACCCCCTGTAGGATCTAGTAGTAAAGGAGCCATAATGTTTCTCCATTGCTACTGGCGAGATAGCCTGTCATTAGGGAATACAATATTCAAGGCATCACAAGGCTCTAATCCTACACCTAGATAAATTTTTGATGTCGATGGGACAAGATTGTTGGAAGGAGGGCCTTAAGAAATCCCACATCAATCCAACACGAGAAATCCACAGATTAACTAAAAAAAAATTATTGAGATAATCCCAAAGGATCTACTGACTGTGTTTTTAACGATCCCAGTGGTAGTCCATGCTCGCCAGATTTCAATTTTAGAGAGTCTGAAATACTGAAAAAGAAGACTCCAGGGGGGCTCCTTTTCCATAATTAGTCCATTGGGCCCGAAAAACTATACCCAATAGACATTCCTCTCATGGTTTGCTGAGCATGAGGCAGAACAGAGTGAGCTCATTGTATCAGCAAGAAAGTCAGGAAGAGATAGTGGAAGAAATGATCCCTTCCCTTACCATCTCCAAATCTTTCTTCTTCACAATTTCTTCCACAAATTCCTCCTTAGATTGGGGTTTTTGATATAGCTTGAGTTTGTGCCCATTCACCAAGAAGGTAAAATTACCATCATAAATAGTTTTAATTCGAACAGATTCATTATCAAAAGCTTTTTCAATCTCATAGGGGCCTAGCCAATGTGTGTTGAATTTCCCTTTAAAGTTCTTAAATTTTGAGTCATACAACAATGCCCAGTCTCCCTCTTTGAATTGCTTCTTTTTGATGTATTTGTCATGCCATTTAGCCCTTTGTTGTTGGATCAACTCAATATGCTGAAAATCATCTTGTTTGATCTCATCCAACTCATTGAGCTGCAAGATTCTCTATTGTTGTGCTTCATCAAGGTTTATACCCAAATTTGCTACCATCTCAAAAATTATGAACTGAAATTGAATGGGCAACAAAACTTGTTTTCCATACACTAATTCATATGAAGAGAAGCCATTGGTACCCCTCCATGTGATACTGTAAGCCCACAATGCCTCAAGAAGTCGGTCAAACCAATCCTTCTTGTGTAATTGCACTATCTTGATAAGGATTGTCTCCAGCACCTTATTAGTTGATTTCACCTACCCATTGGCCTGTGGATGATAAGGGGTGGAATTTCGGTGGGTACTATGATACTTTTGCACATTAATTTGCATAAGCTTAGACACAAACTAAGTACCTTTATCAGTAACTATTTACCTAGGTACTCCAAATCTCACAAAAATATAAGAGAAAAGAAAATCTACCATTGCTTTCTCCACTGCTCTAGGTAGTGTTCTTGCCTCCATCGACTTTGTAACATAATCAGTACAAACCAAGATATACTTCTTACCTTTGGACATAGGATTGGTGGGACCTACAAAAACAAGATCCCACCTCTTGAAGGGTTCTATGATAACTTATGGTTGCAAAGGCATCTCGTCTGATTGTATAGGCCACCCCATTCTCTAGCAACTATCACACTTCCAAACATACTCCTTTGCATATTTGAAAAGACTTGGTCAATAATAACTTGAGCGAAGGATCTTATAAGTTGTCCGCTTGTCTGCAAAGTGTCCTCCACAAGTTTCATCATGACAAACTCTCAAGATGTCATAGATCTCATCTTCTCTGACACACCTATGAATAATCAAATCAGGTCCAATGAAAAAGAGATCTTCTCTAATCTAAGAGTAATCAACACTTTTCCTAATAATTATATTTTTCTAATTAGATGAAAAGTGAGGTGGAAAATTTATTGTAGCAAGGTAATTACCCATCTCTGCAAACCAAGGAATTTTAACAGAGATGGAAAATAATTTTTCATCTAGAAAGTTATCATTAACAGGAACATCCTCACCTACATGATTAAGCCTAGATAAGAAATCAACTACCTTATTTTCTTTTCCTAGTCTATCCAATACTGTGATATCAAATTCCTGCAACAGCAAAAACCACCTACTAATTCTGCCATTAGTGACTGTTTTATTCATGAGATAAGGAATAGTAGAATGATCCGTGTGCACAAAAACTTCATAACCCGTGATGTAGTGTCTAAACTTGTTAATAGCATAAATCACAGCAAGGAATTCTTTTTCAGTTACTGTATAATTCAGTTCTGCAGGAGATAAGTTTTTACTAAAAAAATAAATAGCATGGGTTACAGGATCCTCCTTTTGACCCAATACTGCTCCTATGGTTGAATCATAGGCCTCAGTAGAAATATGAAAGAGAAAATTCCAATCTTGGCCTCTCAAGACAAGTGCTGAAGAAATATTTTCCTTGAGTTTATCAAATGCAGCTTGACACTCATCATTCCAATGAAATTCAGATTCTTTAGTCAATAATTTGAACAATGGAGAGGCTAACTTTGTAAAATTTTCAACAAACCCTCTATAGTAGCCTACATGTCCAAGAAAACTTCACACTCCCTTTTGACTGGTTGGTGGGGGTAGCTTTACAATAACTTCATTTTTTGTTGGATCAACCTTAATTCCTACAGTAGAAACATGATGACCCAAAACAATACCTTCAGTCATAATCATAAAACATTTTTCATTACTTAATGAAAGATTAGTTTCTCTACATCTCTACAAAAAAAATTCAATATTATGTAAAGCCTCTTCAAAATTATCACCCATGTCTATAAAATCATCCATATAAAATTCCACGCAATCATGTAAAAGATCAAATAAAATACCAAGGACTACCCATTTAAATGTGGCTGGTATGATTGCATAGACCAAATGGTAATACTTTATATGCATAGGTACCCCTGAGACATGTAAATGTTGTCTTTTCCTGATCCTCTGTAGCTATCCTAATCTAATTGTATCCGTTGAACCCATCTAGGAAGGAAAAGTACTTTTTCCCAGCTAGATTGTCTTGTACTTAGTCTATAAACAGTAAAGGGAAATGGTCTTTTAATGTAGCTTTGTTTAGCTCCCTATAATATACACACACTCACCATTTACCATTCTTCTTGGGGACAATAACTAGTGGGGATGCCCACTGGCTATCTGATATAGGTTAGATGAACCCTACATTTAACAGTTTCTACAATTCATCTTTTACAATTTCCCTTAAAGCAGGGCTCATCCTCCTTTGTGGTTGTCTCACGGGCCTAGCATTTTCTTATATATAAATATGATGAATGCATGTGTCTAGGTGAATTCCCCTCATATCTTTATATTCCCATGCAAATGTATCTAAAAAAAATTTCAATGTTTGAATTTAATTATTTTTCTTGTTTAGGAGTTAAGGTAGAATTATTGTTTAAATATTTTTCAGGAAAAATTTCCACTACCTTACTCCCCCATTCAGTCATTGAATATGCAGGAAATGTAGATAAGAGGGTTGAATGTAATTCAGAAGATGTACTATGTTCATAAAAACCCTGCAGATCAGTGATGATATCTAAATTATGACTAGACTGTTTTTCTAAATGCTGCGGAAAATCAGGATTAGAGATACAACAATTTATCAGATTTTCCTCATAATTTTCCTTAAGACTCAAGGCTTGGGCTATTGTTAAATTTGGCTGGGTACACTCTGAATCATGCTCTTCTTCTTCAAACCAATGTGTATTCTCTAATCTCAATAGGGGTTTAGCAGGGGGATACAAATTGATGTGCTTTGTTTCAGCTCCATGAGTGATGGTCATGTTTCTAGATCTACACCCTATGTATGCATCAGTTGTGGCTAACCATGGCATCCCAAAGATCAATGGATGCCCTTCGAAGTTGGTTTTAGGTTGAAGAACATAAAATTCTACAGGGTACTCGCAAGAATCCAATGAGATGACAATGTCTTCTAATACCCCCTCTGGGTTTACCTTAGACCTATCTACTAACTCTATCATTGTAGGAGTGGGTAGCAAGTCAAAGGATCCTATATGAGATAAAGTATCCATAGTCATCACATTAATGGTTGCACCCAAATCAATCAAAGTGTTCTTTATGGGATACCCATTGAAAAAGGTGGTAACCAAGGGGATTCCTGGGTCTACATATTTTTTAGTAACAAATCTGGTGGACATTAAACTTGCAAGCTTTCCACCTACTTGAATTGTGGAGGATTATTTATTTTGTCTTCCTGGTTTCCTGGTACATGGTTCCTTCATTGTTTTTGGCATATATTGGAATATCCTTGATTGATTGCATTAATGGTATCTTAATGCATATATTTCTCAGTTCAGACACAAGATCGAACTTGGGCTATTTTGTTTTTATTTCCATTTCCAACGTCTCTGGAAAAGGAGGTTGGACCATATGTGATGAGGAAGATCCTTGTGGCCTTGAGGCATATGGTTTTGCTGGTTCAGGTGTGGTTTCATCTTCAGGTATTTCCAGGGTATCTTCCTCTACAATATCTTCAATTATTTTGGGTCGAGTCACCACTCTTCCCGATCTAAGTTTAGTTTCCTGCAACGGCATAGGGAATCCTACAACACAGGAACATAAATTTCCTGCAGCAACATAGGAAATTCCTGTAACACAGGGATAGAAATTTCTTACAGCTGCTGTGGTGCAATACAGGAGGTAGGAAAAGTGGGATAAGTGACCAATCCAATATTGTGAGAAAATTGGATGGTTTTATTGTTGGGGTTATACACTGGCTGAGAAGGTAGATGTGTGGAATAAGGTTGATTTGGTGGGACTGTCAATTGGAGCTGTTGTTGCGGTTGAACCATTTGTTGCTGGGTGGTTTGTGGAGGATAAAAATTTTGAGTTGGGAAACTTTGTGCAGCATGGTAAGAATAGTTCCCCTGTCAAGGTTGTTGAGGGGGAAAGGCTTCCAGGGCATTTTATATTCCACATCTGATTTTGAGCATAAGGAAATTGAAAATGTGATTGTGACATACCTGCAGGACGTGACTGCCATGGTTTTTGAGGTGCCATTGCATAAAGTGCATTGACAACTCCTTGAAATACTATATATGCTTGTTTGATTTCAAGCAGAGAAGGACATTTATCAGTGGAATGCTCAGCTTCACAAATTCGACATACCTCTATACTATCAGTAGGGCATTCCCTTAGAGCATGTTTCTTCCTGCACTTGGAGCAGAACACGACCAAGGCTTTCTCCAATTCATCATGTTTCTCATGTTTCTCCTTAGCTTGAAAAACATCCAATTATGAAGACAAAGTGCTAATAAAATCAGTTTTAAAATTTTCAAATAAATTACCCATTTCAACTCGGGTTACTCCAGCTTCGGCAACTAATTTAACAAGCCTGGAAGAAGTGTCTCTTAACCATCCTCCAACCTTGGAATTTCCTCTGGAATATATTCTACAAATTTCACACACATCATCATAACTCATATTTGATACATCACCTGCTCCCATTAAATTTAAGACCTCCAGATACTCTGATCTGATTGCCCTAAGAAAAATGGTTCTCTTGGTATCTTGATCTAATTTATTCATCTTAAATCTTTGTAGGTTATATTGGAATATTTTCACCAAATCTTCAAGGCTCTCCCCTTCCTTTTGAGTCATGCCAAATATTTCTTCCCTGAGATCCCTAGTTTTACAATAGTCTTGGTACTTTTTCAGAAACACCTTCTTCATTTCATCCCAAGTTGTAATGGAGTTTGATGTCAACCCCGTAAACAAATTTAGAGCTACATCCTTCAATGTAGTAAAAAATAACTTCAGCTTCTGAGCATTGGAAGAATAGTCATAAATTTTTCATAGTACATCGAATTCAAACAGGAAGGCATCAGGGTCTTCACTAGAGGCACCACGAAATTTAGGAAAGGTTGAGCGAGGAATGTTTTTCATATGAGAATCTCCACCAGTATCCTTGATAGGAAGTTCAAATGTGACTAGTTTCTCATCATTCTCATCAATGCCTTCTAGAATATCAATATCAGTCCAAGAAAGAGTGGGACCTTGGAAGGCTACAGATTCTTAAGAATCAATGGTCTAGAGTTCTCGTTCTATGACATGATTCATGAGGAATTCCTCTTCAGGATGACCACTAAGTAGAGATGTTGTCTTACTTGTAAGGGAAGATTCGAGATGGGCAACAATAGAAGATTTTCCAACAGAGGATTCTGCTATGGAAATATTAACCTGCACAGGATTGCAGACCTCCTGTTTGGATTCTTCTTTCTTTGCTGCCTTATTTCTTGCGTACTTCCTTGTTTTGGCCAGTGTATTAGTAAATGAAGTGGTGCTCACACCACCACGAAAAACATTTGAAAATATTGGACCCTATTCATCTATTATACAAACAAATTCAAAAAATCTACTTACCAAACAATCAGGACATGGCTTTGGTGAATTTTTGAGCTCTTTGGGTGCGTGGCCTTTTCCTTCGTCTTATAACTTCGACCTCCCCAGTCCTCCAAAAATAAAATCTACAAAATCAAACTAAAACACTTTCAATAAAATCCCTTAGCACCTCCCCGACAATGGTGCCAAAATGTTGAGTCAAATTATAGACTTGTAATTTTCCAATCATAATTTGTCAACCCAGGGTAGGTAAGCTTGTGAGATACTATGAAAAATATATGCATGCTTATTATTGAAAGTGTTCATAAATTAAATATTCATACACACACACCAACTAATTCCTCTTTCCTGCATCAATACTTAGCAGCAAAGGCTATGGAGTGGACTACAAGATCACTCTACAACTCTTGGTATTTCTGATATTGACCATGCAAATATAAAAGATCAAATTACACCAATAAATAAACCAACTTAGAAAACATAAATCCAAGATTTGATCAAAATAAATTAACACATTATCATAAGAAACTTAATCATTTAATCAATTAATAAATTGCTGCTGAAACTTTAGAAAGAGTGCATTAGCTGTGTAAAATAATTATTGCTGCATAAAAAAATGAATTAAGCACACACACACTACGCTGCAGGAGTTGTGAGCAAAGGGTGGGCTCCCTCACTCACAACCCCTTCAAAACTCGAAGATATTTCTCAGTAAAGTAAACAGAACATAAGATATTATATTAATGTTAAAGTATACAGCCAAGTACAATCTAATATATTGCTTATCAGCAGAAATCCCAACCCAAAAACCCTTTACAATATGAAACACATTTTATTTTATATAGTCTCGAAAGCTTATATTTGGCTCGAATAACGAAAATTACTAATCTAAGCTATCCGCCAACAATATAGGTCCATATCATCAAAATTAACTTCTATTGAGTCTAATCCATGACTGAAAGCATGGATTAGATGATTTCTGTTACATATTTGAAGTTGCCTCCTCATCTGGTCATGAGAAGAAATATGTAGGTTTGGGTTGTTTCAGAAGGAGGTTCGAAGTAGCCAATAGGACAACCTCCATGTGCAACAAATTCCCCACAAAACCCATGTTCTTGGTGGATCTGGAAATAAGTAAAACATATTCAACCACCAATTTTGTTGCAAGAAATCAGGACAGTTGCAGGAAATCAACGTCTGTAGGAAATCGGCGTCTGCAGGAATTTCGAAGCTTCTGCAGAAAATGTGGTTGCATGGGCTGTCTTCAAGAATTTTCGAAGTTGTTTCGAATCAAAGCAAATCTACACATGGTTTCTAGATAATTTGGAGTGGTAATTCAATAAAGATACAACTAGATCAAAGAATACTTCAAGTTCAAGGCAAAATGACACTTATTATGTTAATTTGACATACCTTAAGCTTATAGTATCCTTTTAGCCAAAAATAAACAATATAGCCAAACTAAGCATAATTAGGGGCGGAAGGAGTTCAAAAATAGGGGAGGTAAGGCTTGGGAAAGGTGTCAAAAAATAGGCAAAATTCTGACTTAACAAATGACACCAACTGAATGGCTTAGAGCATATACGAGAGAAGGAGAAGGAGTTTATAGAAATGTTCGATTCAAATGGGGAGCCTATGTTTGATGATCCAGAATTCTTCGACACTTATGTTGAGAAATTTCCCATTTGGATGAAAAGGAATTATATATTTTATAATCTCCCATTTTGGGAGTATCTTAAGATTACCCACTTATTAGATCCCATGCATATATTTAAAAATGTTTCATCTTCTTTATGGAGGCACATATCATTGAAACAAAGTGACACATTGGATGTTAGGAAATATCTTATTACTTTAAAAACTAGAATGAAACATTGGCCAAGACGGTTAGAAAGTACAGGTGTTGGTCCCTCTAATTCATGGTATTTCAAAGAAGGTGATGCCCCATGGATTTTTAAAAATGATGATATTTCTTTGGAAAAGGAAGTTATAATGGGTGTGAGGGTGCCATCTTCATACGGGTCTTCACTATGACGCTGCTTCACCGTGGATGACCGTTTGTCGGGGTTGAAATCACATGACCATTTAAATCTTCTAAGAGTACTTATAATGTCAAAAGCATGATTTTACTATTTTTTATATTAATAAATTTTATCTCATAACTAATTTTGTATATTATTGCATGTGTTTATAACTTTGTAGTCTCATTATCCTTTGTTCGTGCATGTGTATGTGAAACATGAATTCCCCCAAGACCTAGGGCGTGCCATATGTAAATTATCTATTTTTGTACATTGGATCATGTCAAAGGAGATTCATGTGGCTATCATTCCATGGTGGCATAAATAGATAGTTGAGATTGTTTATATGTTTGAGAAGGAACTTGCAAGTTCATCTTCTAATCCACCTAGTAGATGAGGTTGAATTATTTGGGGTGATTTCTTGTCGTTGGATATTCTTCTTAGAGAGGCACATGAAGAAATTGAAATGTTTTGTTCAACAAAGGGCAAAACCCGAGGGGTACATATCGTATGAGTCTTTCTATTATTCCAGTTATTACATCAAGCAGATCGACAACAAACCAGGTGTGGTTATTTGGGATGATGAATTGGATGAAGACAAAAGAGAAGGGGAGCTACTCCAAACGAATGGAAAAAGGTGCTTGATAAAGAGTAAGTGACTTATAATTTTTCAAATTTACACAAAGTAAATATTAATGTTGAACTTCGATATAATGTATATTTTGATCTCATATGTACTATATGTCGGTTTGATTTCATCAACGAATGCAGAAATTGAAGCAATCAATAAATTCGTTCTTTACAATTTTGAAGCGACACAACTGTGGGTCACATTGTACGAACAAAAGAGGTTTAAATGGGATAGTGATAGGAAATAATTCAAATGGTTGAATGGTATAAGTGTGTCTTATCCTGATCATTTAAAAGAAAATATGCCAAAAATATGTCCCAACAGTTGAGTTGATGACCAAGTCAGAGAGAAATACGGTGCAATCAGTCGTTACCTGCATGCTGAAGAGGATGTGCTACACGTAGGGATTGGGTGCACCCAATCGGTAATAATCTATTTATGTACATTTTAAACTTAATAATGCACCTTTGAAATGTAATTACATCTATATTTCATATTTCAACAGTTGGCTTATTATAAGACACATGACACTACAATTTTTTAACTTTTTTATAGGTCAATTTGTTCCCATCTATGTGGGCATATGGACACCCTTTTCGCACAGAAAATTCAGATGATGGACACATGACACAAGAATGTGGAGAGGAAGTCAAGTTCGATCAATCTAGTCGATCTAGCCACCATGATCAAAACCTAGTACAAGATCATTAGGTTACGTCGGAAAGATATGAGAGGTCATTGAAGTGGATTTCTCTTCTTTCCAATGTGTTATTTTTAGGTGCAAGTGGTGGGACACCTTTGATCGGAATAATGTAAGGTAAGATCGCGATAGTAGGCTGATATGTATCAACTCTAGAAAGATGTGGGATGAAGCTAAGGATCTCTATGTTTTCCCCAAACACTACAACCAGGTGTTTTTTTAAACAGATGTGTTGGATAGGGATTGGTGGTTCGTATTAAGACATGACCCTAGATCGAAACATATTTTTGAGAACAATAGTGTTATCATGCCAAGCGAGCTGGAAGATAATGAGGGTGATCATGAGAATCGATAGTGATATGGTACATGTTTTATTTCATCATTTATAATTTTAAGATGGGTTTTTATAAAGAAGAGGACTTAATTACCTTATAAATAGGACTCTCTTTTTCGAAAGATTATAATATGTATTTTGAATTAATTGGTAATTTTCATTATGTTAATGTTAAAATCATTTCACTTGATAATTTTCAATTATGTTGATCTCGAAAACAATGGTGTACTAAATAAAGTTCTCTTTTTATATAATGTCAATTCCTAAAATAATACAACTATTTGATTCCTTTAAATGTGTGTGAATGATATCTTCAAAATTTATACTGTTATTTTTGGTATGTAAGATCATAATAAAACAATGATAATTCTAAAGTACATGAATTTATTTGCATTATTTTCTAAACTTTATTATGTTACAAAAATTCATGTTATTCTAGATTTATTATTTTAGAATTATTTATATTCATACAATTTTACAATTTTACAATTTTACAATTATGGTAGTTTAACAATATTTAAGGTATACATTTTACTTACTGTAGTTATGGTTCAAAATTGACAATTAATTTACAATTTTACAAATTTAAAAATTTAAAAATTTTAATAAAATTGAATGATGACAATACATACAATTACAATTACAATTTTACAATCTGACAATACAATTACAATTACAATTACAATTTTACAAATATTTTACGTCATACAATTAAAATTTTACAATTTTACATACAATTACAATTTTACAATTTTACATACAATTACAATTACAATTACAAGTACAATTTTACAATTTCACATACAATTAAAATTACAATTTTAGAATTTTACATACAATTACAATTTTACAATTTTACATACAGTTACAATTAAAATTACAATTATAATCATTTCACAATAAAATTAAAACTTTACAAATATTTCACATACTATTACAATTAGAATTACAATTACAATTTTACAATTTCACATACAATTACAATTTTAGAATTTTACATACAAATACAATTACAATTACAATTTTACATACAATCACAATTAAAATTACAATTACAATAATTTCACAATACATTAAATATTACAATTATAGTTAAAATTTTACAAATATTTTACATACAATTACAATTAAAATTACAATTTTACAATTTTACATACAATTAAAATTAAAATTTCAATTACAATCACGACATAATATTTAATAAATATCATGATTTAATATTAAAAATAAACATCATGTTCATGATAACCATCATACAAACATCATATTCGACTAAAAAACACATTCAAATTAGCTAACATCATCTAATCATCGTGATCATGATCATCTAACAAAACACAAACATTGTATAACATCATCACAACACAAACATCAAATTTGTCAAATAATTGTTATCACCTATACATCTATCTGCAAGCTGCATATTAAATGAACATATCTAACATGACCTAACAATATACACATCATGATGAACACCAACATGTAAATTAAGTACATCTGCAACATGAACATAAAATACATGGACCATATATATATATATATATATATAATGTCAAAAATATACAACTGTAATATAAATGCATATAAATGTCAAATATCTGGTGGTACATCAATAATAGTACTAGTTGAGGCTTGCTCAGATAGATGATGATCACGTGCCTGCTGATCTGGAGGTGCCTACTGGTCATGAACTGCTTGCTGATGACTCGTGGATGGTCCAGCCTGCTCACTGGATGGTGCGGCAGCCTGCTCATTACATCGACCTGCCTCCTCAGATGTACATGTGCCCTCCTCAGGATCAGGTGCCTGCTCAGGACTAGGACGTGTCTGCTGATATGGTGCAGACTGCTCAGATGATGCCTGCTCATAATAATGACTGGATGTTGCAGACTGCTCATCATGACCATCTCCGGCACGAGGTGGAGGAGGAGGTGGAGTACTAGAATGATGATCACTCCCCTCATGATCATGATCACCAGATGATGTGTTTCTCTAGCATACTACATCTCCACCATGCCCACCCCTCCTCGCTCGCGCCAGTACTCTGGTAGCTACAATGATATGTCGCATGAGGGTTAACATATCACAAGGAATGCCTCTCCAAATATATGTCATCCTATCATCAGCTTGTATCTCTCTGATCGTAACCGGCCTAACTCCCTCCTCAATTAGGAGTTGATAGAGTTGGTCGCCCAACTCCATCCTAAATCGGGTGTCCGGACTATGCCTCACACATGCCAGTATCTATGCCTGATCAAGACCAAGTCTATCACCTTGATCCTCCGCCTCTGCCATCTCCTCGTCAACATGATCTACACCTGGATCATTTAGTGGCGATGGAATCTCATCTCCAACAAATGACCCAATATCTACAAAATATATATAAGTACACAACAATAATTAGACAATTTCAATAAACAATTTAATAAAACAAGTTAAATAACATGTTAGAATAAATTTGATAATTTTAATTAATTAATTAAGACAATAAAATGAAACTATATTAATTTAAAGAAAACACTAATATTACCTCTCGCATCCGATGGCTCAGCCTGTGTGAAGAGGATGTTAGTACACCCTCGCCAATCCAAACTAGCATACAGACATGGCACCAGAATGAAGGAGTGATCATCAACACAGGATAGAAACTCAAGTGCATCAGGAGATATCCTAGTGGAAAATTCAGACTTGCCCCTCTTGGGCATCATATGGCCCCACATCTCCATTTGTACGTGCAGCATCAGCCTACGAGGCTACCGAACAAAAGTAGGCATCATCTCTAGAAACCTCTCAAAAAATAAACAAAATAATTCTGAAGCAAAAGGGAAGTTCAACCTCCCACGTGCCTGAGAACGACATATATCTAATGCTATACAAAATTGCCACAAAAAAATCGCAGACCATCTCACAAGTTGTGGCGACTGTAATAAAGAATAAAATAAAATAAATGCAGGCAACTAATGCGTTGCTCGTCACTATTATGGTGTGAAATGGTCTTCAGCAGTAGTGAGAGGCACCTCACCTCCTCTGCACCAAACAAAGAAATGCATAACTGACCACCGGACCCCTGAAAATATGTAGGAGAAATCCTATATCATTGTTATTGTATCTCTCAGAGTACACCAACTGAATCCCTGCTACATAATCGACAGGGACATTTGGGAACTGAGGCAAATCTTTCCCTCTCCTAGATATGTCAGTAATAAAATATATTTCCTCCTCAGTGGGCATGTACCACTGGCTAGGACTGACCTGGAAAGCCTGTCGGTGGTCATCCCACCTAAAGATGAGTTGTCCCAATAACCCATTAAAGCCCTTCAGGGATGTATCCTCCTCATAGAACTTGAGGAGGCCTACCTCCCTTAGGAGCAACTGGGTGGCTGGCGTAATAGGGTGAGGGTACATAAGTCTCTCCCTCTCTCGTGCCTCCCACAGGTGAACCACGTTATACTGGTCCTCCATATGTTCTTGGTTTTCCATTTGTTCTCTCTATTGACGTTGCTGAATGATTCACATATTAAATACATTTTTTTTATTAAATGAGACATATATCTATATAATATATTTTATTTTTATTTATTTTTTTGAAAAAAAAAAAATAGTCGGTGCACCCAAAAAAACAGTCACGCACCAGTACCGGTGCTTTTGTTTTTATCGCACATCGCCCTCAGTGCACATGAAAATTGTCCGTGCACCGAAAAACATAAAATTTGTTTTCTTCTATGATGCATTGATGAAACTATCCACCCCGGGGTGGATAGTTAGGTAAACGCACTGCCCAACAATAATTCATGGTCAATGGTGTGGTCGTTTAAACATGCATCGTTGACTATGTACTCGTGTCAGGAGGGCGGTGTGTTGACCACACTATGCACCCGGGGTAGATAGTTTGGTCAACACACTGCCCTCTTGAAATTAGTACATGGTCAACGATATGGACCTGTAAATGCCCACATCGTTGACTATGTACTGATGTTAGTAGGGTGGTGCGCTGACCGAACTATCCACCTTGGAGCGCATAGTTTGGTCAATGCACCGCCCTCCCGACATTGGTACATAGTCAACGGTGCGGTCATTTGAATGACCACACCAACACGTCATCTTTTTTTAAAAAGCACGGTGCACAATTTTTGGTACCGCACCGAAACCCGATGCAGTTTTCGTTAGCACCGTTCACAGTGTGGCCTGTAAATTTACAGGTAGCACCGCGAAGGGTGCGAGCCGAATGGCTCAAGCGCACCACACAAACTTTTTTTTTTTTAATGGTAAATTTTAAGGTTGTTTACAAATCTAACTCTCTAAAACGTTTAATTATTGAGAAACAAGTAAATTACCTATACAATTGGGCATCGAGTAGGCATATTTTATGAGGAATTTGAAAAACCAAATTTGCTCACCGTTATCCAAAATTCGAACTCCACAAGGTGGGAAATGGACGGAAGTTGTGCATGCAATGGGAGCACCGATGGAAGGACGCCTCACACAAGATAAATTTGCACCGGTGCTTGAGAGCTCTGGAACACAGAAGAAGTGAAAATGCATATTTTTCAGCTGGTAATTTTTTTTTATTTAACCCTGTTTCGGTGCACGGGTTTTTGAGATGCATCGGGCGGTGCATAGGTTTTTAAGGCGCACCGGGCTTGTTTCTTCATAGCACACTGGTTCGCTATAGTAATTATATGCATCAGGCAGGTTTGTACGGTGAGAATGGTGTCTCGGTGTGCCAATTTTCAATACGCACCGGTGTGTTTTGGGTTAAACGCGCCAGTGCGGTTTATGACAAGAAATGCACCAGACAAAAAACATCCGCAAAAACCTCCACCCGCCAACCCCCTCTAGAATACTCCACTACAAACAGATATCTGGGCTATTTTTATAAGGGGCTCATCAAAAACATCCGCTAGAAGGTCTTTTCCTTGTAGTGTACATTACTCTTGAATCTACATTCACAGTTAAAAGTGACATCCTTCAAGGTAGCTTTTATTAAGTTTCCATTAGTGTTGGTACGAAAAGAGTCAAAATTAGCATGATGAAGTCAATCATCATATTAATTGAATCCCAACCTTACACTTGTTACACATTCCCAAAGCATACACACCAAGGTCATCATACAATAGTCCAAATTAAGCCAATATTTTTCTTGGTAGATACGATTTCAGCTAGTAAAGATGGCTACTAAGCCCATATCACATTGATAATGATGAATTAAACATATATGCAACCATTCATGCACTCCACCTATCTCCCTCATCGATTGATAATCAAGCCATTCACATGCTTGGGTTTAACCCCTACTTTCTCAAGCACATCCTTTCCCATCATGTCTTTAAGCATTTTAACATATTGCTAATAACTTGTCTTAACAAAAGTATAAAGGAATATGAGAAAGCATTCTTTTTCTTTCATGAGTTTCTAAATGACACAATAATAATAATATCCTCTATGCAACCAATATGCTCACAAGTCAAGATATACAACAACTCAACATGCATGAAAAATCAACATTCATGCATCATCAACCTACAAGTAAGCATGTTGGACCATTAGGCCCTAGTGTTGTAACTCGCTCTGATACCATATGTAAGGTCCCACCTTACCAACCATCAATAATATAGAGAAGTAGAGGTTACATTAATCACTAATACTCATTTTTTTGTAACATTACTAACTTAGTTATCATGTAATCATGTTCCTTCAACTATTTCAATATAAGAATATCACATAAAAATGCAAGGATAAATTTCCCTTAAAACTAATTCCAAAACGCATTTCCTCTCAACCTTAAAAGATGATACCATGTTCTCTTTTCATATTTTTATATGATATCTAAGTAAGATTGGGAATAAATTCCACCATAATTCCATGTGCAAACATTAAGTTAGATCAACCTATCTAATTTCCTAAATTATGCTAAATAAGCTACACTTATTGACTCTTGATATCATAACCACAAATGTATCATTATTATATCAGAAAAATAACATATAAGTGTATGAGTATTAACCTACCTATAAAAAGGAAATGAAGGAAGAATATGACTGTCTTCATCAGTGAATATAATAAATATGATATGTTTATGAAATGGAATCACAAAATATATTGACCTGACAACATTTCCAAAATCAACAATTAAAAAATTCTCAATCTCAATTATTATGGCCATGCTTCAATCATGAAAATTGTATAATGAATATTGCAGCAAGTGCAACTCCTATTACCAATTTAGAAGCATATTATTCTTCTGAAAGTGCCAAATAAAACAACGGACTTGCAAAAATTGAGCACACTAGTTGTTTTCTACAACCATTAAAACATGAGATTGAACCCTTGAATACATGTAGTTTAGATGAAACTTAATATGCTCACTTGCATAAAATCCAACAAAATTAGTCACAGTAAAATTGTTTCAAACAACAACCCTTTTTTTTTAATGAAAGCTTTAGATAATAAAAGTAACAACTATCATATTCTCTATTCACACTTCAACAATTTATTAGATTCATTTTTCACATTCATACAAACTTGATGACACAGAAGCTACATCCATTAAAAAATCTATTCATAAATTTTCTAGTACATAAAAGCTACAATAAATAGGACATTTACTCTAACAACTTATATGCACAAAAACTACATCCATTGAAGTTTTGAGAAACACTTTGCAAACATGCAATCTATAAGCTACAGCCATTGAGGTCTTTTGACAAACACTTTGAAAGCATGTAATCTACAACCATTGAGGACGTTTGACAAACACTTTGCAAGCATGAAATCAATCTGCAACCATTGAGACATTTTGTCAAACACTTGGAAGCCATAATATATTAAGGAAATTTGACATGAATCTAAGATTCTCCCTCAACCTATTTATCTCATAAAATTTATAATTTAATTCTTAAAATCACAAAATATTAAAACAGGGGCTAAATCATCTTTTTTTTTTCACCCAAAACTTAACAAAATGTGCACATAGTGGGAAGCAACAATTTGCAAAATCGCCCAGATTTACAATCTGGGTTTGGAAATGTGATTTTTTGGAATCAAGTTGGGGGTTGCAGGTCCTTTTACTATGGATACCCCCTGATGTTAATATGAATCATAACAGAAACAATTAGGGGTGTGATTTCTTAAAACAACAACCACAAAATTTCCTACTACCTCATTTATCAATTTTGTCAAACATTTAGTGTGCAAAATTCAACTACAACTGTACATGGAGAAACAAAAGCCAAATTTATGTTGATATTATATTTTCATCAACTCATGAAAACTTGCTATGAACGAAAATTCACTATAAACTGAACTTAAAAGCATTAACAACACATTCTTGTTTTAATACCTCCTACATGTACATGCTCAACTACAACTGCCATTCATTATTGGTTAGTTTAGGATTAACTCTGTAAATATCTCATAAACATTCACAAGTATCAATTCCAATAAATTGAAAATTTTACAACACTTTAAACTAATAATAACTGAAATTTCAAGAATTCTTATGAACATACCTGGTTGTGTATTTATACAAGTCCAAAAGGATGGGAATATGCTTCAGCTCCAATGAGAGTATGCATATCCTTACCAACTCATTGTGACCATCCGGTTTTCCACCCAACCATATCCAAGGAGAACTTCTCCCCCTCAAACCCCTGAGCTCTAAGAGCTCACAAATAGTACCAAAATATAGTAGTAAAGAGATATCCAAGGCAAGCTGAGGAAGATAAGTTTCACTTCCTCCCAAAACCACTCACAGTCAGCTCCACCATGTAGAGCTACTTAGCAATTTAGTTTAGGAATTTCAAATTCATTTCAAAAGAAATTGGCTACTCTCCAAGTCTCTCGAGTCTCATATATTTTTCAAATATCTCCAAATCTTGGTATCACAATGCACCTCCCTCAAGTGAGAATACATGAGACACATATATAAGAGGAAAAACAAATTATTTTCATAAAAGAAGAGTAATATGCATTCCTTGTATTCCATCTAAAGGAGTGTAACTCATGCCATTAAGGAGAGGTATGCATGCCTTAGTTAAGGAGAGTGTAACATATGCATTAAAGAGAGTGTAAGAGGAATCTTTTATGACATATCTTTAATGAGTGTAAGAGGAATATTCCATTCTTTGATGAGTGCATTAAAGGGACTGTAATGTATTATTAAAAGAGAGAGAGAGTTACATAGAGCCATGAGAATCATCAAGGAGAGAGGTGTCAAGTGATTGAGGAGATATAATTCCCTTTTAATAATAATAATATAATAGTCTCATAAAATATAACAATAATATTAATAATATTGAGGATTAAGTCGACATTGAACTATTAGGATTGATCAATGATAGTTTAAGTGATTTTCCTTCAAGTATACTTGATTACCCATTCATTGGAGGTGATTTACTATTTGTGGAAAGTCATACTTGAGATGCTAGACATGACTTTATATTTGTAGAAAGTCACTCCAAAATTGTTGGGAATGATATTTTGTTAAAGAAATTCATCCATGAGCTTCCCATGAGTGGTATTTTTCTTTCGGAGAATAGGGATTCTGCACCCCTATTGCATGCATCTCTGTGCCTTAGTAGATTGAGGACTTCGCACCTTGATCTACTCTAAAGATCCAAGATTCCACACCTTGATATTTTTAAATATTCAGTACTCTGTGCCCTAAAAATTTCATTATAGCTCCAAGACTCCATGTCTTTATATTTCATGGATTTAAGAATACGCGCCCTAATCCTTCTATTATATATCCAGGACTCCATGTCTTTATATTTCATGGATTTAGGACTCTATGCCCTAATTTTCATGGCTTCTCATCTACTCTTCTTTGAATCTCTGCACTTCACCTTAAGGTACTGATTGTGAGCTCATACCCATATGATGGTTCATTGGTAAGGTATTCTTCTAAGACTTTCACATATTACAATCTCATAGATCAAAGGAATCAAATTAATTTCATAATTAACTTATTCACATTTTACCAAGGATTGTGCATTACTTCCACAGTCATTTTGGTTTTGGAAAAATGACTTCTGTAGTCATTTATAAGTCAAGCATCCTTGTTGGCAATGACCAAGTTCCCTATGACATCATGCTTAGTACGAGATTAAGCACATATAATCATACAAATCATGTATCATCCATAAATCATAATTAACCATATGTTCCACATAACCATGATCATCCATGGATCTATGTGTCCCAATCCTAGATCACCATCCATGTCATACACCTATGTCAAAACTAGTTTACCAAAAGAGAAAACATAGCTAATATGCTCTTAACCAAAATCAATTCTTATACACAAAACCATAGATATTATCATAAACACACAACAACCTGGTGACCCAAACCAGGTCTATAGAATATAAGCATGTACATAAGTCTATCATGCATAATATTATATCATTATATCAAAATCACCCTCTCTAAGTGTCATCAAAGTTATCTCACCAAGAAGAGACACTAAAATAATAATAAAACCCTCTAGAGCTGTTGCACTAGTTTTCCCGCATTGGATTTTTCCCAAAACATTTGTCCGAAAAATATGTGTGTAATCTTGTCACATGTCTGTATTGTTCAATAAATGATTTGTAGATATGAAGGATGTAGTTTGTGTCTTCTTTAATGTTTTTATGAATAATTCAGTTAAATAACTTGTTAAATTAATCAAACAAGTAGGCGAAGTAGATCTAGACACTGCAGTAGGGATTCTGTTTTGAAACTTTCACATTTACTCATAGAGCATGCCATTCATCTCTATAATAATTGCTTGATGATAATCTTGGTGATTATCCATTGTTGTGTGAATTATAGGTATACTTAAAGCTACATATTTGACTCTCTCTACCTCTTGCGCATTTTAAAGTCTTAGACCAATGTGCTTGTGTTGTGGATAATCCTTCTTCAAGTGATTTCCTCCATAATTTCAACACTTATATGGGCCCTTATCATAACCCTTGATTTGTTCTTGAGTTGGACAACATATGTTGGTGGTGTTGGACCTTTGTTGATTCTCTTGGTTAACATATGTCGCACTTGATCCTTTACCTTTCCGTCACCATTTTCCCTTAAATTTGGCATTGCATTTGGACTTTTAGTCTATTTTATATTAGGCCTAAACCTAGACTGCTCATAGAAATGCTTCAGTTTTCGAATTACATCCTCTAGTGTCTTGGGCTCATCAAACTCAATTTTGTCCTTGAAGGATGGTGGTAGTCCACTGACATATCTCTGAATCTTCACTTTTTCTTCCTTAAGGTAGGGAGCATACCTTAGCAACTCTAAGAATTTGATGGTGTATTCATCATCTATCATTTGACCAAAGTTAAGTTCATAGAAATCCTTAGCCTTGTTGTACTTGCTCCTGAAATACTCCTCAAACTTCTTGCAGGACAATTCTTCCTCCCTTATGACCTTTACATTTTTCAAATCTTCCCACTATATATAAACCTTTCCTCTTAGGTTGAAAGTAGCTACTTTTTCTTTCATGTTCTATGAATAGTTATGGATTTGAAAGGACTTCTTAATTCCTAGAAACCAAGCTTTAGCATCCTCTAATTTTCTCATTTCACTATCAAAGGTGGGAGGCTTATCCTTTCTAAACTCCTTTGGTATGTAGTCCCTTTCTCTTCTCTTCCCATGATAATGAAGATAGTGATGATGATGTGACCTACTGTGAGTGCCCTCTTATTATTGTTCATGGTTACTTGACTTCTTTTTAGGAGTATTTAGTAGAGTTCCCCTTTCACTGTGTCTTCATTGGACGACCAATGCCTCTTTCTAAATATGCTCTCCTTTGCCCCATTGGTCCTTCCTTCTTTTCCCAAAGTAATTTTCATGTCTCTATGGTTGATTCCCAACTCATGTTCTATATGCCTTTCCAAATTTGATAAATTGTACAGTATGACTACATTGACTTCACCTTGCCGTTCATTACAGAAATTTTGAGGTCTAAAATGGGCCTAAAAAAAAAATGTACAGCCAAAATAAAATTTACGATAACTAAAAGGATTCAAGATAATGTTCAACCATAGGGGATGATTCACCATTTTTGGAGTAAAAAAGTAAAAATATTAAAAAAAAAATTAAAAAAACTACTTTTCAACTCATATTTTCAACTTATCTCCCTATGGTTTTACTCAATTTTTTAGTGGGAGCACATGTTAGATGTGGAATTCAATTCCTCATCCAATGAGTACCATGTTGCATACTTTCGATGGACCCTGCTACATGAAAAATGATAAATACATGAAAATTTTGACTACAATAATGTTTTTTCATGTATTTCTCATTTTTTAGGTAGAAGAGTCTATCGAAAGTTTGAAACATGAGTAATCATTGGACAAGGAACTAAATTTTTCATCCAACGGGTGCTCCAATTGTAAATTTGAGTAAAACTTTAGGGAGATAAGTTGAAAAAGTAGTGTTTTATTTTTCCCCTCTAAAATTTGATGATGTCATCTAATATCATTTTATTATTTCCACTATTATTTTATAATATTCCTTAGGAGGCCCATTTTAGACCTCAAAATTTCTCTAATGCCCATTGGTCCTTCCTTCCTGTCCCAAAGTAATTTGCATGTCTCTATGGTTGATTCCCAACTCATGCTTTGTATGGCTTTGCAGGTATGATAAACTTTAGAGTATGACTACATTGATTCAACTTACCTTTCTTGCACTCTGATAAGCCTCTCATTGTCATCTTTGTGGCTCCTTATTTACACTCTCAGGATTCTCAATATTTTCATCCAATCAGGAGAATTTTCCATTCCTTGTTGTTCAATTGACCTTTCCTCTTTGATTGTTCTTACTTCTTCATATTCATGTTGTGATTGGTCAGAACTATATTGAACCATTCATTTCTTCATCTCTTAAAACCTTAGGGTATTTTATGTGTTGTCACATACATCTACAACTGTTAGATTTAACAAAATGCACTACGTAATAGATGTTTTCACCACAACTTGCTGGTGGAAATATGTTGGTTGATAGCTAGCAAGCAACCCACATAGTCAATATGCAAATGATTTGATTTCTAATGTTGGACACAAGGCTATGAGACCTCACTAAATCTCCCAGGGTCCAATGTCGAACCCTCGCTTCTTATTCCTACAATGATGCCCTTCCAGTCCAAGTGTTAAACCTGGAATCTCTAATAATACTATGTAACACACACCATCCTAATCCCTCCCCCAACCAAGGTTAGAAGGAGGTAGTTACTATGTCATCTAGAACCTCCAAGGTACATTTATGGAAATGGGGTCTAAATTTTTTTCTCTTTTTCAACTTCTCCAAAACCTTAAATGGATACCATCCTGACGTTCATCATGTCGATGCCTTTCCAACGATATAAATTTTACCTCGATCTGACTCATGGATTCAAATATATGACCCTACAAAGATAGGCCAATTCACCCTTGCCATGTCATCATCGATTCCACGAGGCCATCACATTCTAACACACGTGGAACTTTGTATTCCATCATCACCATCATGGTCGAATTCATGTGGATAGGCACATTCCTATAAGAAATCAGAGGTCATCCTATTCCACCCCTACCTCCCACCTCGAGGTCGTCCCAACCTCCCTCCGGGATTATCTATGCTTTGGGCATTAACTAGCCTAACATTGACCTATAGGTGTTCAACCCAAATCCTGACCTAGCAGTTTTCCCGACTCTCGAACCCTGACCATTGGGTCCCACCGATAACTTAGCCTACACACCTTGGGTCAGACACAACTTCACCTGAGGTTTGGCCTTCTTTCAACCAACCACCTTACCCTCAACTTGGAAGGTTCTATAGGTGACTTCAAGAAAGTTTTACAAGCTTTTGACACTTAGAAAATTTGACGAGTTTCTTCCTCGTTACATAGGCACAGTGACCTGTGACTAACTCGCTAATGATGCATAGAAATTCCAAAGACAAAATTTGGAAAAATACATGTACAAGATATTACAATTAGTAAATATGCATTCAAGTTCCTTTCTCCAAAAACACAGGGAACTTGAGAAGCTACCTTGCACATCATGATTATGTGTTTCTTTTACTGAATAAATGAACATACACAAAGAAACTAAGTAACCAAAAACTAGCAACTCATACTTGTCGAATTAATTAAAGGAATACAATAATTCATGTTTATGAAACATTTACATAAACACAACCATTCTTTAGACATGGTTATATGAAATCTAATTTCCATTGACACACAGGAAATCAAATTCCTCATTGACAATATAAGCATGTAACCAATACAATAACCAATAAAAAATATCAAAATATAAGAAGGATGAGCAAATAATTATCTTATACGTTCAAATAAAAAGTAAACTGAGATCAATACTTTGACTCTCCACCCAACCATAGACAAGCAACAACCACTATTACTTGTAGTTATCAACCATGAGCCAGATTCCAATGCTTGAGGTGGATTGCTTCCGAGGGCAACTTCAAACAAGACAACAACTAAAACAGGATGTCCCAAGGCCACTATTCCTTCATCCACCAGCTACATAAGATTTCACTCAGTCCTCTTAGAATTTTCATACATAATGAACATCCATTCCAGGACATCACAGTACAACTATTTCAACACACTTTCAGGAGAGTAGAGTCCACAATAAGGAAGGTTAATTAGTGGATAAGCTACTAATGGGTAAATAAATCACTCTTTAGGTAGTTCATTAGTTAGTCAAGCACCGTAGATTCAACCCCAAGGAAACTCTCGATGGTTCATCATCCCTCCCAAGCACCTCAGTGATTCTTCCCAACCTAGTAGGTCCATCAACCCACAAGCTCCCAGTGGGTTCTTCATCCTTAAAGGAAAGCCACTACTCTCTATAATTATTTTTACCATCAAGCATCTATGAGGGTTCTTCAACTGGTTTAGAAACTCTCCAGAGCCTAATGATAACAAACTACTTTGGGACTTTGTCTTCTCTGCATTCTCACCTCCAACCTTGGAGGATTTTTTTCCTTTTTCATACGGGGTCCACGCAAAGAACTCTTCCACTGATCCTGTGCACTCCAGGGGAGTTTTTTCTCTCTACCTAAGCCTCTGTGCTCTAGTGTCTATGTTCACCCACGAGAATTTCTCTACAAAATACCCTCTTTCCTAAACTTGTTTGTTTCCTCTTAATAGACTAACTGTCACTCTCATTCCAAAAGCTCCACGTATTCAACTACTGGGCAACACGGTCCATGCATGTCTTTAATTTTTTTTACTCTTTTTTCTTATGGTTAGAGCTCAAAGGACACCTAGGCTAGCCCTTTTCTTTTATTTTAGTGATGGCATAGTAAACCCAATTTAAATCTATTCATCCAACCAATACTAATATTTAAAACAACAAATCCTCAAGCAATGCAATACCAACCCATCTATCAACCTTTTAAATAATTACAATTATTCACAATGAGAGAAATATTAGCCAGGGGTTATCACAATCCCCTCCCAATGAGAAAATTATTAACTAGGGGATGTAACAGTAATTTTCCTAAGGAGGTTAGCGCATTTTATAAACTATCATAGAGAATATGGTGCATTTCATTTGTCAATGATGGAGTTTTGGTGAATTGGCCAAAGAGTGATCTCGAAATTTTTTCTAAAAATGTCGATAGATAGTTTTGTCCAACCTTTGATGGTGTTTTTGATTACATCAATGACTTGGATAATGGTATTTTTATTACATCAACAATTTGGTCATTCGTTTTTCCATGCCATCGACTCTTTGGGTTTGAAACATATTCCTTAATTATTATCAAGACTTGGTTGGAGCTCGAAGAGAATTCCTTTTCAATACTTGGCATGGTTGTTTCCAAACCATACAAATGATGATGTGGTAGAGTACACATGGAAGTATGGATAGTAATGGTGTGTAAATACAATAGTGACATGGCATAGCGACATGGTAAGTTAACATTGGTGACATGGAAGAATGGATGATGATGAAGATATGACACATTACAGGTCATTGACACTTCTCAAAAGGGTTATTAAACACGTTTAGAAATGGTTTAACTGTCATGTTTGGAAAAAAACTCTAAAGTATATTAGAAATCAATGAGAAATAATGAAGACAATTAGGACTTTGTAGGAAATCTTGTGGTTTTGTACCTTTAGGAAAGTGTTAATCCATGATGGGAGAATTTAATTGATTTCTAGAGACAAATTTGTTGATAAGAAATGAAAGTTTATGTAAATCACCAATGGAGAGTCTCAATGAGATCATTGATGGAGATAAATATGTTAAAAATCAATGAAGGGTTACGCCGATTTCTAATGAAGAACTTTTGGTAAAATCATTGATGGAGAATTTAAACAAGATCACTTACTAAGACAAATATATTGATTGTTGATGAAATTTATGTCGATGAATGATGTGGGAATTGAGTGATCAGTGATAATATTTTTTCCTGATTCACCAATAGGATATGATGACATAGATGAATAGGGGGAAGATGGGTGAAAAATAGTGTCACATCAACATCCATGTACCATGACACATTATCTTTTCAAAAGGATGATGTTGTATAAAGAAAAAAAAGAAAAAAAATGTTTGGAGCCAAAAACTTCTTTTATCCATAATAGAAGCATTCTAACTCCCAATTGGATGAATTTTTAGAGTCAAGTATACAATATCAAGGGATGAAAAATTTCCAGTAAGGGCCACTAGCTAATTTTCCTTAAATTTTCTGTAAAATGAAAATTAGTGGTTTTTGAAGGCCATGTCCCAACTTTTTGATACAGGCTCTATTACTAGTGATTTTTTTGTGGGGAGCTTGAAAAATAGACATGATGATACCCTACTCGGATTTTGGATAGGCTCAAGTTCATTTGGAGTGGAGCCAACAATATAGACCAAAACACATTATTCTAAGACACTTTGTGGAATTTTTTGAGATCCTTGAAGGAGGATAAGTGGTTGTAGATCACAAAACTAGAAAAAAATATTTACTCAAAATATTACCTACTCATAAATCCAAACAAATTTTCCGTAGTGAAGTTTTTATAAAAATGGTCCATTTGAGATATAGGTAGTTTTGCTAAAAATTCCAAATATAGAGAAAATGTAAAAAGAGCAAATTTGACAATTCCATATTACTACATAATGTAATTGGAGAATTATATTTTGAATCTAAAAGTTGTTGTGTAATCATCTATAATAACATTTACAATCAATATAAAGCTTTTATAGTTCTTGACAGAATTTCTTCTAATGATGGTATAAGCTATCCTTTGATAATAACTGCATAGAAAAAGGGGGCATAATTAAGAAGAAATAATTAATTTCAAAGGATGCAACTTTTAGTTTAGAGATAAAAATGAGGCATGAGTATAGTCATTGGAAAGTTGATTTAAAGGATAATTTATCCAAATGATGAAGAACTAGTTTATAGTAATTACACTCTTCATGAATTGAAATGAAGAATTTCATGTAGCCTAATTAATGAAAAAAATTATAATATGAATTTTTTTTTACCAACAATTGTTTCATAATTATTTTTCATAATTAGTGGTAAAATAGAAAAACCAACCTTATGAATTGTAGATAAAAAAATGTGGAAGATGCAGAAAGAACCTGGATTCATGAAAGAAAAGTCGAAGGCCTAAACACCAGTTTAAGAAATGAGGAAACATAGTATAATGGGTGTAGAAGCGAATTGGAGCCAACAAAGTTGGTATAAACTATGTGGAGCCTGAAGATGGAAGTGAAAACTACAAAGTTTATTATGAAAGAATAATAAGAGCACATAAGGAACTAATTCAAATAAACATTTAGTTGCTCCAAAGCCTACATCAATTAGAAAGAAAAATGAAGAATGGATCAAGATCAAGATAGGAGGAAGAAGGAAATACTTAAGCATGAAGGAATAAATGCAAAGGATACATGAACTCAAGAAATATGAGTAGAGATCAAAGACATCACCAGACATCTAATCATTCATCTAGGAATTTAAATGGATTAGCCCAAAAGTAGCCATTGTCAGACATCAAAGAAGAATACATCAAAACCACAAATATTTGATGGTGAAAAAACAAGAGGAGATGATGCTAAACTTGGTTTATTCTAATCATAAAATATTTATAGTTGCATATTTACTAATCTACTTTAGAGGCAAATATTTCCATCTATAATCTACATGGGAAAGCCTCTATGTGGTGGGAATAGTTGAATAAATTCAAGTACATTGATGAGAAAATGATTTATTGGAAGCAATTCAAGAAGTATTTCTAGCAACAATATATTTCAAAGCAAATGGGTAGAAATATTCCAAGGATAGAAATATTCCAAGTGGAAGACATGGGTAGAAATATTCCAAGGATATATGTAGCCTTAGAGGATCGACATTAAGAGCATTAATTCATGGCAATGGGCATACCGAAAGGAAATCTAGACTCCAAAACATAGTGCAGAAAATTCTGGTTGCAGGCGCTACGAAATATTTTCATAGCACTTTCTTAAAAACCTGTAGGTGCTACAAAATATTTTCGTAGTGCTTCAAAAAACTATATTTTCATACTTTTGGGAAGGTGAAGTGACTCACCCTCTGCAACTCAACTCCCTGTGGTCTTGGAATGTCCCCCAAATATTTAAATGATCTCCTCCTGCCTCTATGTGTCACGTTCTCTACCTTACTCAAGTTAATGGCCCAAATTTCACTTGAAGGAACAAATTTTTGCTTGCAAAAAATAGAGGCGCTACAAAATAATTCGAAGGTCACGGTAAATGGGTCACCGATGAACACCCATTATTCAAAATCAAATGTTAACAAGCATATAACATTACAGATATAATCATAAAAAATTATGAAATGTAAATAAATACACACACAACTGAGTGGAACCAAAATGAGAGAAATAAAAATATTTATGAATAATATATAGTGCATAAACTTTATTTCATTCACCTCAACATACATACTCAAAGGCAGGAGAATAACTACCCTTCTCCCCATTATATGCCTCTTTTTATTCACAAACTTTTCAAATGTTTCATTTCCCCTTCTCTCCAAATGAGGAAAGTCGAAAACACAACCATGGTGAGCTAATTATTACAATGAAAATAACTGCTAATTCCTAGACTCTTCGACTTACTCCCAATCCTACACTTACATTAAATATTTAGAAGTTCAACAAAATTAACAAAATCGATTTGATAGCTTAACATATGGCCAATCCATAGCCACAAGGGTTTGCTCAGTTGCTCAAGCTCCCGTTGCTAAGTACTTTTCCTGTTGGGAGGTCACGGGGTCAAATCTCCTCGATACCCTTACGGTTAGGCACTAGCTGTGCCGATGGGTCGGATCCCTTCGGGTTGATCTGCCTGGATTTTCTCTTGGATGTAAAAAAAAAAATTTCACATGTGGCCAATCCATCACATTGTCAATCTCTGCTCCACTTATTCATCACGAGCTCAGTCTAATGATCTTGCATCAGACTCTCGTTGAAGGTTGGAAGTTGGTTTCCTCAACATTGGGGATTCCACCCGGTCAGGAGCTTAAAGCAACTCCATTTCCATTGAAATGGTGGGTCTGACTGCGGATATAGGGACCATTTTCCCGTATTAAGAGAGTCTATATGAATAAAAAAAAGGAATATAATCAACACAAGCAGGGTGATTTATTTCTAATGATAACATAAATTACAACTAAATCTAACTACTTCCCACGATCAAACTCTAATGAGGAAAAAATATAGATCATTGCATACTTAATGAATATAAGCGCATGTAAAAAACTAAATCAATTTAATCAATTTAGTTGATGAAGAACATTAATCACATAAAAGACTTCTTAGTATCACATCTAACAACATATTGTTCAATATATTATATCAGTAGTAATAACAACATATATCACTTCAATGCTTATCAGAATTAAACAAGTAGACATAAATAAGTTTGCTATAAATCTTAGAAACGTAAAACGATTAATACACAAATAATAGTACTCGTTGAATCATAGCTTTAGATCTGAAAAGATCGCTTCAGGGCTCAGATTTCCAATTAGATAACTTATGTTCCAACAATAGTGCAAGTTCCAAAAGTAGTCTTCTCAAAATTCTGGACCTCTTTCTAAATGCATGAAAGGGGTTTAAATACTAATTAATATTACAAAAATAGAAGACTTGTGAAACAAGTCTCTAAAACTATATAACTAAAAACTAGGAAAATAAATTGCATCAGTTGGAATAGTCTCATGACTGTTTCCCAGATTCATTTCTAATTGATCTTTGAGTTGGCACGCTTCAACCATATGTTTGAGCTGGGGGGGATGAATTGGTTGCATTTGCATCTGCCCCATAAATATTGCATCCTTTAATGCTGGAAGAAGTTGATCTATTCTGTTAGAGAGGCACTTCAACATTAGCCATTGGCTATGAGGTTTAATCAACAAGTACTGGTAACTTTCCATATTTGATTTTGTCGGGCTTTGGATGTCAAGAGCTTTTCTTCTAGATGTTTCTTGCCAATATTGCCTTAGGAATTTGATATCTAGAAAAGTGTCTTTTGGAGATTCTTGAATTAGGCTGGCTTTCAAAAGAGAATATTTTATGTATTTAGAAATGATAGAAGATAGATTCTTAGCTCTAATAATATCTAATTTAGCACTTTTCATTTTGATGTCCCAGTCTCCAAATACTATGTCTTTGATTGATTCTTCAAGATGAGGGAGATCGAATGCTCTAACTAGTGTAGTGTCTTGTCAATCTATCTACTTAGATAATTTATCATCAATATCATCATAATAAGTCCTCAGATCATATATCTGAGTGACTAATAGATCATTGGTTTTAACTAGCTCTTGAATTTGGTTTATCTTGTGATAGAAAGTTGTTTGTTGTTTTGACAGTAATGTCTCCAACTCTGCTGCTTCCTTCATGATTGCATTGATTTCGGGATTTTCTTGGAGCTTCTTAATTCCCTGTCATAACTGATGAATCAGTTGATCCTTTTCTTTAAGCTCGCTCCCGAGTTTTAGTTTAAGACCCTCAAACTTTTGCTAAAGAGTAGTGATATTTAATTGCAACTCCTACTCAATCTTTTTCTTTTCAATCAAGAAAACTTGATCCGTTTGAGAAATCTTCTAGTCCTTTTCTCTGATTAATGATTAAATTTCCTCTACTTTATGAATTTTTGCATCTGTGTAAGCACCTGTACACTGAGACAGTTTATGAAGTTCTTCCTCTGGAACCAATTGAGTCTCCTTACAAAGGAATTTCATTAGTGTTACACTTGGAGTTAGTTCTGGAAATTTCTCCATCCTTCACCTCTTCTTTGATCTAGTCATGACATCTTTATGTTTTGGACTATAGAATATGTCCAATGGAGGTACTTACTCAATTTTGAGGATTATTTCATCAATGGGGAAAGCTGGGATGATTTCCATGTCTTGGGTACATGTAGCTTCTCTATTATCTTCTATATCATTGTGTCTTTGGCTTTCACTTTTCTCAACACCCTTTTTAGGAACCTCTATAGTGAATGAGGTTTCTTTTCTTTCTTCTTGACTCTTCAAATTATCTTTATCAGTAGACATGTGTTGTGCACTTGGCTCCACTGTAGAAGCTAATGAGTTTGTAGTGCCAAGAATAAGCACTATATCTAACTGAATAGTATCATGAGTGGTCAGAATATCAGCTATAGATAGTACTTCTAAAACTCTTCCCAGTCTTAGGTGAGTTTTTTATCTTGCTCAATATTTTCAATACTTGTTTCTGCAATTGGTACCTAAGATGAAGACGTTGAAACTGAAATCTATTCTATTTCCGATGCTGGTCTTTGGAACAAATATTTTGACAGATGAGCATTTCTTTGTTCTTGATACTCTTTAAACCTTAACAGGTCTTTAGGACTGAGAATTTCCACTGTTATTTGTTGAACTTTGGAAAATTCAAAAATTGACTCAAACATATCATCAAACCTATCAAGCTCGCTTGCAAATGCTTAAAGCTTGACCTGATTTGTTATTTATCTAGCAACACCATAAGAATCGTAATTTCTATTGGGAAAAACTGGGAATTTGAATGGTTTTAATCAATCAATTTTAAGGCAGGCATGCTTGAAATTTTTTAATGCATATGAGCCACATGAAAAATGGAAAGTTGGCCAAATGGTCTTTTTGGTATCTTTTAAGACTTTTGTCGAACCGTTGCCAACTATTTGATAAGCAATATCTTTGGCCAATAATTTTTCTGGTACGTACATAGGTAGGACATGTGGAGGGGCATAGCTTCCAAAAACACGAATGTATGTAAATTACTCTTCATTAAACCACCTACCTATATACTTAAGACTTTTATCAGGTTCAGGGGTAATTCTAGGTATTTTAACTTCAAAAATGACTTGGTAGTCATGGAGCATTATCTCATTACATATTTTGAAAATATGAGAGTAGTATTTTTATTCCCACAAGAAATATAACTGGACAAAGATGGGATTTTCTACTTCTTCGGTCCATTTCCATCCGAAGGAGAGAAATGCACAAGAAAAACAGACAACATCCATGATATAAGAGCTCATGTAAAAAAGAGGGGTTGTATTGATTCTAACAATTTGATTTTCCCTATAGGTTTTGATGAGTCTTATCAAATTATCAGAAAGAATGGTTTCCAAATTTAGAATATACCCATCAAAGGTTGCTTCTATGAAGGGTGTCCAATTCTCTTTAAACTTATTAGTATTTACAGACCTAAACAAGTGACACATCATTGCAGCTATTTGAGAGTAAGGACTTTTAAGAGAAGCGACTGAATACATACCCTTTTCATCACGCTTATGCCGGTTAGGGTCATTTCTCCACCCTTTTATTACTGCTGCAGGATTATCATTCTCTTGCATGAACTTCTGAAAAAATTGTGAGTCATATTTCTTTTGAGGTTCTAATAATTTATACATCTTTCTTAAATCTGTTGGCCTGAGGGAACCAATTATGGTTTTTTTATTTGTAAAAAATTATTTATCCCTTATATCCACATTTTCTAACACTCATCTCACTAAGTCAGTGTATGGAAGTATTTTTGGACGAGAAAAAATTCTATGAAGAAAGGAGTTAGCCGCATCTGTCCAGGATTCTGAATCATTGGAAGAAGTATCATTAGCTACGGCTTGAACTTCTGGAATTACTTGAGGTTTCTCTTTCTCAAATATTTGGTAAATCCCTTCCCAACCTAAACCAATATCTGGATTGCATGTGTTATCCATGATTAAGGGAGCTATTTCATTGTTCTCCTCTTGCTGCATGAATAACTATGGTGGGGTGGCAGATTTCCTTCGTGCTTTAATCAATCGTGACATGCTTTTATGCCTTGCGTTTTAGAATTATCTAGTTCAAACAAAACCAGAGATGATAAGCCCAAATCACTTCAAAACGTTGTTAACAGTCTTATCAATTGAATTCATGCGTAATGGGAATGCTTTGGTATTTAATTTAGAAACTAAATAATCAATTAAAAACCTCGAGATTAAAAACTCGCATGAATGAAAATTAAATTCGAAATTATAGTTCCACGTGATTCTGACAGATGGCATTATATCAGAATATTACATCGGCGATTTGATAGTCGGCATGCTTTAGTGTTTCAAGAAATCTTCTAAATGCAAAATTGCAATTGTGTGATGTCTTTAAACAGAATGCGATATCGGTGTATGTCAATTGACGGGATGCAATATCAGTATCTGTTAAATAACAGATTTCATTGTTTAGACATTTTGGGAATTTGCTACTTCGCTATTTCCTTGTTTCGGCGTTCCAACATTTCACTACTTCGCAACTCGGTACTTTGTAATTCGTTTTTTTGCAACTTCGTTATTTCGGTATTTGGTCCCGCTATATGCTTTTGCTTTGAAGTTTTTTAGTTTTAAGCATTTTTTAGCGATTTTCATATTTATAAAAGAGAATTAAAATCTTAACCTAAGAAAATGCAAACTTGGGTTTTATTTCTAAGATTTGAATATTAATTCTAAAATTTAAAGGTTCCCCATTATTCTTTCTAAGTTACTTTCTTGGATAATGGGGAGTTGTTGTAATACTACAACAATTGGCGACACACTGGATGAATCTAGAATCTCTGACAAATATTAATATTTAGAGACAATTTAGGAAGTTTATAAGTAATTGAAATCTTTTTTTTGATATAGATAAGTTTTAATTTAAATAACCTGGATTTACCTGAAAAATTTCCCCAATACTTTTGCAAATGAAATTTCTCTTTAAATAAATCAAACCTTAATAAGTTGAAAAGATAAGTAGAAATGTATTTGAAGCTTGGCTATTTGATAAACTTATTAGTCAGTTTTAGAGCCACTGCTGCTAGCAGGTGTTCATAGCCTTGAGAGGGTTACTATTTAACCAAAAATGAACTAGTATCATATTCATAACATAATAGATATCTTTAGAGGTAACATGATTACTTATTTTATTTTATTTTTTTAGAATCTTCTTCCATTTTTATCACTTTAAAATCATTATCCTGGTTTGGTAGCCATTAATGATAATGTCATTCACTGGTTATAATAAATTTGAACAAGAAGACTCGTGATGAGATCCTTTGTCTCAAGGTTTTTAGACCATGAGCCACTATCTTGGTTTGGTAGCTAGTTGATAATGTCAAACTTATTAGTTTCCTATGAACATGATGAGTCGACTCGTGATGAGATCTCTCAACTTTAAAAAATTTTATATTTTTTAATTACACTCTGAAAAATATCTAATATATAAATATATGGGGAGGTTTTCATTTTTCTCTTTACGAGCTTTTGGATGACCATTTAAGTTAAAGATGTTAATACTTCAATACAATTTCTCACTTTTTAAAAGTAACTTTTTCAACTTGATTCATGTCAAAATAATTTTTCAAATCACATGGGTTGGAAGAATTTTTCTTTCTAATGGCTATTTAAATCAAAATTTTCAAAAGAAATAGAGAATTCAATTTATGTTTTATTTCCTTGATTATATCTCTAAGGATTAACACTTTCATGTTTTTTAAGAAATACGAAGTGCTTCACCTTTTGCGTAATATTGCAAAAACTCAATTTATTTTAATTAACCTATATACATATTTATACAAAAGAACTGTTGTTCTTTAAGAAAAATATTTTCTAAGGATAAGTCCATTAACGGGAAGAGTTTCCTTTTTCTCTTGTAAATATTGCAAAATGAAAGTTGATGGACCTATTTTTTCGACTATTTGAAAAGGGCCAAGCTAAATTTTTTGAAATTTAGTATGTTTTCCTTTATCCTCATGCATTTTGTCCCATTTCAATACTAAATCTCCAATCTCAAACTGTTTATCCTTGACTGTATTTTAATCAAACGAAGTTTTGACACTACAAGGAAAAGACCCTCTAGTGGATGTTTTTGAGGAACCCTTTATAAAAATACCCCAGACATCTATTTCTAGCAGAGGTTACTAGAGGAGGTTGGTGGGTGGAGGTTTTTGCAGATGTTTTTGGTCTAGTGCGCTTATCATCCTAAACTGCACCGGTGCATTCAACAAGAGAAAGCACCAGTGTGCACAAAACATTGGCACACCAGACACCGTGCGATCATACACACTCGCCTAGTGTGTCTTATTACTGTAGCACATTGGTTCTTTACAAAGATTCTGCATAGGTGCATCATAAAACCTTGCACCAAAACAGAAACCGCCTGGTGCGGTCTTAAGAAACCGCACCGGTGGCCTATAAAACCCCACGCACCGGAACAGGGTTAAATAAAAAAAATTACGGCCAAAAAACCACATTTTTCACTTTCCTCAATGCTCCAGAGCTCTCAAGCACCAGTGCAATTTATCCTTGTCTGAGCCTCCCTGACATCGTTTCTCCCATTGCACCCATTGCACGCACTGCTACTATGCATTTCCCACCAATATCTAGCTTGAATTTTGCAAAACGGTGGGTAATTTTTCTTTTACAAATTATACAGGAAATATGCCTCCTCGATGGCCAAATGTTTCTTGTTTTTCCATAATTAAGCCTTTTAGAGGATTAGAATTTCAAATTACCTTAAAATTAACCATTTAAAATTTGTCACGCGGTGCGCTCGAGTTGTTTGGCTCACACCGGTTCGCGGTGCTACCTGTAAATTTACAGGCCGCACCGCAACCGGTGCTAATGATATCCACACTAGTTCCGAGGTGGTACCGAAAGGCGCACCTTGTTATTTTAATTTTTTTTAAAAAGTGCAGTGCAATCGGTTACCCGACCGCATCATTGACCATGTGGAATAGCGACAATGTGGTGCGTTGACTTAAATATCCGCCGAGGGGCGGGTATTTTTGTCAGCGCACCACATTCTGTATTTTGATGGGGTCAACTATGCGTCATGGTAAAATACCGCATTGTTGACTATGTAATGATGTCAGGAGGTCGGTGCACTGACCGAAATATATGCCCCGGGGCGTAGAGTTTAGTCAGCGCACCACACTCCCGACACCGTCCATAGTCAACAGTGCGCTGAAAACTTTCAAGTGCACCGTCGCTAGTGTGCTGAATATTTTCTAGTGCACCGCTGCCGATGCGTGACAAAAAAAGGCGCATCGGTACTGGTGCATGCCTGTTTTTTATGGTGCACCGACTGTTTTATGTCAATCATTCAAAGACGTGAAAGGAGAGAAGAAGGAGAACAACAGCAACAACAAGTGGACAAATATAACATGGTTCACCTGTGGGAGGCATGAGAGATGGAGAGAGATGTGTACCTTCACCCTATTACAGCAGCTACCTAGGGGCTCCTAAGGCAGGTAGGCCTCCTCAACTTATATGGGGAGGCTACTTCCCTAAAGCGCCATGGTGTGTTTTTGAGACATCTTATTCGCAGGTGGAATGCCCACTAACAAGCTTTCCGGGTTGGTCCTAACTAGTGGTACGTGCCCACTGAGGAGGACATATATTTCATTACAGGGCTATCGAGGAAAGGGGTGGATTTTCCCTCGTTCCCAAAGGTTCTAGTTGGCTATGCAACAGGGAGTCAGTTGGTGTACTCCCAGAGATGCATTAGTACAAATATACTGTCTCCTTCAGATTTTCAGGTCTTTGGAGGTCAGTTACGTATTGGTGCATTTGGTAGTCAAGAGGTGAGGTGCCTCTCACTTCTGATTTCGACCATTTCACAACACTAGTGACGGGCAATGCATTAGTTGCTCGCTTCTATATTATGTTGATTCTTTAGTACAAGAGCCAAGACTTGTCAGGTGCTATGCCATTTTTTTGCGGTAGTTCTGTACAACCTTAGATAAATGTCGTGCTCATGCACAAGGGAGGGTCAACTTCCCTTTTTCTTCAGAGATTTTTTGTTTATTTTTTGAGAGGTTTCCAAAGACGAGGTCTACCTTTTTTCGGAAGCCTCGTAAGCCGATGTTGGAGGCATGAATGCACATGTGGGGACAGATGATGCCCAAGAGAAGCGAGACTAAGTTTTCCGCGAGGATATCACATGATGCACTGGAGTTGCTAGCCAGTGTTGACGAGCATCCCTTCATTATCGTCCCCTATCCTTATGCTGCTTTGGATTGGCGAGGGTGTGCCAACATCCTCTTCATAGATGATGAGTCACCAGATGATAGAGGTAATATTACTGTTTTATTTAAATTTATTCTAACATGTTCTTTAACTTGTTTTTATTAAATTGTGTAATGAAAATTTCTAATTATTGTTTTGTACTGTATATATTTTTCATACATTGGGTATTTTGATGGCAAGGACATGCCAGCACCACCACATGATCCAGGTGTGGATCCTGATGACGATCAGGATATGCTAGATACCGAGGATCATCAGGAGGCCAGTGTAGAGAGACCTGCTCCTGCTAGTGTGCCGGTACCACCTTTTGCTAGACGCGGTAGGCTTGATAGCAGATTGAGGATGGAGTTGGGAAACCAACTCTGTGGATTTATTTTTGAGGCGGGATTCATGCCCGCTACTATGAGAGACATACAGGCCGATGGTAGGCTAGTACATATGTGGAGAGGCATGTCACGTGACATGCAAAGCCTGATGCGGCATGTCATAGGAGTTACGACCTTAGTTACGTGGCTGAGGATGACCCTTACACGTTATAAGCGTGGTCGAGACGCATCATGTGATGGACAATACGTAAGTAGTGTTGACGCATCATCTAATGATCACGATCAGGGGAGTGATCATCGTTCACCTCGTGTCGCGCCAGATGAGCAACCTCCACTAGCATCGAGCAACAGTCATGATGGAGAGCAGGCTGGACCATCAACCATGTCTAGTCATCACGATGATCATGAGCAAGATGGACCATCGACCATGTCCAATCATCATGATGAGCAACCGACTGTTGATCCTGATTAGCATGAGGCACTAGTACCGAATCAGCAGGCACGTGATGATCAGCATGTATCGACTAATCAGCTTGTCAAGGCTGCACCATTGACTGAGCAGGCCTCGACTAGTACTGCTATTGATGATGTACCACCAGTTGATACATGTTGGTATATTGTTAGGTCATGTTAGATATGTTAATTTAATGTGCATCTTACAGATAGATGTGTATGTGATAGCAGTTATTTCACATTAGATATATATTTGATGTTTGGGTTGTGATGATTTATATAATGCTAATTGTGTTTTGTTAGATGATCATGATCACGATGATGTTAGTGAATTTGAATGTGTTTTTTAGTCAAATATGATGTTTGTACGATGGTTATCATGATCGTGATGTTTATTAATTAATTTAATTAAATGATCATGATATTGTAAAATTGTAATATTTGTAATTATAATTGTATGTAAAATTCCAAAATTGTAATTGTATTTGTATTAATTGTAATTGTTATATGTAAAATATTTGTAAAAATGTTATTGTAATTGTAATATTTAATTTATTGTGAAATTATTGTAATTATAATTTTAACTGTAATTGTATATATGTAAAATTGTAAAATTCTAATTCTAATTCTAATTCTAATTCTATGTAAAATATTTGTAAAATTTTAATTGTATTACTGTGAAATGATTGTAATTGTAAAATTTTAATTGTAGTTGTATATAAAATTCTAAAATTTTCATTGTAATTTTAATTGTAATTGTATGTGAAAATTGTAAAATTGTAATTCTCATTCTAATTCTAATTGTATATAAAATATTTGTAAAATTTTAATTTTATTAATGTGAAAATTTTAATTGTGTTAATGAGAAAAGATTTTATTAAAATTTTTAAATTTGTAAAATTTTAAATAATTGTAAAATAATAAATCTAAAATAATATGAATTATTGTAACATAATAAAGTTTAGAAAATAATGCAAATAAATTCATGTGCTTTAGAATTATCACTATTTTATTATGATCTTACATACAAAAAAAAACTTTATACAGTACACCATTGTTTTTGAGATCAACATAATTGCAAATTATCAAGTGAAATATTGATTTTAACATTAACACAATGCAAATTACCAATTAATTCAAAATGTGTATTATGACGTTTCGAAGAACCCATCTTAAAAAGTATAAATATTGATGATCAAATAACATATGTACCATATCACTCTCGGTTCTCATGATCACCCTCATTATCTTCCAGCTCGTATGGCATGATAACACTATTGTTCTCAAAAATATGTTTTGATCTAGGGTCATGTCTCAATACGAACCACCAATCCCTATCCAACACATCTTGGTAAAAAACACCTAGTTGCACTGTTTGGGGAAAACATAGGGCTCCTTAGCTTCATCCCACATCTTTCTAGAGTTGATACATATCAACCTACTATTGTGATCTTCCTTTACATTATTCCGAGTAAAGGTGTCCCACCACTTGCACCTAAAAATAACACATTGGAAAGGAGAGAAATCCACTGCAATGATCTCTTGTATCTTTCCGACGTAACCTAATGTCCCTCATACTAGGTTTTGATCACGATGGATATATTGACTAGATTGATCAAACTGGACTTCCACTCCACAGTCTTGTGTGATGTTTCCAGCATCGGCATTTTCTGTGCGAAAATGGTGTCCATATGACCACATAGATGGGAACAAATGCACCTATTATAAAAAATTTAAACAAATCATAGTGGCATGTGTCTTATAATAACCCAATAGTTAAAATATGAAATATAGATGTCTTATAAGTTTCAAATGTACATATAAATTAAATAGCTTATTACCGAGTTGTTGCACCCAATCCCTACATTTAGCGCATCCTCTTCAGCACGTGGGTAACAATCGGTTGCACCGTATATCTCTCTGACTTGGTCAACAACCCAACTATTGAAGCATATTTTTGGCATATTTTATTTTAAATGATCGGGATAATGCACACTTATACCATTCAACCGTCTGAATTCTTTCCTGTCACTATCCCATTTCATCCTCTTTTTTTCATACAATGCAACCCACGGTTGTGTCACTTCAAAATTTTAAAGAATGAATTTATTGATTGCTTCAATTTCTTCATTCGCTGATGAAATCAAATCGACATTATATAGTACATAGAGATCAAAATATACATTATATCGAAGTTCAACATGAATATTTACTTTGTGTAAATTTGAAAAATTATAAGTCGCTTACTCTTTATCAAGCGCTTTTTTCCACTCGTTTGGAGCAACTCCCATTGTCTTTTGTCTTCATCCCTTTCATCGTCCCAAATAACCGCACCTTGTCTGTTGTTGATCTACTTGATGTAATCACTGGCATAATAGAAAGACTCATATGATATGTACTACTCTGCCATAGACCCCTCGGGTTTTTCCCTTTGTCAAACAAAACCTTTCAATTTCTTCATTTACCTCTCTAAGAAGAATATCCAACAACAAGAAACTACCTCAACTATTTCAACCTCATCTACTAGGTGGATTAGAAGATGAACCTACAAGTCCATGAAACTCGTCGGTAGTTCCTTCTCAAACATACAAACAATCTCAACTATCTCTTGACGCCACTGTGGAATGCTAGCCACATGAATCTCCTTTGATGTGATCCAATGTACAAATGCAGATAATTAAGATATGGCACATCCTAGGTCATGAGGGAATTCATGTTTCACACACCCATGCATGAACAAAGGATAATGACACTACAAAGTTATAAACACATGCAATAATTTACAAAATTAGTTATGATTTATGATCCCTACATGGGATAAATTTTATTAATATAACAAATAATAAATTCATGCTTTTGACATTATACATACTTTTAGAAGATTCAAATGGTCCTGCGATTTCAACCCCGACAAATGGTCATCCACGGTGAAGCAGCGCCGTAGTGAAGACCCGTATGAAGATGCCACCCTCACACCCATTATAACTGCATTTGCCAAAGAAAGATCATCTTTTTTTAAAATCCATGGGACATCACCTTCTTTAAAATACCATGAATTAGAGGGACCAATGCCTGCCTCTGATCCTATACTTTCTAATTGTCTTGGCCAATGTTTCTTTTTAGTTTTTGAAGTAATAAGATCTTTCCTAACAGCCAATGTGTCACTTTTTTTCGATGATATGCTCCTCCATAAAGAAGATGAAACATTTTTAAATATATGCATGAGATCTAATAAGTGGGTAATCTTAAGATGCTCCCAATATGAGAGGTTATAAAACATAGATTTCCTTTTCATCCCAATGGGCAATTTCTCAAAATAGGTGTCGAAGAATTCTGGATCATCAAACATAGGCTCCCCATTTGAATCGAACATTTCTATGAACTATTTCTCCTTCTCTCTCTCATATGCCGCTAAGCCATTCAGTTGGTTTAGTTATTGGAGGCCTTTGGGTTCTCTCTCGTTTACCATTGAAAGCGGATGTTTCTCTTTTGTAAGGGTGTTCTTCTAAGAGGAATACCCTGGAGAAATCATGCACTGGCTTTCGTAGGTCCTTGGACCATCTAGCTTTCAGAGAAGGTCCACAACATTTACATCCAAAATACCCTTTTGTTACAAGATCTGCAAGATTATTGTTTACAATTAATATGCATGGCACGTTAAAGAATATCACGAATATCAGAACAATTACAACGAATTAAATAACTAATATGTGAAAGAATATTGTTATGTATATAAACAAATCAATAAATTAAACATGTAAACCCACGAGGTGGTAGCTTGTTGGTGATTGAGTGTTCTGTTAAGGCACTCGTTTGTAAAGGTCACCGGTTCAAACCCCGTGGGTGCCCGTCAGGCGTAAGCCTGTGAACCTTGCTATGTATTGTCAATGGGGGATGATGCCATCCAGGAGGGTTTTCATTGGCAGCAGCACGATGTGATCTTGTGTGGCAGATATGATTGTATGGTTCTCGTTACCGGTTTCCCTCTTGATAATAATAAAATTAATTAATTAAACATGTAATTTACCAAAGAAAACTCCTAAGCCTGGACAAGCATGTGTCATGTAAGCACATATGTCATACAACGTAAAACTCCTCACTACTACAATGGGTCTTGATACATCATATACATTTATCCCATCCCATAATTCCTTCAATTCATCTACTAGTGGTTGTAACTAGACGTCCATATTCTTCACGTGTCTTCTACCAAGGACTATGAGAACCAACATAATATGTTCATTCTTCGCGAACAACCATGGGGGGATATTTTTATTGATCACTACTATAGGCCAAACAAAATAGTTGGTGTTCTGGAAGGAATATGGGTTGACGCCATCCATGGCTATGCTGAGTTGTAGACTTCGTACTTCATCCTTGAATTTTTCGGGCCATGTTTCCTCTATATGCTTCATAGTTATTGAATCAGTTGGGATACGCATAACTCCCAACTCACTTCTGTGTGAGGCATGCCATCCCTGCAACATAACTAATTTTTGCAATGAAAAAACCTTTGAATCCTTGGGATTATAGGCATGTGCCTCAATATGTTAAAGGAGGACTAGTACATGATTTACCCTTATTTTTTTATTTATCATAACTGTCATGCCCACATTTCGGACATATCACTTTTTCTGCATATTCTCCTCTATATAGAATACAATCATTTGGACATGCATGATATGATATGTACTCAACACTCAACATTTTCAACAATTTCTTTGCCTCTTCGCAATTATCGGGCAAGACATTATCACTTGGAAGAACCTTATCTTTGAAGTAGTTAGCGATCATGGAAAAATATATTAATAAATGTACATTAATGATGTTATAATTATTAACGTTCATAAAATTTACCATTTGTAATGTTCATTGTGTACTAATTATATTTCTCAAATTTATATAAGGGAGGACTTTATGGTAACTTACCACAAAATTTCCGAGAAACATGCATTCGACAAGCCAAACTTTGATTTCACGTTGTACAGTAACATCGTTGTCCCCAACTAGGAATACTTTGACAAACCTCTAGGTCCAAAGAGAGGGGTGGTGGAAGAAAATTTAAGGCTTTCGAAAAAAGTGTCGGCGATATGAGCATCATCCCCTAGCTGATCATCATTTTGGAATGCATCTAACAAAATTGTCTCCATGGCAGTCATATCCCTTAAGTAATCATCCATACCAACCTCTATTTGATTGCCTCCATTGCCATCTTGTGAAGAACTAATATTGTTGTAGTCATTCCTAATTGGTGAATCTGGACGTAGCGGGAATTGAATTGGTGGTTGATTCAACCATTCTTGGTATCGTTCCTCTCCGATTTTTTCTCTTAATTCAGTCTTTTCTCGATTTGACATTGTCTTGGGGTGCAACGGAAGATGGTAAGTAGGTCGCTCATCATCACTAGAATCCTAATAATTTTAAAAAATATTATTTGAACATGATTAGTATGAAATCTATGATATAAATTAGTAACCACGTTGACAATATTGCATGATTAATTGGTTTGACATTGAAATAAGTACATTAATCAATATACCAAACAATTATAATTATTACCATCATTGTCCCAGGATTGTGGCTAGAAGATACAATATTGTTACAATTGGCAGGGTGAAGCGATTGTCCATTTTCATCTACCAAATGCGACTTGCGGTATATTGCTCCTGATAAGAGCTTCTGATGTTTTGGAGCTATTTGAATATTTTGTGCATCTAAACTCAATTCTAAATCTGCCTAAACCTGCAAATTTGTATACATTATAAATTTAATTAAGATGTGCATGATTGACCTAGATAAAAAACATAAATTCAATTAGATAATGAAAATATAAATAGAATCTGAAGTAAATATTACATCTTGAGATGGATAGGGAGAACTCCGCGATGGACTTTGAGAAATATTATGGAACGAGCTGGATTTTGAAGAATTTTCCATTTGATATAATTATGATATTTTCTCCCTGCATTTGAGCAAAATCAATAATAAATTTTGGTGCACACACCTAAAATTAATTTTGGTGCCTTAAAAATGGACTTCTTATTATCGGTGCTAATGTACAGATCACCGCACCAGTGCGTTTTCATTACTGTGCACCAGTGCCGTGATATAAACAAGCGCATCGGTGCGGTGATATTAGGTGACGCACTAGCGATGAATAATGGCAAATAAAAAAAGTGCAACTCTATTTTCTTTAAGTGAAAAAAAAAACGGTAAATTGAAAAAAGGGCGACCAAATATTTTCGAAAATCTAATTTCATAAAACAATTCTTTAAATACTAAACACTTTTCATTATTTCACTATTTTTGCAAAAAAATTCAGCCAAAGATTTGCAGGAGACACACCTAGAGCAACAAAGCACGAGATCACTGTGGAGCAGCGAAATACGTTCGAAAATAAGTATTCAGACAATCAGAATTCCAAACCTCTGGTGATTCAAACCCTGTAGCATAGAATTTCAAATGATCTCGTGATAAAGTTTATTATTTTTTTTACTTTTTCAGCATTTTTTCTTTTACGCAGTAAGAAAAAAAAATCAATTTATTTTTTATTTTTAGAAACAAACAAATAAACAAAAAATCCATTTTTACCTTAAACCCTACATTGTTTTTGTTTCTGCCCTTTCTTCTCCTTGTTTCTATGATTTCAGAATTAGGGCTTTTCATTTTAGATTTATAGGGTTTGCATTGCTATATATAGGCCTAAGACACCCAACCCATGGGACGACTTGCATAGTCGGATCCCAATCCATGTCGGCCCTTGCGTGAATTTTTAAAAAACAGAATTGTTTTTATCGATACGTCAGGCATAACCTAGCGCACCAGTGCGATGGATTATCCCAACACACCGCGAAATTCCTATTTCATTACGGCACACCGCGCTCGTGCTGTTTCGCAAAAAAAAAAAATTATTGTGTTAATCGGTGCACCATGTAACATATAACGCACTGCACCGGATCTCCTAGTTCACAGAGAGCATCGTATGGTGGTCCCTTGTTTTCCATGGCGTTTATGCTACAAAAACTAACATTGGACAATATTTAATATTTTGTCTATGTAAACCGGTGCGGTGGTTAACATGTAATGCACCAGTGCTCCTTGTTGAGACAGAGCACTGTATGGTGTGTTATACTGTTTTGGCAGTGCGTTTATAAGACCACTATGCACCAATGTCGGTGCGTACACCATGAATGGCGCACCAATTTCTTGAGTTTTTTTTTTTTACCTGAAAAGTTGACAATTTATTTATAAAATACATCAATGAATGATATAGTACATGTTTCATACTGAAAAATAAATGGCTAACAGGAGATAGAGTAACAAAAATACTGATAACACATCAAGAAAAACAAAAAAGGCAAGTTCTTTGTAAATTCTTTACAAAAAAATATTATTTTTGAACTATATGTAGGTTTAACTACTATGTATTCTTTACTGTGTATCATGTAGAGACACAAAATGATGAAGCTCGATAAGATTATTTCTGGTCTAGGACTAGAAGAGCCTAAAATCTTGATGGAAAAATTGCAAAAGAATGAATCAAGTGAATGAAAAAAATACTATGGATCCACTATGAGTTTCTTTTTTTAATTTTCATTCATAATATACTTAAAATTATTAGATAACATGTGTCAAACAATATATTAATTCACATCTGTTTAATGTTCTACAGGGACCAACAACTGAGAAAAGGAATGTTCTTCTAAGAAAATAAAAAAAAATAGAACATGCAAATGAAAATGAATTGCTCCTTAGCTCATCTAGAGTGGTGTTGGAGGTTAAAAAAAGGGGAGAAAACTTTTACAAATGTTTGAGGGATCTAGTGAAACGAATGTATAAACGTTCTTTCCACTTACAACAAAAAAATCAATCCAATGATTCCAAGAACCAAATTTTATCTAAACTACAAGAAGAGTTTCCAGAGAATTGGTCAATGAGACATGTCAGACTTTTAATAGCAAAAACATACAACAACAAAAAAGAAGGAATGAAAAAGTAATATTGCTTTAAATGTTTGTCTATAATTATTTATAAATGTCATTTATAAATATCACTTTTGTTATATTTACTTTTCATATATCAATATAAAAATTAAATAGTTTATTGCCATGTTACATTTTCAGGAAGGCTATGAAAATCTCAAAAGATGAATGAGTTGATATCAAAAATGTGCCAGTAGAAATGTCCAAAAAGGTGTACAAAGATATGGTCAAAGAAATGGACAAAATTTCATCGCAGGAGGAGCCATCTCAACAACAACGTGCTTCAAATGTAAAATGTAATCATTGAATTTTTCGATCATTAGGTACAACAAATAAACAATTTAGCATTAAATATTAATTTTCAAGTATTTTTTTACAAAAAAGAAAAGAAAATGGAACCCATTCAGCACATAAAACAGGACGACAAGGAAGAAAAAAGTTGATATCTAAGTTTGTGAGTAATTGTTACTTCCTTATAACAACTTAACTAGATTTAATTTTTGTATTTTTAAGTTGTTTTACAAAAATCATCATTGAATGTCTTCAAACAGGTGCTAACATACAAAGAACAACCATCAAGCGAATTGATTGACATTGGGTTAAATATGGGTTGTGAATATATGTTGGCATATAAGAAATTAATTGTGGAATTTGTCAGCATCTATAGATCTTGTTTTACTTAGCTCCATCTATAATTAATAGAACAAAAAAATATTTTATATTAAATATATGATTTGTTATGGGGTATAAAACTTGCAGGAAACAAAGTATGGAATTGTGCCAACAGATGAAATCTTGAAATATGTCATACTACATGGTTTTGAAAGAATGTGTATAGTTCATGAGTCAATTTTTGCTATGGTACGTCATTTCTTTTCAATTTACATTGATGTATATTATTTAATATTTCAATTTTCGTTATTCTCACCAATGTATATACACTCATTACAGTTTATTTTTATTTTTGTATATGGAAGGTGAAGAAGAAGAAAACAATCAACACCGTGAACAAAACATTCCTGAAAATAACCCAAGTCACAGAAGTAGCTCTAGCAGTGACAACAGTTCAAGCGAAGAATGATGATCACTATGTTTGGATATCAAAGCAAGGCGTTGTATTTTTTGAAATATTTGTCTGTGAAATCAGACATTTTGTTTAATGTAATGGACATAGTGTCCCAATTAAAAGACAAAGGGATACCAATAATTGTCCCATTTTGTATGACAAAGGATGTTTTTTTCATATATATATATATATATATATATATATATATATATATATATATACATATACATATACATATACATATACATATACATATACATATATATATATATATATATATATATGTTTTAATTTATTCTATTGTGTTCTCCATTGTCGCTGTGAAATGTAACACCACTGATTAAATTTATGGATGATTAAATATTATAATGAAGAGATGTGAAATTTGATGATATGATATAAAAAATTAATCCAAACATCATATTCAAATGCACTAATAAAAATTTAATTCATATGAATATTGTTATAAGATATGTGTCGCCTTTTGATGAATAATGAATTTTAAAAAATTATAATAATTATGATATAATATTACAAAATAATACAAACATCACATTCAAATGAATTAATAAAAAATTAATTAATATGAATGTTGTTATAAGATGTGTCGACTTTTGATGAATAATGAATTTTAAAAAACCACAATAATTGCACTGTCGCAGGTCGATGTTTCTAAAAAATACAAAATGAACACCGGTGCGTGTCAGTTACTGTACACCGGTGCGTTTGTATGATACAGCGCACCATTGTGTTTCTACGACCTATAGGCATCGCACAAATACCAATACCAATTATAAATCTCGGTGCGTTTGTGTGATATTGTGCACCGGTGCGTTTATGTGAGTCTACGCACCAGGGCATTTGTATGACCTATGAGCACCGCAAAAATACCAATACGAATTAGAACAAAGGGTGCATTTATCTGATACTGCGCACTGGTGTGTTTCTATAACTCGACATACCGGTGCGTTTAGACGACTTATGGCCACCGCACAAATCCCAAGACCAGTTAGAACGGCCATGTGTGTTGTATCACCAACACTGCACCCCAATGCGGAATTATACCTTGATGGCCCGGTGCATGCACCTTCGACTGCCCCGGGTCGGCCGTCTATATGACACACACCGGTGTGTTGAAACCTTAGTAGCGCACCGATGAAAAAAACATCCATAATAACCTCTGGCCGCCCAGGTCTTTTAGTTGTGTTGAAATTCCTTTAAAAGCTCCGCCAAAACATCTGTTACCAAAAACATATGTTGTAGCAAATGTTTTTTTGACAATTTTGGCCAATTTTATAACACTAAAAACCTCCTTTACAACCTCCGCTAGAGGGTCTTTTCCTTGTAGTGTGACCAACTGTTGATGATGACTATGTTCCATTTTATCCTTTTCTCTTTCTTCTTCCATTTTAGTTATTTGAGACATTCTTAATTTTAATGAAGATAAAGGTTGTTCATTATTAAATTGAACTAGGGTTGTTGACAAGATAGCTATATTTAAAGGTAAAACTGCCTCTTTCCCATATACCAATGAAAAGGTGAAGTTCCTATTGAAGCTTTTTTAGTTATCCTATCTGCCCATAATGCAAAGGTTAAGGCTTTGTGTCAATTCTTCTCATTTTGATCAATGGTTCGTTTAATTATTCTTATGAGGTTTTTGTTCATCGATTCTACTAAGCCATTTCCTTGAGGGTAATAATTTGCAGAATTCTTTAATTTAAACCCTCTTTTCATAGAAAACTCATTCATAGTTTTTCCAGAAAAATAAGAAGCACTAGCAAATACAAGAGCGTTAGGAACACCAAACCTTGCAATGATGAATTGATCAATAAACTCAATAATGTTTTTGGAGCTGGCAGTCTTAAGATGTATTGCTTCTACCCACTTCTTAAAATAATCTGTAGCAGTAAATATATATTTGTGTTGGTTAGAAGAATGAGGAACGATCTCACCTATTATGTCAAGTCCCCATTGTTCGAAAGGTTGTTCCATATTGACTGGTTACAGTGGCATTGATGCTTTTCTTTGTGTGCATATTTGAATAAGGTTAGCCAATAATATCCCGCATGTAAAATTTTATAACTGTAGTGTCTCCACCAAAGTGTCCACCTGTTGGTCCATCATGAAGTTCCTGGAGCACATTAGGTACTTAAGTTTTCTCTAAGCATCTCAGCAAGACAGAGTCATAATTCTTTCTGAATAACACATCATTAACTAACTGATATTGATTAGCTTTCAATCTTAATGCTCGTTTTCTTTTAAAATCCAAGTTAAGTGGAGCATAACCATTTTTTAAATAAAATATTAAATCAGTGTATTTAGATTGAGGGTCAACCATGAGTAAATTGTTCAATACTAGTTGTTAACTCATCTGGTGATGTGTCATTCATTCATGTAATCAACCTGCAAAAACCTTGACCTCTTACAATTTTAGCAGGTCTTATTTCTTAGTCATATTCTTTCATTTTTATTACCCAATTGGCCCTCTTTTCTCCTAGTTCCTTTTGAATAAGTATTTTTCTAACTGATGAGAAATCAATTATCACTTTGACATGAGCTTTTAAAAGAAAGGGTCAGAAATTCTTGACAGCTTTATAAAATGAAAATGCTTGTTTTTCAGCTCCTCTGTAGTTCAATTCATCTCCTTGAAAATTAGAACTGGTAAAAGCAATTGGGGTTTCGATTTTTTTACAATCTAGTTGAGTTAAAATTGCTGCATATGATAGATTAGAAGCAAAAGTATATAGAATGAAATTATTGGAAAAAATTGGAGTTGGAAGAGAAGGGGCGTCAACAATTGATTGTTTGATAATTGGGAATGCTTCCTTTTATTCTTCTCCCCATTTAAACAATGTATCTTTCTTGATCATATTTTTCAGTGGAAGAACAATATGTGAAAAATATGGAACGAATCGTTTGAAAAAATTTTGTCTACCCTAAAAAGGATTGCATTGACTTTTTGTTATGGGGTAGTGGAATTTTTGAAATTGTTTTAATCATGTCTGGATCGATACAGATTCCATTCTTTGAGACAATAAAACCTAAGAGTTTTCCTTCGATTAAGGCAAAAACTGACTTCTTCGGGTTAAGAGAAATTCCAAATCTCCTACATCTTTCAAATATTTGTTTTAAGTCATGCAATTGATTATTTTTCTCTTTTGAGTATATGGTTATATCATCGAGATACACTACCACACTTTTATTTATCAATCCTTTGAAGGAAATATCCATGGCTCTTTGAAATGTGGCTCCCGCATTCATTAGTCCGAAGGGAATATTTTGGTATGCGTAAGTTCCCCATTTTGTTCGAAATGTAGTTTTCCAACAATCTCTAGGATGAACCAAAATTTGGTTATATCCTGAAAATCCATCTAGAAAAGACATTAACTCAGAACCTGATACTGATTGTAAAACTCGTTCCATTGATGGTAAAGGAAAATTATCCTTTTGACATGCATTATTCAAGTTCCTGAAGTCAATACAAATTCAAATATCTCCATTATTTTTCCTAACCGATACCAAATTAGTGAATCATTTTGAATGTCTAAAAGGAAAAATGATCTTGACTTTCAATAGTTTTTTTTAACTCATTTTTTATTTGTGTTTCCAATTTTGGATGAATTTTCCTAAGATTTTTTTGGATAGGTTTAACTTTGAGCACCATAGGAATAGTATGTTGAATGATAGAAGGGTCATAAGTTTTAAGATCTTGGTAATTCCATGCAAAAATATTTGTGTACCTCTTCAATAAAGAAATGAATGCATTCCATTCTTTAGATGAAAGGCTAAGCCCTAAATTTATATCTTGATGTAAATCATCAAATCCTAAGTTGAATAATTAAAACTTTAGAGTAGAACTCTGCAGTTTTCATTTGTTGACTTTCTTGAATCTGTCTTTCAAATCATATAAATCTTCAAGCTTAACCACAGATTTTGGTAAAAGATTTTTTATCAGTTTGTTGTTTGATCTGATTATCATGTTCATCTTCATCCATAATTTGATCTTCATATGATTTCTCGAAAGTAATAAAGCTTAATATATCACTATCATCATTAAAAAATTGCCAACTAGTAACATTATCTAGTATAGATGGTCAAAAAATTAATTCAATAGAGAATATGTCAGGACTAAAATCCTCTGGTGGAATAAGCTTGGAAGCAACATTAGCTAAAAGGTCAGCGTTGGCATTCTGTAATCTAGGAATAGGAGAGATATTGAATTCTATAAAATGATGTGTAAGGTCTTGAACCAAGGATTGGTAATGTTTCAAGTGAATTGAGAGACAGTGAATAGTATTTTGTACTTGTCTTACAACAATTTCCGAATCCCCAAACACCTGAATATATTTTGTATCAGGACTAATTGCTTTACGGAGGCCTTGAACCAATGCCTCATATTCAGCAATATTGTTAGTGCATTCAAATTCTAGCCTACAAGCTAGCATGTTTTTTTCACCTTTTGGGCTAACAAGTACACATCATGCTCCTGCACCATCATTGGATCTTGATCCATCGAAATAAAGTTTCCAAAACGGAGATTGGACTACAATTTCTTCTTCAAAATTGAAGCATCTAATGGAATCAGTCTCAAAGTAATTTTCTACTTGTGAACTAACATAGTTGATTGGAAAAGGTGATCTTTGCACATTGAAAATCCCTAAAAATGATTTTGTAGAATAATTGCCCAGAATATTGTTGTTAAATTCTATAGGCTCATTTTCTTCCTCAAGGTCTATAACTGAGTACTTCATATGTTTTTCACAGTCAACTCTAATTTGATTAGGCTTTCCATTATATGGAAGCCACATGTGAGACCAATCTGTTGCAAAATATCGATGTAATTTTTTAGACCAGTCTCTGTTAAGAACTAAATAGTAAAATTCAGGAATGTGTGCAATCAGTATATCGATGATTTGAGCGAATTTTGAGTTTGATGACAATCTAATACTTACCGAATTTATCTCTCCTAATACCTTGACCTTTGTTCTATCCAATTGAACTATATTAGTTGATGACTTCTGGGGTGCGATATTTAATTTTTCGCAAATTGAATATAAAATTATATTGGATGAGGCCCCAGAATCAATTAAACAGTTATGAACATTCTTATTTGTAGATTTCATAGGTTAAGAGAAAAGAAGGTATATGGTAATTAGATCTATCACCAATCAAAATATAATCTGAAGCATTAACTTTGTTGGAATGGTTGATAGGGGGTTTTCCCATGCCATTAGCAGCTTTAGCTATAACAATTGTAGGAAGAGGAGATGATGTGACTGCATTCAAATCTTTCAATAAAATTTTATTTTGTTGCTTTAATTTTCTAAGTTAATGGAGAGAAATATTGGCTTTAATCTTCTTCATATCCCCAATTATGTTATATTCAATAGTATCAGATACTACTAAAGTTTTATACTGAGGATCAGATGTAGATTTGATTGGCTAAGAATCGAATGTGACCTGTTGAGATGATTTGACTGGATTTTTTTTGTTGAAAGGATTTTCTTTAGCAATAGAAGTTGGGGTTTTCTGTTTATGTGTTATTTGTGTTGGTTCTACATAATTTTTACTTCTTTTACTAACTGGAATGGCTTTGGTTTTTTATTCTTCATCAGAGATTTATTAATTATTAATTAGGTTTAGTTATCTTAGGTTATTAACTGAAAAGGCATGATCAAAGATCATGCCTCTTCGCCAAGGGACACCTTGAGGCTATATTTAAAGCCCAGGCGATCCCTCATTGTAATCATCTCATCTTTCATCTTTAATAATATATATTTATCAAGTTTTACCAGAGTTTTTATACTCCATTGGTATCGGAGCCATCGCTCTTTGGATCTGTGTGATCACCCAGGAATTGCAATTCCAGAATTGCAGATTTTTTTAAATCAGATTTTTTCAAGATCGTGTACTGAAGAAAACCGAAGAGGACTTGATATCTCTGTTTTTTGGGCAAATTCTATTAAATTTTTTAAGACAGTCATCTTGTAAGAACCCTGAATCTGTTGATCTTGCTGTCAATACCCTCGGACTCTATGGCACAACGTATACCATTTCTCTGTCCACACACTCCACCATTCAGCAAATCGGGTACTCGTAACCTGGTCAACGATAGCAAATATACCACAGCAAACAAACGACAGCAAATATCCACTGTTAGGAATTAAACGTTGCCAAGTCGATTGGTGAAACAGCGCAACGTTAAAATCGGAGCAGTGGTCAACGGTGAAAAAGCGCAACGTTTTCGGAACAGGCGTATAACTCGTCCGGTCAGCAAAACAAAATCACGTTTTTAATTCTTGAAAGAGGTGACCGCTGGCAAAAATCGATTGGAAAACAGGTCGACGAAAAATAACTCGATTAATTTTTAAAAAAAAATTTTGAGCAGTGTTAACGTAAGAAACGGCGTGTTTGTTTAAAAAAAAAATTGGACGGCTGCGTTAAATACACTCCAGCGTTTAAATCGGACGGGCATATATAATATACAGCGTTTAAAATCGGACGGGTTCGGTAAATCGTGGTTTATTAAAACTGAAAGGTCTCGTGTTAAATTTGTGACGGGTAACATTTGTTAAATCTGGACGGGTAACGTGGTAAAATTCTGACGGAGCAATTTTTTAACTATATAAAATATATAACATATAGTTGATTGATAATTATATACATATATATTATATTTATATAATTTATATATATATAATTTTCATTTAATAATTATATATATATATAACAATTATATAATTAAATTATATATATTATATAATTTTTAATTTAAAATTATATATATATAATAATTATATAGTTAAAAAAAAAATATTATTATTAATTAATTAATTGATTAAATATTAATTAATTAATTAATTTAAAAAAAAAAATTATTAATTAATTAATTAATTTAAAAAAAAAAAAAGGGAAAAAGAGGAGAAACTGGCAGAAAGGTATTCCCCACCTCATACACGCTCGATGTCTTCATCAATGTCGATGGCGGAATTCCAGAAGAAATTAGGAGATCTTGAGAAACAAATCACTAACAATTCCGAAGAATTCGGAAAAAGATTAATCAATCTGGAAGGTACAGTTTCAGGGCACTCCAACGACATAAAAAAAATCCATGATACAACAAATCGCATAGAAAGACAAATGTGGCTAAATCATCACGAGACCACAGAAGCAATGAACAAGCAGAACGAAGCAATGAACAATATGACAGAACTCTTCAACAAGCTAAATGATAAAATAGATAAGTTGAGTCAGACACAATCCCCAACATCTCCTAACGGGGAACCAAATCAACAAAACAATTCCGCAGATTCAGGGAACTCGGAAGATCATCAGGAAAAGACTGATTCTCCACATCATCAAGAAGATAGTAATGCAGATTTTCAAAATAAGCAGCTCTGGAATGCATTCGCTAATCAATATCCCCTTCTTGTTCCACCATTAGCATATCAGCGCAAAGGCAAGATTGACCTACCCAAATTTGATGGTAATGAAAAGAATAGCGTTGCGTGGCTTAATAAGGCAGAAGAATATTTTGAAATTTATGACATTACTAGTGATGATGAAAAAATTAAACATGCTTCCATGAAAATGGAAGGAGAAGCATATAATTGGTATATGTGGTGGAAAAAGACGACGCTCGCTATCAGTTGGAGGAAATTTAAGGATGCGTTCTTCAAAAGATTTCAAGGCATAAAAGAAGAAAAGTTATTTTCAACGTTTATCAAATTACGCCAAAAAGGAGATGTGGATGAGTACACGCGAGAATGGGAGACTTTGGCAACACGAGTACCCGGATTGTCGGAATCTCGTCTAATCCAGTCTTACATCTCGGGACTTAAAGTCCACATTCAAGAAGAACTAGAACTACATGAAATCACGTCTGTAGAAGTAGCAAGGCAAAAAGCAAAAGCTGCTGAAAATAAATTGGAAAGATTATCAAAACCAGAAAAAGTATATTCGAGACGACGGTTTCCTCAATCTGAAAATGTAGTTGACACAACATATGTCCCTGTCCATCCTCGTGAAGACGAAAAATCTAGTCTAGAAAAACAAAGTATACGAGAGGGCAAGTGCAAACGTTGCGGTGAAAACTGGGACCCTAAGCACAGATGTGCTAATGGAAAAGCAAAAAATCTATACAGTTGTGAAGCAACTAACGACACTAACAGTACTGATTCATGTATAGAAGGTTTAGAAGACAACTTAGAGTTCTCTCCAGAAGTGGATGGTGAAACTATGCCGCAAGTGTCCTTATCAGCGATGACAGGCATATTACAACCTCAAACCCTAAGGTTAAGAGGACATATTAAGAACAACAATGTAATGGTTCTAATAGACACAGGCAGCACGCACAATTTTCTAGATTCAACCATGGCCAAAAGACTCGACCTCTTTGCTTTTCCCATGCCTAATATGAAGGTAATGGTGGCCGATGGTAAGAAGATTGAACAAGTAGGAAAATGCCATAAAGTCAAATTGCAGATTAAAGACTTTCATTTAGAATCTCCGTTCTACACCGTTCCATTACGAGGAGTAGATGTGGTCTTAGGAATTCAATGGCTACGAACTCTGGGTACTTATTCTGCCAACCATCAGAAGCAGTTTATAAGTTTTAAGTGGAAAGGGCAGAAATACAAGTTGTATGGATTCCAAGCCCCAGGGAATCAAGTCGTATCTACAGTACAATGTCAGCAGTTAGAAATGTTGTCTTCAAAAGGGAGCCATGAAGAGTCTCCAGGAATCAAGACAGGATCCGACCCTGTCGATATCAGATATTTTCACTATCCAGATCAACAACAGACTGAACTCGAGAATATGCTCCATGACCTTTTTAAAATATGGGAAGCACGAGCTCGCCGCTCGCGGAAACCAGACATTCGTCAACGTTGTCCATCGATTACATATGCTTTGAGGACAAAGCATCTTTAAGAGAGGGGCAATGTTATGAATATTTTATTAATGATTAATTAGGTTTAGTTATCTTAGGTTATTAACTGAAAAGGCATGATCAAAGATCATGCCTCTTCGCCAAGGGACACCTTGAGGCTATATTTAAAGCCCAGGCGATCCCTCATTGTAATCATCTCATCTTTCATCTTTAATAATATATATTTATCAAGTTTTACCAGAGTTTTTATACTCCAGCATTCAAATCTTTCAATAAAATTTTATTTTGTTGCTTTAATTTTCTAAGTTAATGGAGAGAAATATTGGCTTTAATCTTCTTCATATCCCCAATTATGTTATATTCAATAGTATCAGATACTACTAAAGTTTTATACTGAGGATCAGATGTAGATTTGATTGGCTAAGAATCGAATGTGACCTGTTGAGATTATTTGACTGGAGTTTTTTTGTTGAAAGGATTTTCTTTAGCAATAGAAGTTGGAGTTTTCTGTTTATGTGTTATTTGTGTTGGTTCTACATAATTTTTACTTCTTTTACTAACTGGAATGGCTTTGGTTTTTTATTCTTCATCAGAGAAGGGTAAAACCGAAATCCCATAATCCATTTAGTTCGTCCACTTCTTCTTCTTGAGATTCATCGAGAAAAGTTGATGTTTCTTCTTCTTCTTCTTCTTGGTCAAGTTTTGCATTAGAAATAACATTGGGAGGTTGAGAGATAGATGATTGATTTTTCCTAAATGATCTAAAGGTTTTCTTGGAAGAGGTTTCAGTAACTTGTTTCTTAATTTCGACCATTTCGTTGGACATGGTTTTGAGAACCTTTTGCAATCCTTCAAGATCAAAAGGATCTTTAGGAGTTTTCTTCTTTGACTCGTCTTTGAATGTTACCTTTTTGGATTTTTTATCTTCTACCACTATCTTATTTTCTAGATAAAAAATTCTTCTCTCAACAGAAAAAGCTTCTTTCATGTTTTCTACAAGGGTAGCCTTATTGGCTCTATCTATGAAAATTGCTATATTAGAGGGAAGGGAAGATATATACCACTCTATTTGTACATCTAGTCCAGGCTTAGAGGTAGCTATAATTTTATTCAATAACTTGTTAAATATGGAGTTTAATTCCTTGATATTTTCCTTTGAATTATCTTTTATATTAGAAATATCATTGATCAATGATGCAATTGTTCTATCATCACCAAATTTGGCAAGAAATAGTTCTTGGAAGATATCCCAATTTCCTATTGAGCCTGGCGGGAGAAAAAAATACCAGGATCCTGTAGATCCCTAGAAGGTATATGGAAACAATATAACTACAAAATATTCATGTACAACACCATTGAGATTCATGGCTAACATAAAATAATTGAGATTTTCCTCATCGGGAAGACCATCATCAGGGTTATATTTAGGTAGCCGGTTTTCTGGATGTGCTGGGAGAGGATTTAGATTTTCCATTTGAACAGCGCCAGGGTTAGTCCATGGTAAGTTAGCCATTACTTGCCTTGTTGTTTGTGAGGATGAGATAGCAAGTCCAAAAGCAGATGTGGATGGAGAAGAACTTACTACTGGACTAGTACTACTTATAGAAGCACTAATTGTTTGAGTGGAAATGGATATGTAAGAAGGTATGGGTTGCGAAGAGGAAAATGTAGAGGTAAATGGAGGTGAAGATGATGTGATCTCACTGATATCTGATTGAGATGTTGATGTAGTATATTTTTTGTGAATTCAATGCATAGGAAACTCGAAAGGAGTTATCCCAAGTTTTTCACTTTTTGATCGGGTTAATACACTAGTACCTTGGAATAGAGATGTAACACTTTCTTCAGAAGTTTCAGGATTAACAGAATTTTCTGGAGATATGGTTATTTGTTCCAATATCTCAATCAAAGACTAAAATTCATGAGATTCAGAAATATAATATGAAGAATTTATGCAAGGTAATACTTCAGGAGATGAGAGAGGAGGCTCTACAACTTTAGACTTTTGACTTGGAGATAATGAACGAGACCTAAAAGTTGTAGGATTTTTGGAGGGGGATTGACTCTTATGATGGCTTTTTTATTGATATTTCGCCTTATATGCCATACATAGTCAGATGGCCCTCCTTCTAGCGCCAAAAATGTTGAAGGCACGATGGTGGTTGCCTCAAGATTGGGGATTCCACCCAGTCGGGAGCTTAAAGCAACTCCTTTTCCGTTGAAATGGTGGGTCCGACTGGGGATATATGGACCAGTTTCCTGTATAAAGAGAGTTTATATGAATAAAAAAAGGAATAAAATCAACACAAGCAAGGTGATTTATTTCTAATGATAACATAAATTACAACTAAATCTAACTACTTCCAGGAATCAAACTCTTTTATATGATTATAGAGAAAGGTTTCACAAGCGTGAAATAATATAGATCATTGCATGCTTAATGAATATAAGAGCATGTAAGAAACTAAATCAATTTAATCAATTTAGTTGATGAAGAAAATCAATCACATAAAACACTTCTTAGTTTCACATCTAACAACATATTGTTCAATATATTATATCAATGGTAATAAGAACTAATATCACTTCAATGCTTATCAAAATGAAACAAGTAGACATAAATAAGTTTTCTATAAATCTCATAAACATAAAACGATTAATACACAGATAATAGTACCCGCTACATCATAGCTTTAGATCTAAAAAAGATAGCTTCAAGGCTTAGATTTCCAATTAGATAACTTATGTTCCAACAATATTGCAAGTTCCAAAAGCAGTCTTCTTAAAATTTTGGACCTCTTTATAAATGCATGAAATAGGTTTAAATACTAATTAATATTACAAAAAAAGAAGACTTGTAAAACAAGTCTCTAAAACTATTACTCTAAAACAATATAACTAAAAACTAGGAAAATAAATTGCATCGGTTGGAACAGTCTCATGACTGTTTCCCAGATTCATTCCCTAACTGATCTTTTAGTTGGCATGCTTTCACCATATGTTCAAGCTGGGGGGGATTAACTGATTGCATTCACATCTGCCCCGTGAATACTGCATCCTTTAATGCTGGAAGAAGTCAATCTGTTGTGTTGGAGAGACAATTCAACATTATCCATTGGCTATGAGGTTTAATCAACAAGTACCAGTAAATTTCCATATCTAATTTTGTCAAGATTTTAATGTCAAGAGATTTTCTTCTAGATGTTTCTTGCCAAGATTACCTTAGGAATTTGATATTTGGCAAAGTTTCTTTTGGAGAACCTTGAATTAGGCTGGCTTGAAAAGGAAAATATTTTATGTATTCAGAAATTCTGGAAGATATATTGTTAGCTCTCATAATAGCTAATTCATCACTTTTCATTTTGATCTCATAGTGTCCAAATACTATGTCTTTGATAGATTCTTCAAGACGAGGGAGATCGACCGCTTTACCCTGTGTAGTGTCTTGCCAATCTATATACTTAGACATTTTATCATCAATCTCATCGTAATAAGTCCTTAGATCAGATATCTGAGTGACTAATAGGTCACTAGTTTTATCTAGCTCTTTAATTTGGTTTAGCTTGTGATAGAAATTTGTTTTTTGTTTTGACAGTAATGTCTCCAACTTTTTTGCTTCCTTCTTGACTGCATTGATTTCAGGATTGTCCTAGAACTTTTCAATTCTCAATTGTAACTGATGAATCAGTTTATAATTTTCTTTAAGCGCAGTCCCAAGTTTGAATTCAAGACCCTCAAACTCTTGCTAAAGAGTAGTGATATTTAATTACAACTCCTTCTCAATATTTTTTTTTTTCATTCGAAAATACTTGCTCCATTTGAGCAATCTTCTCTTCCTTTTCTCTGATTAATGATTGAATTTATGTTGCATTATGAATGGTTGCATCTGCATAAGCACTTGCAAATTGAGACAGTTTATGAAGTTCCTCCTCTAGAGCCGATTGAGTCTCTTTCCAAAGGACTTGCATTGGTGTTACATTTGGAGTTAGTTCTGGAAATTTCTCCATCCTTCGCCTCTTCTTTGATATGGTCATGACAGCTTTATGTTTTGGAATATAGAATACGTCCAATGGAGGTACTTCCTCAATGTTGAGGATTATTTCATGAATGGGGAAATATGGAATGATTTCCATGTCTTGGGAAGATGTAGCTTCTCTATTCTCTTCTATATCGTTGTGTCTTTGACTGTTACTTTTCTCAATAGCCTTTTTAGGAACCTCTGCAGTGAATGAGGTTTCTTTTCTTTCTTCTTAACTCTTCAAATTATCTTTATCAGTAGACATGTGTTGTGCACTTGGCTCCACTGTAGAAGCTAATGAGTTTGTAGTGCCAAGAATAAGTGTGGCATCTAACTGAATAGTATCATGAGTGGTCGGAATATCAGTTGTAGATAGTACTTTCTCAAACTCTTCCCAGTCTTGGGTGAGTTTGTCATCTTTCCCAATATTTGCAATTCCTATTTCTGCAATTGGTACCTGAGATGAAGACGTTGAAACTACAACCTGTTCTATTTTTGGTGTTGGTCTTTGGAACAAATATTTGACTGATGAGCATTTCTTTGTTCTCGATACTCTTTAAACCTTAACTGGTCTTCAAGACTGAGTCTTTCCACTGTTATTTGTTGAAATCTGGAAAATTCAGAAATTGACTCAAACATATCATCAAACCTATCAGGCTCGCTTGGAAATGCTTGAAGCTTGACCTAATTTTTTATTTCTCTAGCAACACCATAAGAATCATAATTTCTATTGGGAAAAACTGGGAATTTGAATAGTTTTAATCGATCAATTTTAAGACAGGCATGCTTGAAATTGTTTAATGCGTATGAGCCGCACGAAAAAGGGAAAGTTGGCCAAATAGTCTTTTTGGAATCTTTCAAGAATTTTGTCAAACCACTGCCAGCTGTTTGATAGGCAATCTCTTTGGCCAATAATTTTTCTGGTACATGCAGAGGTAGGACATGTGGAGGGGCATAGCTTCCAAAAACATGGATGTATGTAAAGTACTCTTCACCAAACCACCTACCTATATACTTAAGAATTTTATCAGCTTCAGGGATAATTCTAGGGATTTTGGCTTCAAAAATGACTTGGTAGACAGGGAACATTATCTCATTACAGATTTTGAAAATATGAGAGTAGTGTTTTGATTCCCACAATAAATCTAACTGGACAAAGATGGGGGTTTCTACTTCTTCCGTCCATTTCCATCGAAATGAGGGAAATTCACAAGAAAAACATACTGCATCCATGATATAAGAGCTCATGTAAAAAGGAGGGTTTGTATTGATTGTAACATTTCGATTTTCCCTATAGGTTGTGATGAGTCTTTTCAAATTATCGGAAAGAATGGTTGCCCAATTTAGAATATACCCATCAAAGGTTGCTTCTATCAATGGTGTCCAATTTTCTTTAAACTTATTAGTATTTTCAAACCCAAACAGGTGACACATCATTGCACCTATTTGAGAGTAAGGACTTTTAAGAGAAGTGAATGAATACATACCCTTGTCATCACGCTTATGCCAGTTAGGGTCATTTCTCCACTCTTTTATTACTGTTTTAGGATTATCGTTCTCTTGCATGAACTTTTGAACAATTGCGAGTCATATTTATTCTGAGGTTCTAGTAATTTATACATATTTCTTAAATCTATTAGCCTAAGGGAACCAATGATGCTTTTGTTATTGGTAACAAATTGTCTATCCCTTATATCCACATTTTCGAACACCATCTCACTAAGTCAGTGTATGGAAGTATTTTTGGACGAGCAACAATTCTATGAAGAAAGGAGTTAGCTGCATATGTCCAAGATTCTGAATCATTGGAAGAATTATCAGTAGCTACGGATTTCCCATTTGGAATTACTTGAGGTTTCTCATTCTCGAAGAGTCGGTAAATCCCTTCCCAACCTGAAGAACCAATATCTGGATTGCATGTGGTATCCGTGATTAAGGGAGCCATTTCGTTGTTCTCCTCTTGCTACATGACTAACTATGGTGGGGTGGTGGATTTCCTTCATGCTTTAATCAATCATTACATGCTTTTATTCCTTGAGTTTTAGAATTATATTGTTAAAAAAAAACTAGAGATGATAAGCCCAAATCACTTTGAAATGTTGTTAATAGTCTTATCAATTAAATTCATGTGTAATGGGAATCCTTTGGTATTTAATTTTGAAACTAAATAATCAATTGAAAACCTCGATATTACAAACTTGCATAAATTAACATTAAATTCGAAAGTATAGGTCCATGTGATTTTGACAGATGGCATTATATCGAGATGTTACATCGATGATTTGATAGTCGGCATGCTTTAGTGTTTCAAGAAACTGCAAAATGCAAAACTTTGACTGTGAAATGTCTTAAACAGAATCTGATATTGGTGTATGTCAGTTGATGGGATGTGATATAGGTGTCTATTAAATAACAAATTTCGATGTTTAGGCATTTCGGGAATTCACTACTTCGCTATTTCGTTTTTTTGGCGTGCCGACATTTCGCTACTTCGAAACTCGGTACTTCGCAATTCGTTTTTTTGCAACTTCTCTATTTCGGTATTTGGTCCCGCTATATGATTTTTCTTTGAAGTTTTTTAGTTTTAAGAGTTTTTTAGTGATTTTCTTATTTATAAAAGAGAATTAAAACCTTAACCTAAGAAAATACAAATGGGTTTTATTTCTAATATTTGAATATTAATTCTAAAATTTTAAAGGGTCCCCATTATTCTTTCTAAGTTACTTTCTTGGATAATGTGGAGTTGTTGTAATACTAAAAAAACTCTCTAGGAAGGAAAAATCATGAGCTCCTGATCATAAGGTCCTCTATAGAGAAACATTCCTTCTCTAGAGTTGCCTCATTCATCCATGTAGAATCCTCCATCGGACGGTCCTTCCACTTCATCCAAAACTCTAGATATTATTTTCCCCTGGTGTGCTTTGCAACTCTAGTGTCCAAAATTCTTTCATCCTATGGACCCTCCGTTATAGGCATTTGTTGTATTATAGTTGTTGTATTGTAGCTTTTATTTTATTTCCTCATGTAATTCACTCTTTTTTGTTGCAAAAACTTCCCCATCAACACTCTTCTGCTCAAGTTTTCCCAAATCATGCAGTTCACAAACTCCTCTAGGATGTTGTCCATACAAGATCTGAAATGGACCCTTTCGGTGTTCCTATTTGGCGAATCATTATATGAAAACTCAACTTGAGATAACACACAATCCCATTTCTTGGGATGATTAACCACAAGGCTCCTCAATATGTTTCTAAGACTCTTGTTCACAACTTCAATTTGTCCATCAGATTGTGGATGATATGCTAAGCTGAATTTCATGTCCTCCAAAAATTCCTTGTGAACATGGTGTCCCTGATAGATTTCATACTCTTTGGCAAGCCATGAAATTGAAGAATCTCATTGAAAAATAAATTATCCACGTGTGTAGCATCACTAGTCTTGAAACATGGGATAAAATGAGCCATCTTTGTAAATTTGTCCACAACTACAAGTATGGAGTCCTTACCTTGTTGAGTCCTTGGTAAACCCAAAACAAAGTCAATACTCACCAACTCCTATGGTCTGTTCGGAATGGGAAAAGGAGTATATATTACAGCATTTTGACTCCTCCCTTTCGCATGTTGACACACTTTGAATTTTCCTACATATTTCTACACATCAGCTCTCATCTTTGGCCAAAAATAAAAGTGTTATAGCTACCCAAGTGTCTTGTCCACACCAAAATTCATTTCCAATCCTCCATTGTTATTTTCTTGCATCAAATTCTCTCTCATTGAGCAACTAGGAATACATAATTGAATGTTCTTGAAAATTAAACTATCTTATCCATAAAATCCTTCCATGGGTTATTATCTATGCTCACGAGGTTCTTTCATGCTTCAAAGGCCTCTCGAAAATCAACATCATCCTCATACAAGTCCTTCAAATAATCAAATCCAAAAGGGCACTCTTACATGATCAAAATCCTCCTACTCAAAACATCAACTACCTTATTCTCTTTCCCACTCACATGTTTCATAACAAAGGTGAAACTTTGTAAGAATTCCACCCACTTGGCATGCTTATGGTTCAACTTGTTTTTTTGCATTATATATTGTAATGCAGAATTATTAGAGAACAAAACAAACTCACTAGGCATAAAATAGTGTCTCTAATGCTTCAATGCTTGAACCGCCGCATAGACTCTTCCTTTTCATAAGAGGAGTATTTCTATTTTGAATCATTCAACTTCTCATTATAATAAACAACAGTTTTACCTTATTGACTTAATATTTCTCCAATGGTTGTTCCGCTAGCATCACTTCTGACTTGGAATAGATGATTAAAGTCAGATAGCTTCAACGTTGGTTTCTCAATGATCTTCCTCTTCAAGAGATGGAAAATTTTCTCTTTTGTTGTCCCACAAAATGGATATCTATCCTTCTTTATTGTTTCAACAATGGGTGCACAAATACCCCTGAAATTATTGATGAACTTTTGATAGAAGCTATCTAAGCCATGAAAGATTCTAACTTCAAAACATTATTGGGTGAAGACCAACTCACAATTACCTCTATTTTCTTTGGATCCATTTTCAATCCATCCTTTGAAGTGACAAAGCCTAAAATATACTAACTCGGACCTCATGAAAATACATGTCTTCAATCTGATCAATAGTTTCTCTCATTGCAACCTTTCTAGAGCATACCTTACATGCCTAAGGTGCTCTTCCCTTTTTCGGCTAAAAATCAAAATAGAATCCAAATAAATAATAATAAAATTGCCAATGAACTCATTCAAGACCTCGTTCATCAACTTCGTGAAGTATTTGGTGCATTTGTCAATCCAAATGGCATGACAAACCATTCATATAGTCTGTTATTGGTATTGAAAGTTTTCTTCCACTTGTCCCCTTCTCTGATCTGGATCTGATGGTAACCATTCTTTGAATCAACCTTTGAAAAGTAGGTTACCCAACTCAAACATTACATCATGTCATCCATTGATGGCAACGGAAATATGTACCTAACTGTGATCTTGTTGATTTCTCTGGAATTTGTGCACATCCTCCATTCTCCATCCTTCTTTGGACTACGTACCACAGGGACAGTGCATGGACTCAAGCTCTCCCTTATCAACCCTTTTTCCAGCAGTCCTTAAACATGTTTCCTTATCTCCCTATTATCCTTGGGTGTCATTTAGTAAGAAGATTTATTTGGAAGGCCTACTACTGGTATCAATTCTATGTGATGGTTGATACATCTCTTAGATGGAAGCTCACTTGGAAAATAATCTATGACGATATCACTAAGCTCTTGCAACATCTCTTGAATCTCAATAGGTAAATGTGCAATTTTAGTGTGCAGAAGTATTACCTTCGGTTTGCAAACCACCGCATAGCTGGCCTCTCCTTTCTCCATTTGTTGAAAAAAATCCTTTCCTCCTAACAACAATGCTTTTGAGCTACTCATCCCAGTTGTACTCCCCTCCTTCAATGGTGCAAGACTATGCTTGATACCATCATTTTCAAACTTATAGGTTTTTTTCTCTCCATCGTGCACCACTTTCCTATCAAATTTCCAAGGTCGTCCTAAAGAAGGTGGGAGACATCCATTGGCATGATGTCACAAAATACTTTATCCTTATATCATCCTATTTGGAACTCCACTTCGTTCTACTCATTTACCAACAATTGGTGACCTTTCTGCAACCACGATACTTTATGTGGTGTTGGGTGCTTCAGCCTTTTCAATTTGATTTTTTTTCAGCATTTCTGTGGAAACTAGATTGTGAGTGCTTCCATTGTCAATCACCACTTTGCAACATTTTCCTCTGACCTTGAAAAAAATCCTAAACAAGGCTCTTCTTTGCGCTAGTTCAATAGTCTCCTTAGATGGTTTCAACAAGACTTTGTTCATAATTAAATATTCTCCTGTCTCTGTTTCATTTTCTGCCACATATGCATGTGATTCTGTTACTTTTGGCTTAGCTACATATGCATCTCTTTGTCCTCCTTTCTCATTCTCAGGACACTCAAAATATTTGTGACCCAACTGCCCACATTTGTAACACTGATAGACATTCTCTCTGCCTCTTCGTATACTTCTACCTCTTCGATAAGATCTTCATCCTCTTGAGTCACCTTCTTTCTCTTGCTATCCTTGTTGTCTCGGGTTATTGAAATCATTATTTTGAGCTGAAGTATTCCCTCTTCCAGCTTTCTATCCTCTTCCTCTAGCAATACCATGAACTCTTCATGAATTATGCTTCCTTGTTATCTTCTCTTCTGCCTTCAAGGATAATTGATATGTTTCTTCCATCGTCCTGGGAGAAAGCATGTTGATTTCATCTTGAATCTATAGCTTCAAACAGTTTATGTACCTTTTTGTTTTCTCTGAGGTGTCTTCTACATAACTTTCCTTCAAATTCACCTTGTAAAACTCCTCGGTATACTCTCTGACTATCAGCAACCTTTGTTTTAGGTTGTGCAACTTTTTATGGAGAGATAACTGATATTCCTTTGACAAAAAATTCCACTTCATCTTCGCTACCATCCTATACCAACTTTTTATCAATGGTTTCCCCTATTTTCTCCTTTAATCCTACACATTGTCCCACCACAATACATCATGACCTTTCAATCTAGTTACAACTAATTTTACCTATGTGCCTTCTTCAATCTCCTCATACTCAAAATACTTATCTAGTTCACTGATCCATTCCATCAAATTCTCAGCTACCAAGTTGCCATCATAGGTAGCCAATTTAGGTTATGGCCTTGAACTTGATCTTAACACCGACCTCAATAATTTAACTTTCGAAGCTTCATCCACAGGTATTTACCTTTCTATTGTAGCTTATTCCTCTGATTTGTTGTCATCCCCAACCTCAAGGTCTCTTTGCCTAATTTTCTCCATGGCCTCTAAATGAGCTTTCAGCCTTTGTATCTCTTCTTGTATTTTTACATTAGCTATGGGTCTCCCTCCTCAACCTCATGCTTTCCTTGATCGCATAGCCATCACCCTGTCTTGTAGACAACAATTCCAATTTCAAATGTAGATCTACCTCAAACGTGACTCACATACCACAAATTGATGGAAATGGGCATATCGAAAGCAAATCTAGACTCCAAAACACATTGTAGAAAATTATGGTTGTAGGCGCTAAGAAATATTTGTGTAGCGCTTCAAAAAAATTTGTTTTTGAACTTTTGGGAAGGTTAAGCGACTTTCCCTTTGCAACTTGACTCCCCATCGTCTTGGAACGTCCCCCAACTCTTGGAATTGTCTCCTACCGCCTCTCCTCATCCTGTTCTCTCCCTTACTCAAGTTAATGGCCCGAATTTCACTTGAAGGAACAAATTTATGCCTAGAAAAACATAGGTACTGCAAAATAATTCGAAGGTCACGATAAAGGGGGCACACATGAACAACCACTATTCAAAATCGTACGTTAATAGGCATGTAACATTACATATTTGATCATAACTAATTTTGAAATGTAAATAAATGCACACACAGCTCGAATGGAACCAGAATGAGAGAAATACACAGATTTATGAATAATATATAGTGTATAAAATTTCTTACATTCACCTCAACATACATACCCACAGGCTGAAGAAGAGTTACCCTCCTCCTATTCAATGCTTATTTTTATTCACAAACTTTACAAATGATTTGTTTCCCCATCTCTCTAAATGAGGGAAGTCGAAAATGATTAGAGGCTCAATATTTTAGCTCAAAAATTAATGTGTTCAAAATTGAATGAAACTAGAACGACAGTGACCGGTTCGTCACAAGGAATCTAACGTAACTCGTTTCGTCGAAAAACGAGTTCGGATGAAGGATTTATGGTCTGTTGATCGTCGTTCAGAACAGGCAAATTTTTATAAAACAATTGCAAAACAGGTACAGGCTCATGACATGGTAGCCCAGTCAACATTCAAGGAATCTTCGTTATTTTCTGTCGAATGGGAATGTGACAAGTTTCACTTTTGGATTCGTCAATTTGGTTTGTGAAGGTGAAATTTGTCCAATGATCTCCATGCCGAATTTACTTATATATATATATATATATATATATATATATATATATATATATATATATATATATATATATATATATATATATATATATATATAGATATATATATTATTGGGGCCCTTGTTTTGAAAATGAAACGGTTTTGAGTCGCGGCGAACAGGTGGCAGAGCGCAACCACGGTATAAAGGGAGTTGTCATGGTTGCGGAGAGCTGGAGAGCAGGTGACGCGGCAATTGCGGAAACTAGCATAGATGGCAGGAAGGAGTGACAAGGACAGGCAACGTAACTCCCAATGATAAGGGAGAAAAGGCAAACATCAAAGTAGGAAAGGAGGGAAAACTGACAGTTATGTTGGCAAAGGAACAAATAGGCAATCGTTCAGTGTAGACAGGAGGTTGGTGCAGTAGAGGGATGAGGAAGAGAGCCATAGGAGAGCTCTGTTCTGTTCGGTTCTATTCTATTATGTTCTGTTATGTTCAGTAATATTGTAATCAGTCCTTCTGTAATCAACTCTGAGGAGTAATGTAATTGTTCGTTATTGATAATGAAATATGTTATTCATCAGTATTTTTTACTTGTTGGTGATGACTAGTTCTAACAGCCAAGTTTTCCAACAGCTAATCTAAAATTTGTCAAATTTACCAAGCTGGGAAAACACCCATAAAACTTTTTCGCCCTCCTACCTTTCAGTTCGCCCATGACGAGATGAAACCTCATTATCAAATCCTACCTATCCTTATCCATACTATTCTGCCCATCAGCTCTAATGAGACCATCCAAATCCATTCAAACAGTCTCCCCTAAGTTAGGAAGTGGCGCTTTAAGGCATTTCACCCTTGGCAAACTATCAAAGAGACAAAAACCTCCATCTGCTATATACCAGTCATAACGGACCTTCCTACTCTGCTAATGAATTTGGTCACAGCCCTAAGTCGCGCCACTAATACACCCTTAAGTCTCAACAATACATAGACCATAATCTCAAGCTGATTTTAGGTGTTTTACAGTGTTTGATGGATCTTTCAAGGACAGGAAACATACCAGCATCTCAGAAGACAACTTTTGGTGCCACATGAGAAGACAGCTACTTCTCAATGTGATCCTAATCCATGAGATGCAGCACAGAGCGAAGAGTCTTTCATCAAGCTCATGCGACCACCTTCAAGGCCTGAAAGGACAGTAGAAAGAAAAACAACACTCTCAAAAGGTTGATGATATGTCATGGCTAAAAAGCTCCTTCATTTATAAGCAGAGGGTTTGAAGACCAAAGAACCTCCTTCATCTATAAGCATAGGGTTAAAGCGCCTCCTTCATCTATAAGCAGAGGGCGATGGCCAAAGATTGACTTGAAAAGTTGCAACTGACTGTAAAACAGATATGTTTTTATTAAACAGTGAGACAATGACTAGGGTTTTCTGAAGCAAAGTAATGATTGCAGGCAGAGGTAAAAGCAGTAGTGTTTGTCAAAATTTGTCTGCTTGCCATCAAATATAAGAGAAACCCTTGTCAATCATGCTCATCAAACATTCTCCAGCAAATTAAGACAGACGTTAAAGAACATCAGACTTTTCGCCAAGTAAAGGTCCTCCTTCATTCATAAGCAGAGGGCCAGGGCATTGACTGTTTTCAAGGTTTGATTGATCAAAGATGAGTGGTAAGCACAGTAAGGAATAGCTGAAACAGACAAACAAGGTAAGAGACGAAGAAGGAAAGCAGGGGTACCACTGCAATCCAATGGGTCAAAACTTGTCTTTTAACAAGGTCTCTTTCAAAAGATAGTCGGCAGCTCAAACAAAACAAGATTGAAGAAGCGGTTGATAAGAAGGGTCATTGCACAGGACAAAGGAAATGATAGTTGTTTGTCAAAGAGTATTGATCTTCCTACTCATCAGAGGATTTCCCTCAGATTACTTATCATAAGTTGACGAAGGAAATCTAAGCTCAGTTCCCCAAGAGGTATTGCAGCTAGACACAGTTGTTCATAAAAATACAAGAAAGACTTTGGCATTTTTTTCAGGATCTGGAACTCATTGAAAGCAAAGTTTGCATGCCACTGTCACAACGGAAAGCAGGTTCCCTGTGAAAATAATTCAAGGTACTCTACTCTTACATGTTGAATAAAGGAAAAGCAGTAGGTTCAAAAAGTCTGCAGGAGTTTCATTACCTTTGAATCACAAGGAAAAACCTATAAACTGATAGTTTCATCATCATTGGAGAAAGATGGTGAAGGCAGACAGTCAAGAGAGTAAAAGAAGTCATGGCATGTGGCAAAGGCTCTGAATAGGTTGCTCTTCAGAAAGGGGGTGAAATTAATAAGAATTGCTCTCCTTTGTTCAAAAGTCAAATCTACAACATCATCCCTATTTTATATCCTTGAAACCAAAGCTGGATCAGTTCAGAAATCTGAAGATAAGTTAATGTCTCTAGGGTTGGATGACCCTTTGTAAAAAAGGATTTGCGCTTACAGCATACAACAAATTTGTTATCCACAGTCAAAAAGGGAGGTCTCGCTTGTAAACAAATGGTCTTTACCATTATAGCACATATCCAAACGCAAAGTATCATATTACGTTTTGACAGATGAGGTTTCAAATTTGGATTTAAAAGCAAAGGCTTTTTCAAAACTTTTGAAAAAACCCTCTCAAATCAAACATAAAAGGACCGCTGGTTTTTCCACTTTAACAAAGGTCAAAGACTGTTGTCATTCCATTTTGAGATTCCAAAACACTCACAAAGCCCCTCTTGCTGCCCTCGAGACCAGAGAAAGGTGTTTCGAGCAAAAAGACAGAGTTTTCAAAGGTCAACAATTGCGCGGCGCGCCTGTACAAGCGTGCGGCGCGTTTAAGCGCGAAATTTACAAAGGAATGAACGGTAGCGCGGCGCGCCTGTAGGTGCGCGCGGCGCTCCTGTAGGCGTTGGTCCTGTCGGCCCGACAGTGACCCGGCAGCTACCTCCGCGCGGCACTCTTCTTCACAAAAGTGTCGCGCACCTGTTGACGGCTCAAACACCTCCAAAATGAGTTAAGAGTGGATCAAACTCCTTGAAGAAGCATCATCATCTGTTTTCAAAGGTATTCCATATGCCTTTTGCTTTGTTAACACTACCAAGAGAGGGTAAAAAGGATGAAACTCATGGGGTAAAATCACAAGTTTGAGTTTTGCGTTTTTATTTAAAGGAAACAAAATTTTTTGAAGTTTTGTTGGATAAAGGTGAAATGTTAAAAGTGTTGAGATTGCATTAAAAAGCCATTGTAACTGTCCTCAAAATGTGATGAAAGATAGGAGCACAGGGTTTAAAGGGTGAATAGTAGGTCAGTTTTCAAAATAGCAGTGGTCATTATATGAGCCTTTCTTGACCCTCAAAACTCTCCTCCTTATGATAAAAAGATAAAAGGCAGTGTTTGGTTTTCAGTTTCATAGAGCAGAGTCAGTAAAGCTACCATTGCATTCAGAGGTGTGTTTGTCAAACTGGTATGAGGAACAGTGAAGTAAAAGGAGGGAAGTATTTTGTTTGAAAAAGAGTTTGTTGGTATTTGACTGCTACAAGACCTTTGTTACCACATCAAAAACATTTCAAGCTCTGTCACCATTTCTATAAACACAGTAGCCTTTGACTGTGTGTTTTGCCTTTTTGATTAACTGTGTTTATGTTGTTGAATCCACTAGTTGAGTGGCCTACAAAGAAGAGAGTAGTGTTTTTGAATTAGAAATGCTTTTGGTTTTGCCTTCCTCTAAAAAGACAAGGTTGTCTTATTACCTCAAAAACACCAACAGGTAGGGTACTCTTACCACAAACACAAGAAAGTCCTTTTGACTGTGTTTATCTTTTTTGACTGTGTATTTAATTGTGAACATTGGCTGATTGATATACAAAGGCAAGAAAAGGCATTGTTTTGAAGGGACAGGAGTCTTATACCAAAGGAGACGTTTTCCACAACACTCAAAACCATTGTTGCCTTATCAAACAATGAGTTGACAGGCTGAGACAGAGTTTGGCTTGAAGAAGGCATTTCAAAAACTTTGAAGTAATTTGGTGTTTCAAAAGCACATCTAGGTCAAGATGCCTCCTAGGCAAGATAGCAGGAGCGGGTTGCACAAGAGGTATGAGCCAATTTTCACCGAGGAGGTCAATGCACACCCATCTATCTTATTCAATTTTCATGAGGTGGGATGCTTGGATTTTTGCGAGAGGGTACAAGAAGTCAAAATTTTCTCGTCTTTAACACATTTGTACACCTTGAGGTTCAAAGACAAACATTTTCAAGTGGCAGGCCTTGATTTCAAGTTCTCCCCGAGATCCATATCCAAGGCTACTAAAATCCCATACATTGGCGAGAAATGGTTCAAGCAAGCCTATTTAGACTTGGATGACTACAAACCCTTCCTCAAACCCGAGAAGCCTCCATCACAGCAAATAGCCTCTCTATTCCATCACTCGGATTTCTCCACTGTCCCTCCAGTCCATACATCTCCCACATCTCCTACTCATCGCCCCTCGCCTTCCTCTAGCAGACCTACTCCTAGAAAGCTCAAATTCACTACAGAACAGGCAAAAGAGCATGGAGAAGGAGAGGAAGGTGGCCAGCAAGAAGAGGAAGGGCATGAGCATGAAGAAAGGGATGAAGAGCAACAAACTGAAGATGAGGGGAAACAACATGACAGTGGTGAAGGTGAGCAGCAGCAGTAGGAGAAAGAAGAAGACAGTGTTGAACAAAGAAGAACTCAAGCAGAGGGACAGAAATGCCAGAACAAGAGGAATGGTACAGCTTGAAACAACATTGTGATGATGATCTAGGGCAAAGAAATGAACAACAATGAGCAGAAATTGAGACAAAGTACAAAGATGACATTTTGGAGCAAAGGCCCAAGATAGACAAGAACTTCCTCAAGATGAATTATGCTAGTCTCCTCAAAGGATCTAGTAGAGCTTCAAAGGAGGATGACGAAGCATTATCAAAAGCTAAATCAATTTGCTCGTCGCAAGTTAAAGGCTGCCCAAGAGAAGCTAAAGGAGGTTAAAGGGAAACGCCCAGCACGGAAAGTGAAGGGAGACACATCAGGACTTCATATTTTGGCTTCTTCTTCAGAGCATGTTTCTAAGGACCTTTGAGGGCCATACTCACCAATTTTGGGCACATTTTGACAATTTTTGGTTTTTTGGCATTTTTGAGTTTTTGGTCAAAACTCATGAAATTCTCCATTTCATTTTGGGGATTCGTCAAGGGAGAAGAATGGTATCATTGGATGCCATAATTTCAAGAGCACACCCTCAGCGATTTTCAGGACATTTGGAGATCATTTGCTGCCCCAAAATGGCGAAAAAGGCTCGCTTTTTGCTCTCACCTGCTCATCAATGATCAGAATTTTGGTTTTTTACACATGTGTGGTAGCTTTTGAGGATCTCCTAAGATTTGGATTGAGAAAATTTCAGTTGTTCTGCAGGTAGATGACTATAATATTCAACGCTTATCATAAACTGCTTCTAAAGACTGGAAGGTCACATAAATGTCACATAGTCGTGCACCTTTTTTATTTCATGGGAAATTTTGAAATATTTGTAATTTTTGAACCTCTAAAATCCGCTTAAATGTATGGTTAAATATTTTTTTGCACATGAAAAACATGTAAATCTAAATTATTTTTCCTTTTTTGTTACTTCTTTTAGATATTTTATGAGATATTTTGTGCCTTGGGCTTTGCAAAGCCTCAAGGACAAGATTAGATATTTTGATTAGGCCAATAGGATGGCAAGTTGAACCATGAGGTTTTCCTCACTTGAGCCTATATATTCCAAAGGCTTTCATTGTAAACAACACTGAACTTGATGAGAGAAGAAATATATGGTCATATAAGCTTTGGAAGAAATACTTGTCTTATGCTTTTGGATTGCCTCTTGGATGTTCTTGGATGATGAATAGAGGATTGTTGTTGAATTCCATGACTTGGTAGAATGGTATAGTGTCTCTTTCTCTGTTGTTGTCTTCTAGTTTTCATTCATGAATACATGTTTCTTACTTGCTATAGATTAGTAGAGAACAAATTTGAGATATGCCCTTGGAGGCACCTCAAATTTCTTGTTTCTTCATAGCTTTCATGTTTTCCTCTTCCTTAGTTACATTAAAGAATTCTTAACTGCTCTTTAATAACTTGAGGATATTGTTGCTTGTTTCATTCATAGTTCTATGCATGCTAAGTATGATTTACAATACGCCCTGCTTACCTATGGCTAGTTATAGTTCCATCCATGAAATTTCTCCTTGACTGATTAGATTATCATTTTGTTTGAACCAAGGAGGTCTAGTTTCGATCTAACCCTTTGCCTAAAACTATGCAAATCTTGTTGTTCAAAGTGCCCAATAACTTGAAGTAATGTGTTTAGGCGTTCCGGCATAGTAAGTTAAGTTGTTTGTCTTCCTTTAATGTTTTCCCCAAAGTCTGATAGTCATTTCCCAAAGTTAGAGGGTCATATACTTCTATGCATGGCTTGAATGTTTATTTCTATGTATCGATTAGCTTATAGTTACATTTTGCATGATTAATGGTCTGCCCTACCATGTTTATGTTATCTATTGAACTAGTTATGCTTGAAACTCTTTGTTTTTCACAAACTTGATGTCCATTTACTCCATTTTTCCAAAAGATCATTTCTACCTTGAATCAAATCGGCCCTTCAATAGCCTTGTATCACCGTCTTATAGCTTTCTTGACCTTTTCGACCCCATAGCCCAGTTGATCTGACATCTTTTTACCTGTCTTATATCTTTGATCAGTTTCATCCCTCACAACTTAAAAAAAACCAAAACCAAAAAACTTACTTCATGACTAGCCTAAAATCAGAACAAAATAAGCAAACACACAGATATCCCTTACACATTTAGAGAGAGCCCTCTCTGAGTCCAGGAAGGCTAGGTCCTTGGGCTCCAAAGCTTGGTTTGATGTTACACTTTCATTTGGCTTTCCAATCAGCCAAATCACGGGACCCTAACATAATAGCGATCACGGTGGGACTTACTGAGTACATGACAGTCTAGAAAACTCTTATAGACTCTTTAGTCCTTCAACACTAAACTCAGACCATCAGCCTTTAGAATCATTTAGAGTAAAATCTTTGTTTCACGATCTTAGCAAAGTGATGAATCGGGTTTATAACACTCTTACATACTAGGCTGCACATAAAACTCAGAAAGAACCACAAAAACTCCCTTAGATTGGTTTTTGACAGTATTGGTGGTGGACCATACACATATACCTCAAAACAACTAAAAATCCACCTGGCGACTCCACTAGCCTCCAGTAGGCCTTACTACTTTACTAAACTCTAGGCTACTATCCGATTAAGCCACCTCATCGCCACACTAACATAATGGCAATCACGGTGGGACTCTGAGTATTAAACAAGCTTAGTTTCCCTAAACATTCTAACAGCCTTAAGAATACTATCTGATTGATTTATCCCACTGCTCACTAACATAATGGCGATCACGATGGGACCTTCCAAGTTAGTGACAATCTAAGTACTCCTTAGTAACTCTCGAAGTCTCATTCAAACATAGAAAACTTAAGTGTTGTCCAAAGAGTATAAAATAGCTCCTTCACCATCTTATCAAAATGATGAGTCAGTTATAGGAAAACTCTTCCAAACCTCAGGCACATAAAACTTAGAAAACCCCAAAAAAAAACTCCCTTAGATTGGTTTTTGACAGTATTGGTGGTGGACCATACACATATACCGCAAAACAACTAAAAATCCACCTGGCGACTCCACTAGCCTCCAGTAGGCCTTACTATTTTACCGAACTCTAGATTACTATCCGTTCAACCTATCCCATCGCTCACTAACATAGCGGGAGATGGTGGGACACTGAGTACATGACAGTCTAGCAAACTCTTATAGACTCTTTAGTCCTTTAGATACTTAAACAAGCAAGCAGTCCATAAGATCATTTAGAGTAAACTCTTTTTGTTATCGCCACCCTAGCAAAGTGTCGAAACAAGTTTAGAATACTTTAGACAAACCATAGGCTGCACATAAGAACTTAGAAAAACCCCAAAATATTTCCAGATTGGCTTTACCTTAGTTATTGGCGGTGGACCATAGTTTTCATAAAATCCACCTGGCGACTCCACTAGTTCATCCTTTTGGTTTTGACCATCCTTCACTTTAGTATAACCTTAGAGAGGCCATCCATCCGAAACTTTCACAAATACCACCCTCTCTAAACTATAGACTCGAAACCTGGCTTCACGAAGAATCTACACCAGATCTCACCCAGACCCAAATCCCCCTATCATAGTAGATGACCCAGAGAAGATTCTGTGGCAAGTTTTCGAAACTGACAATCTAGCTGCCGATAGGTCCATCCATAAAACAAGATCAGTACCTGAACATCTAACTACCTTGCCATATTCCTCTTCTGACTTAGAATCAACAAAAACTCTTCTCAGAAGCAAGTCACACAATAAGATCAACTTTGACGATCTTGAACCCCTAGATCTGCCACCTAGTCCTAGTAGAGAAGCCTCACCTACCACACCTCCCAACTTTCAGCTTCTCCATCACTTTGGCTCATACCATCCCAGATCTGCTCAAAACCAGGTCATTAGCCCAAGTGCTTCTGCCACACCTATCCAAACCACTACTGTTCAAACCACCTCAGCCCATCCCACAAGCCCTCATCTTGTACATCATCCATTAGCTCCCGTCATGGCAGCCTGGTACGCACATTTGGTGTTGCCACTACCTTTGGCTCCCCTACCAGATCGCTATCAAGACAAAATCCCACACTTTACCGGAGAAGAAACTGCCATAGCTCAACATCATGTAAGTAGGATAAGCGATGCTTTTGAATACATGGAAGTACAAGACGAAACCGTCAGAATGAGAATATTCGCCCAAAGCCTGGGTGGAGAACCCAAAACATGGTTCAAAATCTTGCCTCCAAACAGAATCCACAACATCCCAGAACTATATCAAGTCTTCAAAAATAGGTGGGAAGTCCGAAATAACCCTATTCAAATCCTGTCATAATATAACAACCTAAAACGGGAAAATGGGGAAAGTGTCCAGGCATACTGCACTAGGTTCAACAGTGTGTATAACGCCCTCCCACCTCACTTCAAACCCCCACTTGGTTTAGCCTTGGAGAAATTCCCCAAGGGTTTTGATCCAGACATGACATATCATCTAAGAGACAAAGATCCCCCTACCCTAGAGGAAATGCAACAAGTAGCCATAAAAGCAGAAGAAAACTTAGCAGAAAAAAGAGCTAGGACTAGATCAGAAAGAAAAGTCACATATAGAGATGAGGTCTCCACTTCATCTCCTTCCCTAGATCCTAGAATAGATGACTTAGTCAAGACCATGGCCAAAATGTGGGAAAGGATAAATGAAAAGGCCCCTGTTAGGGACAATCAGCCAAACCCTCCAAACAGAAACCAGAACCAAAATTTTAGGAGGGAGCAGCCTCAAAACAGACCAAGGGAAAATGACCAACAAATTAGGCCACCATTTAATGAAAATTATGTGGAAGAAGATGATATGGATACAGAACCCATTGATGAAAGTCATTTGAACCTCATAGGGTCTGATAATGAGAGTGAGGTGTATCTCACATAAGAAGAACAATCATTCTTCTCTCCAAATCAGGACGAAACCAACTATGAAGATCCTGAGGATCCTGCCATAGATTTCCAAAATGCCATAATAGAAGCTCACAAGCAGTATGACCTTAGAAGCAGGAAAAATCAAGACAAATCCAAGAAAGGTAGCTCAGACACTACTAAAACCCCTGATACCATCCTTAAGAAAGCAGTCAACAGCAACAAAATCATAGTCGGGAAAAATGAACAAAACAAAGATAGAGTTACCCAAACTAACCCTGATTCATATACTCCTAGTACTTCTACAAAAATTCCCGAGGTGGCTGTGGTAAACAAAATCCCGAAACAGACCCAGCAAACTCAGAACATAGAGAAGGTCATGGTTGAAAAAGCTGAAACAAACATATCTAAACTACAGCTACCTTTTAGTTTTGAGGGCGAGATCGCCAAGATAAATATCACCATGCCTCTTACCAAGCTGATCACCTAAAACTCTTACAAGTCCCAAGTGTTGAAAGTCTTGAATATGGGAAGTGATGCTAACACCCTTAATCTAGCTGATGACACCCCTGAAGTGTTGTTTGGTCCAAAAGTAGAAGGGAAATTCCAAGAGGGAACCACTCTTCCCTTTTACATCAATTTAAATATCCACGACCAAATCCTTCACAATCCCATGCTAGACTCCGGCGCCTCGTATAATCTTATGCCGAAGGTTGTAATGGAGAGACTAGGCCTGGAGATCACAAGACCATACAAAGACTTGTATTGCCTAGGTTTGATCAAAGACCTGTGTTTCAGTCTGGCCCAAATACCTGCGAAACATCTAATTATGGACATAGTAGTGGCAGACATTCCCCCCAAGTACGGAATGCTTCTATCCAGATCTTGGGGAGCCAAGCTCCAAGGGAATATTCAACTGAATATGTCTTTCGCCACCATTCCTGTGTTTGACCAAACAAGAATACTCTATCGAGAGTCACACATGAAATACATGATCAGTAGCCAAGAGAGACCAGATAACATTCCAATGTACTCCGTGGATTCCGACCTAAACTCTTTTATTCTCTATACTGATGAAGACATTGAAGAACAATCTCAAGAAACTGAGGCAAACTTAGACCCACCACATCAGCTGCTCCTAGTTCTCTATGATGAACTAGATACTCAAAACTACCATGATCATAAACAACTATGTCTTGAGGAAAGTAAGTATGTGCCTTCTGAAATAGGAATAGAGCAAGAAGCACGAACCATCATGTATTATCAAACGAATTGCTCATACCTCAGTCAAACATCAACAGTGACCTTCGGAAACTTTTTCAGGGTAAAGGCATTAGAAGACTTACATATCACAAACCTGTTTGGAACTCAGAATCAAGGAAGTTTAATGTTTCTACCATACCTCAAAGACTTACCATCACATAACTCTTCCACTGCAAATGAAACTTTGACCGTAGCCATAACAGCTCAAAATCCAGAAAAAATGCCTGATAAACTTCTTATGAGCAGAGATGATAGCTGCAACCCAAACATACCTGAGTTACTTGAATTGGCTCATATTCTGTCTTTTCACCAAAAGCTTAGAAATGCTAGAATTAGCTATCTCATGCAGAATACCATTTCATACAGGGAAAATTGGGGAAAACACTATGCCACTTCTTCAAGAAACAACTTAGACAAAAAGAAATATAACAGTCTAAACCAATCAGTAATAATCAGAGATAAAATAACTGGTCATAGGGTCTGCTTTGATTTTAGAAACACTAGTGCACATCCCTATAACAGAAATTTCATTCTTCCTATTCAAAACCATGATATCCCAATAAAAGGTGCTTTTAACCATATATTTTTGCAAGATGATGTTTCAAGTTATAGTCAAAGAATTCCCTTGCAAAGTAGACAACCCAAAGATTTTTTTTCAGTATGCTGGAAGTAGTTCCAGTTTCAGGCTCAAAAGCACAAAACCACCGGCTATCAAAAATATGCTCATGAAAGCCATGTTTCTAGTCCTGAACTTCTACACTTTTGCATACCTTAATGATGTCATTATTTATTTCAAGAATAACCAAGCGTATATGCATTACTTAAGGAGGATGTACAGTAAAGGAAGGAGTGGTAATCAGAGATACAAAGAAGTACAGAGGGAAGATACTAGTTTGTTCAGGAATTCTTGCATGAATCCCTATGTCATGTTGGAAAGAGAAAACTTTCCAAATTTCTCTTTTCAGGAGTTGAGTGGGCCAAGAATGATAGGAGATCCTTGCGAGGATAAGATGCTTAAGTTTCGTCATTTCCAAGATTTCTGAGTTTGAAACCTTTCATTCATTGTATATACCACTGTTCGGAAAATGGATAAAACAGAAAAGTCAAAAACAATAGAAGATAGAAAAGAGGGCGGTTGAAAAATAGGAAAAAAGGCCCAATGTTCCAAAAAATAGTCTTTCAGAAAGCGCGCAAGTCTAAATGCCGCTACTAGTACTCCAATGTCTTGTTCAGCTATCTAGCCTAATCATAGCTGAATATGTTTAAATTTATTTGCTGATAAGTTAGTGAGTGAAAAATATGGTCAACATTGTGTAAGATTGACTTATCACATAGAGTAGATTAGGAAAAGATACTGGTTCCACATGCCCAAAACATAACCAAAGAGGGAAACGGGGATAAAAAACAAATTGTGCATCTTAGCCCTGTTTTTCCTAGTTTCCATTTTTATGCAAAATAATATTTGTGTGCAGTTTGTCCTTTCATGCCACAAATACATGACAAATCAGACTATTTAACCCTGATTTGATCATTTTGAATTTCATGTTTTAGATTAGAGAATAAATCCTGTCAAATAGCTTAATCTTGACATTTGATCTAGTTTAGGTAGAGTAATGAAAGAGTTCATCAGTTTAATCTGAACTCCCGGCAGATATAAGTGTAGAGTTAGATAGGTTCATTTTGCAAAAAGAAAAATATGCATTGTCAAAAGGCTGCTAGTTCAAATACACCAAAAAGAAGAAAAAATGTTAGGAAAGATAGTGGGGTAGGTAGAAATATCATTAATGCTGATCATGTTGTCTCTTTTCAGAAGTAGCATCAAGCAAGAGTGAAAATTGCGCCAATGGGTAAGGCACTGGTCTTCATAAGCCAAAGATCTGAAATTCTGGACACCTCCTGAAAAGGAGTTGCCCTCCCCAAATGGAGCAACTGTTAGTCATCAGTTTTTTTTACTTGTTGGTGATGACTAGTTCTAACAGCCAAGTTTTCCAACAGCTGATCTAAAATTTGTCAAATTTACCAAGCTATGAAAACACCCATAAAAATTTTTCGCCCTCCTACCTTTCAGTTCGCCCATGACGAGATGAAACCTCATTATCAAATCCTACCTAGCCTCGGCCATACTAATCTGCCCATCAGCTCTAATGAGACCATCCAAATCCATTCAAACAGCCTCCCCTAAGTTAGGAAGTGGCGCTTTAAGGCATTTCACCCTTGGCAAACTATCAAAGAGCCAAAAACCTCCATCTGCTATATACCAGTCATAACAGACCTTCCTAATCTGCTAATGAAGTTGGTCACAGCCCTAAGTCGCGCCACTAATACACCCTTAAGTCTCAGCAATACATAGACCATAATCTCACGCTGATTTTAGGTGTTTTACAGTATTTGATGGATCTTTCAAGGAAAGGAAACATACCAGCATCTCAGAAGACAATTTTTGGCGCCACATGAGAAGACAGCTGCTTCTCAATGCGATCCTAAGCCATGAGATGCAGCACAGAGCGAAGAGTCTTTCATCAAGCTCATGCGACCACCTTCAAGGCCTGAAAGGACAATAGAAAGAAAAACAACACAGTCAAAAGGCTAATGATATGTCATGGCTAAAAACCTCCTTCATTTATAAGCAGAGGGTTTGAAGACCAAAGAACCTCCTTCATCTATAAGCAGAGGGTTAAAGCGCCTCCTTCATCTATAAGCAGAGGGCGATGGCCAAAGTTTGACTTGAAAAGTTGCAACTGACTGTAAAACAGATATGTTTTTATTAAACAGTGAGACAATGACTAGGGTTTTCTGAAGCAAAGTAATGATTGCAGGCAGAGGTAAAAGCAGTAGTGTTTGTCAAAATTTGTCTGCTTGCCATCATATATAAGAGAAACCCTTGTCAAGCATGCTCATCAAACATTCTCCAGCAAATTAAGACAGAGGTTAAATAACATCATTCGCCAAGTAAAGGTCCTCCTTCATTCATAAGCAGAGGGCCAAGGCATTGACTGTTTTCAAGGTTTGATTGATCAAAGATGAGTGGTAAGCACAGTAAGGAATAGTTGAAACAGAGAAACAAGGTAAGAGACCAAGAAGGAAAGCAGGGGTACCACTGCAATCCAATGGGTCAAAACTTGTCTCTTAACAAGGTCTCTTTCAAAAGATAGTCTGCAGCTCAAACAAAACAAGATTGAAGAAGTGGTTCATAAGAAGGGTCATTGCACAGGACAAAGGAAATGATAGTTGTTTTTCAAAGAGTACTGATCTTCCTACTCATTAGAGGATGTCCTTCAGATTACTTATCATAAGTTGACAAAGGAAATCTGAGCTCAGTTCCCCAAGAGGTATTGCAGCTAGACACAGTTGTTCATAAAAATACAAGAAATACTTTGGCACTTTTTTCAGGATGTGGAACTCATTGAAAGCAAAGTTTGCATGCCACTGTCACAACGGAAAGCAGGTTCCCTGTGAAAATAAGTCAAGGTACTCTACTCTTACATGTTGAATAGAGGAAAAGCAGTAGGTTCAAAAAGTCTGCAGGAGTTTCATTACCTTTGAATCACAAGGCAAAACCTATAAACTGATAGTTTCATCATCATTGGAGAAATATGGTGAAGGCAGACAGTCAAGAGAGTAAAAGAAGTCATGGCATGTGGCAAAGGCTCTGAATAGGCTGCTCCTCATAAAGGGGGTGAAATTAATAACAATTGCTCTCCTTTGTTCAAAAGTCAAATCTACTACATCATCCCTGTTTTATATCCTTGAAACCAAAGTTGGATCAATTCATAAATCTGAAGATAAGTTAATGTTTCTAGGGTTGGATGACCCTTTGTAAAAAAGGATTTGTGCTTACAGCATACAACAAATTTGTTATCCACAGTCAAAAAGGGAGGTCTCGCTTGTAAACAAATGGTCTTTACCATTATAGCACATATCCAAACGCAAAGTATCGGATTATGTTTTGACAGATGAGGTTTCAAATTTGGATTTAAAAGCAAAGGCTTTTTCAAAACTTTTGAAAAAACCCTCTCAAATCAAACATAAAAGGACCGTCGATTTTTCCACTTTAACAAAGGTCAAAGACTGTTGTCATTCCATTTTGAGATTCCAAAACACTCACAAAGCCCCTCTTGCTGCCCTCGAGACCAGAGAAATGAGTTTCGAGAAAAAAGACAGAGTTTTCGAAGGTCAACAATTGCGCAGCGCGCCTGTAGAAGCGTGCAGCGCATTTAAGCGCGAAATTTACAAAGGAATGAACGGTAGCGCGGCGCGCCTGTGGGCGTTGGTCCTGTCGGCCCGACAGTGACCCGGCAGCTACCTCCGCGCGGCGTTCTTCTTCACGAAAGTGTCGCGCCCCTGTTGACGGCTCAAACACCTCCAAAATGAGTTAAGAGCGGATCAAACTCCTTGAAGAAGCATCATCATCTGTTTTCAAAGGTATTCCATATGCCTTTTGCTTTGTTAACACTACCAAGAGAGGGTAAAAAGGATGAAACTCATGGGGTAAAATCATAAGTTTGAGTTTTGTGTTTTTATTTAAAGGAAACAAAATTTGTTGAAGTTTTGTTGGCTAAAGGTGAAACATTAAAAGTGTTGAGATTGCATTAAAAAGCCATTGTAACTGTCCTCAAAATGTGATGAAAGATAGGAGCACAGGGTTTAAAGGGTGAACAGTAGGTCAGTTTTCAAAATAGCAGTGGTCATTATATGAGCCTTTCTTGACCCTCAAAACTCTCCTCCTTATGATAAAAAGATAAAAGGCAATGTTTGGTTTTCAGTTTCATAGAGCAGAGTCAGTAAAGCTACCATTGCATTCGGAGGTGTTTTTGTCAAATTGGTATGAGGAACAATGAAGTAAAGGAGGGAAGTATTTTGTTTGAAAAGGAGTTTGTTGGTATTTGACTGCTACAAGACCTTTGTTACCACATCAAAAACATTTCAAGCTCTGTCACCATTTCTATAAACACAGTAACCTTTGACTGTGTGTTTTTCCTTTTTGATTGACTATGTTTATGTTGTTGAATCCACTACTTGAGTGGCCTACAAAGAAGAGAGCAGTTTTTTTGAATTAGAAAGGCTTTTGGTTTTGCCTTCCTCTAAACAGACAAGGATGTCTTATTACCTCAAAAACACCAACAGGCAGGGTACTCTTACCACAAACACAAGAAAGTCCTTTTGACTGTGTTTATCTTTGTTGACTGTGTATTTCATTGTGAACATTGGCTGATTGATATACAAAGGCAAGAAAAGGCATTGTTTTGAAGGGACAGGAGTCTTATACCAAAGGAGACATTTTCCACAACACTCAAAACCATTGTTGCCTTATCAAATAGTGAGTTGACAGGCTGAGACAGAGTTTGGCTTGAAGAAGGCATTTCAAAAAACTTTGAAGTAATTTGGTGTTTCAAAAGCACATCTAGGTCAAGATTCCTCCTAGGCAAGATAGCAGGAGCGGGTTTCACAAGAGGTATGAGCCAATTTCCACTGAGGAGGTCAATGCACACCCATCTATCGTATTCAATTTTCATGAGGTGGGATGCTTGGCTTTTTGCCAGAGGGTACAAGAAGTCAAAAGTTTCTCGCCTTTAACACATTTGTGCGCCTTGAGGTTCAAAGAAAAACATTTTCAAGTGGCAGGCCTTGATTTCAAGTTCTCCCCCAGATCCATATCCAAGGCTACTAAAATCCCATACATTGGCGAGAAATGGTTCAAGCAAGCCTATTTAGACTTGGATGACTACAAACCCTTCCTCAAACCCGAACACAGAGAAGCATGCCCTGCTATTTTCCCTTTCTCTTATCTTCTAGCCAGCTATGCTCCCCTTATGAAGAACATAATGAAGTATTTCACTTGTGAAGGGAGATTCTCCCGATTTTATGCATACCACATCCGACTGTTGATGCATTTCACAAGAACCAAACAGCTGAATCTTCCTTTCTTCTTATGCAAAAGCATTGAGAAAATGGCCTCCTTGGTCCAGAAGAAGCCTCCATCACAATAAATAGCCTCTCTATTCCATCACTCCCTCATTAAAATCATCATCCTTCACCAGCTTGAGAAGAAAGAGGTTTCTTGGGATGTTTTCATCAATCACCCGGATTTCTCCACTGTCCCTCCAGTCCATACATCTCCCACATCTCCTACTCATCGCCCCTCGCCTTCCTCTAGCAGACCTACTCCTAGAAAGCTCAAATTCACTACAGAACAAGCAAAAGAGCATGGAGAAGGAGAGGAAGGTGGCCAGCAAGAAGAGGAAGGGCATGAGCATGAAGAAAGGGATGAAGAGCAGCAAACTGAAGATGAGGGGCAGCAGCATGACAGTGGTGAAAGTGAGCAGCAGCAGCAAGAGCAAGAAGAAGAGAGTGTTGAACAACAGCAACTCAGTGGTGATGAACAGTAGGAACAAGAGGAAGGGCAGCAGTTTGAACAGCAACACAAAGATGATGATCTAGGGCAGCAGTTTGAACAACAAAATGAGCAGGAAATTGAGACAGAGCAGCAGCATGACATTGAGGAGCAGGGGTAGCCTGAAGAAGATACACAGCAGCCTCCTCAAGATACACAACAGCCTCAAGGGATCTAGAGTTTCAAAGGAGGATGACGAAGCATTATCAAAAGCTAAATCAATTTGCCCGTCGCAAGTTAAAGCCTGCCCAAGAGAAGCTAAAGGAGGTTAAAGAGAAACGCCCGGCACGGAAAGTGAAGGGAGACACATCAGGACTTCATATTTTGGCTTCTGCTTCAGAGCATGTTGCTAAGGACCCTTGAGGGCCATACTCACCAATTTTGGGCACATTTTGACAATTTTTGGTGCATTTTTGAGTTTTTGGTCAATACTCATGAAATTCGCCATTTCATTTTGGGGATTTTTCAAGGGAGGAGAATGGTATCATTGGATGCCATAATTTCAAGAGCACACCCTCAGCGATTTTCAGGACATTTGGAGATCATTTGCTGCCCCGAAATGGCGAAAAAGGCTCGCTTTTTGCACACTCTGCCCGGTCTATCACCAGACTGTAATTTTTGGTTTTTTACACACAGGTGTAGTTTTAGAGGCCTTTCCGGCATCAGATTGAGAAAATTTCAGTTGTTCCGGAAAGTAGACACTCAGAGCTTTCCAACGAGATATCATGAGCCTCATATCGACATCGGTAAGGCTGCCAAATGTTGCCGGCAAGTCAGGGGACCTTTTGCTGATGTAAATTTGAAATATTTTTGTAATTTTTGAACCTCTAAAATCTGTTTTTTCCAAATGTGTGTTTAGCTATTTTTGCACATGAAAAATGATGCAAAGTCAATTATTTTTCCTTTTTTAGCATTTTTTAGATATTTTATGAGATATTTTGTGCCTTGGGCTTTGCAAAGCCTCAAGGACAAGATTAGATATTTTGATTAGGCCAATAGGATGGCAAGTTGAACCATGAGGTTTTCCTCACTTGAGCCTATATATTCCAAAGGCTTTCATTGTAAACAACGTTGAACTTGATGAGAGAAGCAATATATGGTCATATAAGCTTTGGAAGAAATACTTGTATTATGCCTTTGGATTGCCTCCTGGATGTTCTTGGATGATGAATAGAGGATTGTTGTTGGATTCCATGACATGGTAGAATAGTATAGTGTCTCTTTCTTTGTTGTTGTCTTCTAGTTTTCATTCATGAATACATGTTTCTTGCTTGCTATAGATCAGTAGAAAACAAATTTGAGATATGCCCTTGAAGGCACCTCAAATTTCCTGTTTCTTCATAGCTTTCATGTTTTCCTCTTTTTTAGTTACATTAAAGAATTCTTAACTGCTCTTTAATAACTTGAGGATATTGTTGCTTGTTTTCCTATCTATAGTCTGCACAATTCACGGTATGCAAGGCAGACGTCTCGCTTACCTATGGCGATGATAAGTTCCATCCATGAAATTTCTCTCTCACCGATTAGATTATCATTTTGTTAGAACCAGCGAGACCTAGTTTCGATCTAGCCCTTTGCCTAAAACTGTGCAAATCTTGTTGTTCAAAGTGCCCAATAACTTGAAGTACTGTGTTTAGGCGTTCCGGCATAGTAAGTTAAGTTGTTTGTCTTCCTTAAGTGTTTTCCCCAAAGTCTGATAGCCATTTCCCAAAGTTAGAGGGTCATATACTTCTATGCATGGCTTGAATGTTTATTTCTATGTATCGATTAGCTTATAGTTACATTTTTCATCATTAATGGTCTACCCTACCATGTTTATGTTATCTATTGAACTAGTTATGCTTGAAACTCTTTTTTGTTCACAAACTTGATGTCCATTTACTCCATTTTGCCCAAATATCATTTCTACCTTGAATCAAATCGGCCCTTCAACAGCCTTGTATCACCGTCTTATAGCTTTCTTGACCTTTTCGACCCCATAGCCCAGTTGATCTGACATCTTTTTACCTGTCTTATATCTTTGATCAGTTTCATCCCTCACAACTTAAAAAAAAACCAAAACCAAAAAACTTACTTCATGACTAGCCTAAAATCAGAGCAAAATAAGCAAACACACAGATATCCCTTACACATATAGAGAGAGCCCTCTCTGAGTCCAGGAAGGCTAGGTCCTCGAACTCCAAAGCTTGGTTTGATGTTACACTGTCATTTGGCTTGCCAATCAGCCAAATCACGGAACTCTAACAAAATATACTTCTACCTGGGTTTGATGTCCTGAGTTATGTGATAATAATTTGGTTATGATGAATGGATTGCGCGATTTTAAATTTTAATTTTGCATACTGAATATGCTCATGAGTAGTATCTTGTGCAAGGTAGCTAAATTTGTTTGCAGTTCCTAGTTCTGTCTGTTTTGCTCTATAGTTGTGATCAGTCGATATCTGATATGTTCCTAGCCTTACTAAGGTCATGGCACGCCTCAGGTGAGACTCTCTGCTCTTTGGAGTAGGGTGAAAATGTCAGCGTTGTGCTAGACTACTGCGGAAACCTTGTTGGCCTCTCTCCTGAACCCGGGTCTTACTCAGAGACATTCTTTCTCGCCAACAAATGGTTCCATTGTCGGGACCTGAAATTTCAATTATGAGCTAAATCATGGTATCACGGGTCTTCGAGAGAGAAATACAAAGCTGGTGGGATAACCACTTAGATCAGTTCATAGCGCAGCAAGCTGAGTTGAGACAGCATAGGGAGAAAATTGTTAAGGATCGAGTTCTATTCTCTGAATCTGCTAGTGATCTCTACGAAATTTTCTGGGGAAAGTTTCCAGAGGAACTGTATAATTGGTTGCAGAGACTACAAGTCAAGACAGTCCAAGGAAGCTCGTGTAAGATCTGTCGCAAGTGGTTGCACGTGGGCCTGGTAGCACTCCATCGGTTAGATACCGATTTGACCCGAGCTATAGATTTCTAGGTGCAATCTACCTTGGAAGGATATATAGTGGAGTTCGCAGCTGAGTATTACCGATCCTTCTCAAAATCAGAAGACATATTCAGATCTGGGTTGCGAGGAGAGTTGTTGAAGGAAATTCCCTTTTGGATCAAAGCTTTAATGGTAGACGAGGGATTGATGGAATTTCAAAAATCTGAGATGGAGACTTAAACCTCCAGTACTGGGGGGAAGGAGCTGAGGGAGAGATGTTATAAGTAAGATGGAAGGGGGAATAGGGATATGGATGCCGAGACCTCCAGTAGGTTGAGAGAGCCACGAGCACATCAGAGGGCACAGATCGCTGAGAAGTGGCGGGAAAGAGTGACGAAGGAGTTGGAGAATCAGGAAAGTAGTCGATAAGACAAGGAGAAGGCGCCACAGATGATAAAGGAGATGGAAGGTCAGACGGGATCCCAAGGAATAGGAGGGACCATCAAGGAATTCAGGCAAGTGTAGAGGAGCCCAGCCCAAAGAGAAAAGGGAGAAAATTCCAACGTGGAGGACGCGCACCCCGAGGAGATGTTCGATGTGGAGTTTCATGTTACGATGGAGCAGCTATTCCGAGAGGGGTCGACACCCATAATTCAAGGTAACTCTATTCCCCAAATTTCAAGTAGCTCTAGTCCCGACCTTCCCCTGGTACTCTATCAGCCACTAGGTGAAAGTTTTGTTAAGTTACGAGAATTGAGTAAGTTGAATAGTGTTCAGTCTACAACAAAAATACATACTAGCAGTAGTGATAGTAATACAATTTCACAGCCAGGAAATAGGGGTTTTATTCTAGTACCATCCACACAAATAATTATGGCAGGATCATTTACTCGATACCCAGAGTTCTCTAAGAGGGGCAATGATGATGTAGAGCAGCATTGGTATCTCTGCGAAGCCATCTAGAGGGCTTGGCAGACATCAGAGGCGGTTAAGTTGATTGAGTTTCGAACTACTCTTAGAGAGAGAGCTCTTCGTTGGTTCATTAAATGGTAGCTCATCCAAACCCAACAATAAATTATGTAAAGAAATAATTTGTCAAAGAATTCAAGTTACCTCAGAAATATCAGCAGGGTTTATCAAATATGTGGGAGATTAAATAGCGAGAAGGTGAAACTACATGGTATCTGATGAGAAGGTTCAAGGATGCAATTGGAAAACTGAGTTACCCAATCAATCCGAATCATCAGAGAGATTGGTTTATCAAGGCCCTTCTTCCATTGACAAGAACTCCCCTAATAAAACAGAAGATCGATACATTACAAGATGCATTGAAGCAAGCTATGAATATAGAGGCCATGGCGGGGTATCCGCAGGAGTTCAAAGGAGGGGTAGCAACTCAAGACCCTTCCATATTGGGGTTACAACATCAGATATCCAGTCTAACGAAAAATTTGAAGGATATCCAGCCGATGCGACTTGCAAGACCCAATGTAGGGTGTACACACCGTCTAATGGAGGGACACATGGTCACCGAATGCCCAAGATTGCAGGGACCTCAGCAGCAAGGACACAAGGAATGCCACTAGTAGGGGGAGTTATGCAGATAAATATGCAAGGGTTATACCCGCCGCAACCCCACTTCACAGGGTTCCCTGCGTAACAGAATTAGACCGCAACTAAGTACTGTGAAATATGTAAATGCATTGGTCATCCACCACGCCTATGCCCAATTTTACAAAAATACTTCAATGTTCCAAACAACATATATTATTAGTTATGTGCTTCCACAACGCACAATAAAGAGCAATGTAGAGCCCTGGATGCATTGGCAGAACGATGGGACAAACCTTTATATAGAGTGAATGAGGCTCCCAGAGGATGAGGAGGAGGAATAAGAGGAGGAATAGTTGGAGGAAGAGGAACTATAATATGTTACAATTGTGACCAGGAGGGCCATGTAGCTAAGGAATGTCCACTTCCTAAAAGACCATGGTGCTCTCAGTGCAGTGTCAACACACACACAACTGAAGACTACCCAGAGCTAATTAAAATATGGGAAGAAAGAGCCAGACAAAGAGGAGAAAATCTAGTAAATGTAGAGCCAATAATAGTAGAGGCTCAACCTATGCAGGATGTAGCCATAGTGACATGGGGAGGAAAGAGAACAGGGGAATATGCACAGAATATAGACCCGATAAAGCTGATAGAGCCAACATCTCCAAAGCCAGTGTTGAGGCCAGATAGGAAGAAGTAATACTTTAAAGAAGTAGTGGAAAAAATTTCCCAACTCGGAGGAAGCAAAGGCATTGAGTTACCACAACCGAAGGTGGACAAGGAGAAAGAGACTAATACAAGCAGTATGATTGAAGAATGGTTCCGGCTATTTTTAAAAATTGTAACCAATGCACCGATGCTGGAGCAACTGAAACAAAATCTGGAGATGGTGGTGCAGGAAACCACTGAACCAAAGGAGGCAAATGATGCAACACAGAAATACATATGGAGAGTCAAAAGAAATAAGAGAAGAACAGGGAAATAATTCTTTATAAACACTCAAGTCACTGGATTCCAAATTAAGGACGCAATGCTTGACCTAGGGTCAGATGTCAACATTTTTCCAAGGAAGACATGGGAAGCATTCGGGAGACTAAAACTAACATATTCACCAATCCAGCTCCGCATCGAAAACCAGTACTGCATTGTGCCCATAGACAGGCTGGAGGAGGTCGAAGTCGATGTTGTGGGGGTAAAGACGTACACATAATTTGAGGTGATAGACATCATGGGGGATAAGGATCCCTACCCAGCATTATTGGGGATAGACTAGGCTTTCAAGAACTATGCAGTGATTGATCTAAAAAAGGAACTAATGATATTTGAAAACGGGGAGGTCAAGGTCACTCAGCCACTTGACCCATATCAAGGACCTCGATATACAGAAATTGTCGACAACAGAGAGGATGCTCAGCTTCTTGATCATCTTTATCAGATGACAACAAGGAAAAGAGAAGATTATATCAACCCAACAGCAGGAGGGACTGCAAGCTAAAGAAGTGTTCAAAGCTCAGACTTGGGCTCAGAAATAGCCTGGGATGATTGGAAGCAGGGGGGATATGATACCAATACAAGAAGATGTGCTAACATCCGAAGAATCAATTGGATCAGAACTGAGGTAAGAAAATATCCAACTCTATCAAATATGAATGATGTAAATACATTTATTGCCAAAATAGAAGATAAAGTACTAGTAGAACATAGAGTCCCACTCATGGATGTGGCTTTACAATCCACGTCAGCAAGGTGGTGGAGCAACCACCGCAACTCTCTGTCGTGATGGGATGGGGTTGCAACAGCATTGAGGGCCAAATTCAAGGAAGAGGAAGGACCAAAATTCACTGAAAAATACCAAGGGGATTCTGACACCAGTAAACATTTACAACATTGTGAGTACCAATGGAAGGAAGCAGGGTACTAGGAAGATATGTGGGTACACAAGTTTGTACATTCACTGGATTCGATTCCACGGGCGTGGTACCTAACTGAAGAGAATAAAAGAGGAACCAGTACCTTGCAAGAAGTTGTGGATCAGTTTACGCAATGCTTTTCCTTTGAAAGAGAAACAAAACCAGTCACATAGGTGTTGCAGGCCATTAAAAAGGTATTGTTACTTCTAGAAATTCAGGAGGATGAAGAACAACCACTCCCAAAACATAATGTCAGACAATCGGTAGCATGAAAAAATATAAACAGTGAAATGGATGATGATGATCTAGAAGATCTTAGACATCTATATTTTGAAGAAAAAGAAGGGGAGCAGGGTATTCAAGAAGAACCTACAACATAAGGAATTCATCTGCTACCAATGAAGACCAAGAAGCTGAACATCGGAACACCGAAAAAGCCCAAACTTGTGTCAATTGGTCACTACTGGGATGCAGAAATGACTAAGGAGAAATTTAATCTGCTACAGGAATATGAATATTTGTTCCCATCCTCAGTAGCGGAGCTAAAAGGAATAAAAGGAGACATGAGGGAAATGCGTATAATTTTGAAGCTCGACACAAGACCGGTAAAGCACAGACCATACCATCTAAATCCAAGAGTGAAAGAGAAAGTAAAGGCAGAGATTGATAAAATTTTGAAAGTAGGGTTGATACTTCCGGTGGAAGAAGCAGAGTGGGTAATTCCTATAGTCATACGAAGTAAAAAGGAAAAGTCTGAAATTCGAGTATTTGTTTACTACAGGAGCCTCAACAATGCATGCATACATGATCCATTCCCCACTCCGTTCAGTGATGAGGTGCTCGACAATGTTGCAGGGAATGAAGCTTATTCATTTACGGATGGATTTTCAAGATACCATCAAGTAAGGATAGTTGAAGAATATAAGAAGAAAATAACTTTCACAACTGAATGGGGCTCATTTGCATATCATGTAATGCCCTTCGGGTTGAAAAATGCACTGGCAGTATTTTCACAAATTGTTATAGCAGCATTTCGGTAATATATCCATAAATTCCTGGAAGTATATATGGATGACTGGACAGTTTACAGCCTGTTGAAGAATCATGCAACTTTGTGAAGGATAATGTTTGACAGATGCAGACAACTCTAGATTTCATTAAACCTTAAGAAGTGCATCTTTGCAGTACCCTTTTGGATGCTACTAGGACATGTTGTTTGCAAACAAGGGGTTTGTATAGATCCATAAAAAGTGGAAGTTATAATCAACATAGAGGCATCGGAAACTGTGAAGTAGTTAAGTTCACTGCTAGGCCACACCAACTACTACAGATGATTCATCCGCAACTACGCGAAGATAACAGCCCCATTGGAGAAGCTGTTGCAGAAATCAGAGAAATTCATTTGGACAACTAACTATACTACTGCCCTCAATACATTGAAAGAAAATTTGGGAAGTGCACCCATATTAGTTCATCCTAATTGGTACAAGCAATTTCACGTACATATTGATGCCTCCAGCATTGCACTAGGAGAAGTTCTGGCTCAACCAGGAGATACTTCAATTGATCACCCAATTTATTTTTCAAGCTGGAAACTATCGACAGCTGAAAGGAACTACACAACAACAAAACAGGAAGCTTTAGCAATGGTGAATTCCCTTCAGAAGTTTTGGCACTACCTATTGGAGGTATATTCAAATTCTTCATGGAAAATTCAGCGTTGAAGTCCTAGTCAACAAACCAGTCCTTGAAGGAAGCATTTGTAGATGGCTCCTACTGTTTCAAGATTTCACCTTTGAAGTGATAGTGAAACCAGGAAGACTGAACGTGGGTCCTAACCATTTATCAAGGCTAGAAAATGGATAAAATGGAGGGTCCTTGGATGATCAGCTACTAGACGCTGATATTTTTAGAGTAGAAGCCATCCCAGACTACTTAGATCATATAGCAATCTATCTGGCAACAGGACAGTGCCCGGCTGAATATACAATAACTCAGAAAAGAAATATGGTAGTCAAAGCGGCAGAGTATCAGTTAATAGCGGGACAGCTGTATAAGATGGGGTTAGACCAAGTCTTGCGGAGATGTGTCCTGGACCATGAAAGAGAGGATATACTATGGGAGTGTCATTGTGGAGTTGCAGGAGGACACGTCGGTGAAAAACCCACTGCAAGAAAGATATTGCAAGCAGGCTTATGGTGGCCCACAATGCACAAGGACAGTAAAGCATTTGTAAAGAAATGTGATGTCTGCCAAAGAACAGGACATCCATCGCACAGAGATGAGCTACCACTTCACCCTATAAAATCATTGCAGCCATTCAAGAATTGGGTCATTTATTTTAAGACCAATAGCACCTATCTCAAGACATTCGCAGGCCAGGTACATCATTACCACAATAGACTATCTTACCAGATGGGAAGAAGTGGTACCAGTGAAGGATTGCATGGTAGACACAACATCCTGGTTCATTTTTTAAAATATCATAAGCAGATTTGGCTACCCCAGAAATCTAACTAGCAATCAAGGTACACATTTTATCAATGCAACGATCAAATCTCTATTAGAAAATTTCATGGTAAAACATCATAAGAGCAGTTTGTACCATCCTCAGGCAAACGGAACAGTGGAAGCATTTAATAAAATTCTCGAAAAAGGACTAACAAATATTTTCAATTCTCATCGAGATTACTGGGACGAGCGCGTACTAGCAACATTATGGGCGTACAAGACAACTGTCAAAAGACTGAACAACCAGACTCCATTCCAGCTGGTGTATGGGAGGGAAGTAGTGGTACCTGCTGAATGTGCATACCGAGCCTACTAATCATGTCAACACTACATTTAACAGAGGAAAATTCATTGAAGGAGCGACTACATGAGCTATAAGAACTTGAATAGGACAGGTTTCTAGTGGAGTTTCATCATACTGTCCAAAAAGACAGACAAAAAGCTTGGCATGACCGTCATATCAAGCATAAAACGTTTATGGTCAGAGGAAAAGTTTTACAGTGCGGCAACAAGTTCCAAAATTTCCCAGGTAAACTCAGAATGCATTGGTTGGATTGAACATAGGTAGCTCATAGGTAACCTCTGAGCTACCTATGTTCAATCCATTCTCATTTTTGAATTATCAAACTTCATCTCCACCTCACACTCACCATTCATCACCTCACACGTCATTCACTTCCAAAGACCGTTCCACCCACACTCCATCCACATCAGTAACCATTTCAGACCCAGTCAAGACAAAAATAAAAGAAAATGGAGACAACGAGGAAAAGGTTAACTCGAGAACATCATTGGTACTCGAGGTTAACCAACCCTTTGTTGGACAGAGCACTTTCCAGGACCTTTTAATTCATGGGGGGATCTTTTATCGCAGAAACAACGCCCTCGCTGAAGGAGTTGAACCCTTTTGAACAAGAAAATTTGATACTGCAACAGGTTCAGCCAACCACAAGCATGAAGAACCCACGGAATAAGCTGCCACAATAGAACCAACTGACGTCACCACATGAACACTTAACAAGGCCAATAGCCAACAATCAACCACTCAGAGAGATACCGCCAAACCAGGATATTTCTAGGGCTGAGAGTATGCAAACCTAGGGCACAGAACAACTATACAATTTCATCCAGCGTGCGGCACAACAGGCCGAAGGACTCCACAACGACCTCTAGCAAAGGTTTGAGCAACAACAACTACAGATTAGTGCGCTTACTGAAGAGCGCGACCAATTGAAGGGAGAAAAGGAAATCCTAGAGGAGCAACTGGAGAAGGTGACGAATGGTTTTAAAGATATCTGGCCAACTGTGATATCTCAGGATGATAAGACACCAAGGGACATAACGATTTTCACTATAGTCAAAAGGTCTATCCATGCGAAGACTGCTTGTGGGAATCTCAACAAGGAGAATCAGGAGCTAAAGGAAGCACTCACGACCAGACCAACGTTGCCAGATCCTGTTGTCATATATGCTAAAAGGGTCACGGAGAAGCAGAAACAAGCAACCGGGATGCAGGAAACCTTGGGGACCACGGTGAAAGAAGTTTACAACCTTTTGAAACATTTGCACGAGTGTTCAACAATGCTATCTATGAAGGCTCAACCAATCTCAGCACAACTACAACAAGTCTCACAAGAAATAAAGGTGGCCACAGACCCCGTTGGCATTAACCAGTTGTATAATCAAGCGGAGGAACCAGAGACCAAAATATAGAAGATTGAAGAGCATTCGGCTTCCACCAAGAGGTCCTTCGAGAACTAAGACAACCAGTAAATCATACTACAGAGACAATACAACAAATGGCCACTGAGGCCGAAATTAAGATTAAGGAAGTATTCAGCAAGCTATAGGCCATTGCAGGAGAAAAGGAAGCTAAACAAATTGCCATAGAAATGGACCAGCTCATGAAGGAATGGCAATAGGCCATTGTTGACTTTGCCGAACTCAAATATTTAGCGTTGGAAAAGGTTCTCGAGTTGGGGCCCTTGTTTGGACAGGGAGAGGAAATGGAGAAGATAGGGCCAACCACAGAGGCAGGGGGACCAATGGAGACTGAGGCAGCATAAAAGGATTGACTCGGGATGAGTCAATAGCATGTGTTCAGGGCATGTTGGGGCCCTTGTTTTGAAAATGAAACGGTTTTGAGTCATGGAGAATAGGTGGCAAAGCACAACCACGGTAGACAGGGAGTTGTCATGGTTGCGGAGAGCTGGAGAGAAGGTGGCGCAGCAGTTGTGGAAACTAGCACAGATGGCAGGAAGGAGTGACAAGGATAGGCAACGTAACTCCCAGTGATCAGGGAGAAACAGAAAACAGCAAAGCAGGAAAGGAGGGAAAATTGACAGTTACGCTGGCAAAGGAACAAATAGAGAATTGGTCAACATAGACGGGAGGTTGGTGCAGTAGAGGGCTGAGGAAGAGAGTCGTAGGAGAGCTCTGTTCTGTTTGGTTCTATTCTATTATGTTCTGTTTTGTTCAGTAATATTGTAATTAGTGCTTTTGTAATCAACTCTGAGGAGTAATGTAACTGTCTGCTATTGATAATGAAATATACTTCTACCTGGGTTTGATGTCCTGAGTTCTGTGATAAGCATTTAGTTATGATGAATGGATTTCCTGCTTTCAAATTTTAATTTTTCATCCTAAATATGCTCATGAGTAGTATCTTGTGAAACGTAGCTAAATCTGTTTGCAATTCCTAGTTATGTCTATTTTTCTCTATAGTTGTGATCAGTCCATATCTGATTTGTTCCTAACCTTACTAAGGTCATGGCATGCCTCGGGTGAGATTCTCTGCTCTTCGGAGTAGGGTGAAAATGTCGGTGTTATGCTAGACTACTGCGGAAACCTTGTTGGCCTCTCTCCTGAACCTAGGTCTTACTCAGAGACCTTCTTTCTCGCCAACACATATATATATGTGTGTGTGTGTGTGTGTGTGTGTGTGTGTACATACATACATACAGATATATATATATATGTATATATATATATATATATATATATATATATATATATATATGTATGTATATGTGCATGTATGTATGTATGTATGTATGTATGTATGTATGATTTTAATTTCTTATATTATTTAATTTTTATTTATATATATATATATATATATATATATATATATATATATATATTAATATTATATTTTCAAAACTTATATATTTTTAATTTACATATTTTATAAACTCCTAGTGCTCATAAAATCATATGTTATATCCTAAGTCCATAAGGTGATGCATTATAGAGTCATCCTAAATCAAACTTTACAAAAGGGTTTCATTTATGTGCGTTGGTATTAACAAATATGCTAATGTATTATGGTCCTGGGCATACATTAAAAAGTCTATTGGCGACGTATTAAACATATCCATGGTCGAGTTTCAGCGTTTTTTAAATCAACACAAAATACAGGCGATATTTCAAGCATGACTCTCCTCTGCACCAACTCCATGCCTTACCATTGAGATGGGGAACATTTCATTGTAAACAATGCACCCAACATGTATTTTAATGCAAATTTTGACTCGCTAGTTTTGAAAACCTCTGTAATGCCTCACCTCCACGTAACCAGTATACAATATGACCATGCTCCAAACAATCAACAGTAATGCGGGTTAAGAGCATGCTTATCCACCTAAATACAGATTAAAACTAATTAATCATCCTATTAAGTTGGCGGCGTAATTAGTGGCAGCGCCATTTTCAGCAAGAATTGCCTAACTTGTCAGAGTTAACTGGAGTCCTTGCAAATTTGGAGGAGAAATTGGGGGAAAGTTTGTTTTTTCCATAACTGAGTCAATTTTCGACCAAATTGAGCTCATAAGTGTCATTCTTGCCTAATTGGCATGCTAGGAACACATTGGAATAGGTTGCTGAGGCAGAGGAGCTCATCTATAGAGATTTTTGTTGCCTTGAAGAATTTTGAAGTCGAGGGCTACCAGGAGGGACGGCCATGCCTAGAGCATCTGGTAACCAAATTGAGTAAATAAATAGTCATTCCTAATAGATTTTGACATTTTGAACTCATTGGAATAGGTTCCAAGAGAATTTCATGCATGTAAACAGAAATTTGAGCACATTTGAACTAATACAGATGCCCAAGCTATGAAGCTGGACCAAGGAGATGTAGCCCAGGAGGGGTGAACTCCTTCATCAAAACTTTGTTTTAAAGGATCAGTTGTGATGGGTTTTTGTTATTTATGTTGCTACTGTTCAACCATTTAAATTCATGCTTTATGCTTTCAAACTCACTCATAAAATTTAGTTTTAATTACCTCTTTGACACACATAAGCAACAAGGGAACATGTACATCAAGCATAAGATAAGTAAATAAGTTTTATATATGAAAATAAAATTAGCACAGAAAAACTGACTTCAAATTCATATCAAGTTGGTATTAGAGCTCAAGGTTGCTAATGTTATTTTCTTGATAGTTGCTTGAAGATTTGTGCAAGTTTAATGGTTGCAATTTGTGATGCTGACAAGGTTAAAGTTGCAGAAAGGTGAAGGGAAATTGTTAGTTGCAAGTCCTGAAATTAGGACCAGAAGAAGGAGAGCTAAAAGAGCATCATATTCACCCAAAATTCCACTCATAGCTACATTTGAAGAGCTTCAAGTTTTGTCTCAAGAAGCTGATATTCAAGAGGTACAATTTGTACAATAAGCTTAGTTGATTGAAGAGGTACAAGCATCAGAAGTTGAGCTTGAATCCATAGCCATCATGTTAGGTGTTGGAGAGACTCAAGGACATTTAGAAGAGGAAGATGTCAAGAGATACTTCAAAGACATAAAGAGGATGGTTAAAGTTATGTTTAATGTATTTACTGCTTGGATGGCAGGAGAAGGTTCTAAGCCTCCATATGGAGAAGGAACTTTAGATGGTAAGAAGGATGAAGAGAGGAGTTCAAAGGGAAGTGGAGGAAAGGCACTTCCATCTCCACCATCTTCATCATCCTCATTATCTCCATCTGAATCATCTTCCACTTCCACCACAAAAACCACTCACTCTCACTCAAAAGCCACAAAAGGAAAAACTCCATTACTCAAATGGACATTAAGTTTGAACTACCCATGTACAATGGCAAGGTAAATGCAAAGAGGCTTGACAATTGGATAGGTCAATTGGAGGTGTATTGCAGAACTCAGAACCTTCATTAAGATGACAGAAAGATCCAGTTGACTTCATTAAGGCTAGAAGGAGTAGCACTAGTCTGGTGGGCAGCAAAGACTCAAGAGGAAATGTGAATCCATGGTAAGATATCCATTTCTTAGGTTGAGTTTATTTCTTCCATTAAAATACAGTTTTATCCATTAGCCTATATGAAAAAATCTATTATGAGTAGGAAAATTTTTAACCAACTCAAGGGTCAAACAGTTCAAGAATATACCCAGGAGTTTAGGAAAAGGGCTTTGTTGTTAGGAATAAATTTCAATTCCCAAGATACACTCTTGAAATACATTGGGGGTTTACATTCCTATTTGAAACTTACTATCCATATGTTTAACCCATGCAATTTAGATGAAGTTTGTGTACAAGCCACACACTTAAAGGCAAGAGGGAAACAAAACATAGAGGAGAAAAGTGAAAGTGAGGGTAAAGGAAAATGAAACTTTTATAGAAGTTGAAAAAGAAATAGCTCTGTAAAAAGAGATAAGGAAAAACTCACATGGAAAAATTGTTCAAAGACTGGCCATGATGAAGACCATTGTTGACAACTTCATCCAAAATTGAAACCAAACAAACTGAAAGCCAAAGAGAAGGGAAAAATTGTTTCTATAGATGAACATGACTTAGGGTCAGATTCAGGAGATGAGACAAAGATTACAGCCATGGGTTTGAAAGGTAAACATATTGCAAGCGCTATTTCTTCAAATTGTTCAAATGATAATCATGATGAAGATACAAGAATAGAACTTTTCCATGTTAGATTTGTCTCTAAACATACCAAGATTGATACACTTTTTGATAGTGGGTCACAAGCTAACTTGATTTCCAAATATTTGGTGATCCAGATTTATGCAGGAACACAACAAAATACAGAAATAACCATAAACATAGAAATATAGCGGAAATAAGGCTTCATTTCATTAATATCAAATCAAAAAAATATGCTTACAAACATGATGGAAATAAATAGCTAGGGTGCTGGTAGCGAATCTCTGAGAAGAGATGTGGCAGCTACAGACCTCTGAACTATGTTACAATGAGGCTCAAGGGCCTATTTATTATGGAGAAACAATGGAGAACTCTAAACGTCCAAAAACCTAACCCTAGGAGATGAAGCGCCAAAACTATGGGTCTCGTTTGGGTAAATTGGTGTTTCAACTTCCTGGGGACGTAACTTTGGCATACTATCTCTGTTTGGGGCTTCAAAACGACTCCGGAAATTCAGGACCCGAAAAAATGCTAAAAATAGTAAGTTGTGAAAAAAACTGAAAGAGATAATGGTGGGGCCCCAAGTGGAATAAGCGAGTGACCACCAATATCCATCTGGATCATTCCTCCCCCCTTAGGAAGCAATGGTCCCCATTGCATTGAGTTCTTCCATGAGATGAGAAAACTTCTGTTGAACTTGGTCCCTGGTGAACCACTTGCCTTAGTGTAGGAGTTGGCCAGCTTTGACAACTCGATACAATTGGATCTTCTGTCGGCGAGTGTTCTTGATTTTCATGTCCATGATACAGTTTGTGGTGGCCTGTTCCATGCAGTCTAGGTTTAGCTCTTTTGGTGTGAGTTCTTCTGCAATGTCAGAGGTGTCCAATAGAGGTGTGACGTAGGTATGAAGGTGTTCTACATTGAATACTGGGTGTAGACCAAGGAATGTTGGAATACTGAGCTCGAAATCATTGTTCCCTATAGCCTTGGTGATGGTGTACGGCCCATATCGGAGCGGGTGAATCTTGCGGTGGGGTCCAGTGAGGCGCTCCCTTCTGCAAATGTATCCACACTTTTTCGCCCACCTGGAAGTTGTGTGGCACCCGATGTTGATCATGTCATTGCTTGTACTTAGCATTGGCTCTGTCCAATATGTCATGAACCTATTGGCAGATGTGTTGAATGCGCTCGATGAAGTTGTTTGCTTTGTCAGCTTCAGACTGGACATGAGATGAATCGGCCTGAGTAGCTGCAAATGGCATGGATACGTCAATGGGACATAGTGGCTGGAATCCCAAGCCCACCTGAAAGGGACTATGGTCAGTTGAGCTGTGGAGAGCTCGGTTATAACTGTGTTGTACATAGGGAAAGCTCTCATCCCATGTGCATGGATGCTTTGAATTGTACATGCGCAGAAATGTGTACAATCATCCTGTTGACGACCTCTGTCTGGCCATCAGTTTAGGGATGGAAAGCTGTGGACTTGGTGAGCTTGGTGTCCAACATTGACCAGAGGCTAGACCAAAATGTGCTGAGGAACCTGCTGTCCCAATCTGATATGATAGACTGTGGGATCCCAAAGTGCACCCACACTCGTTCAAAGAAGAGTTTAGCAGTGGATTCTGCTGTGATATTCTTCTTGCAGGCCGCCATAATGGCCATATTTGAGAATCTATTGACAACCAAGAAAACACAGTCGTTTCCATGCTTATTAGAAGGAAGGCCTGACATGTAATCCATGGAGATGGATTCCCAAGGTCGACTAGGGGTAGGTAGCGGAGTATGGAGCCCTTGCTTCTTGATGGTTGGTTTGGCAATGGCGCAAGCAGTGCAGGATCTGATGTACTTCTCGACATCCTGTCAAAGGTTCGGCCAATAGAAATACTTCTGCAGTACTGCCACTATTTTCTCGACCCCAAAATGCCCAGTGACTCCGACCCAGTAGGGCACGCTCATGAGCCATATCTTGGCACGCTGAAGGAACACAAAGGTGTCCCTGTGTGCATACAGAGGCCCTGGAGGTGAAAATTTGAACTTGGGATACCTCCTGGTGAGGTGCCTTGTATGGCCAAATTCCCGGATCGCTTCAGGTGAGAAGCGTGCCAACCAAGGTTCAAGTCCCCATAAGTGTTGAACGCTAAGGCAGGTTTCAATCGGTAGGGTCGCTGATAGCGTCTCGCAACATTATCGAGCTAAATTTTCTCTCTGCATTTGATAACAAATGAAATTATTGCAGATATGTGGAGCACTTCTTATGGCGATCGTTCTGCAACTTCCCTTGTGTCTGTATGAACTGCAGCGGTTGGTGGTCTATGTGGATGATTGTCTCCTTTACCAAAATGTAATGCTTCCATTGTCGACAAGCCTGCACAATGGAATACATTTCTTTTTCATAAGTGGGATACTTTCAAACTGTGTTGGACAATGTCTCACTGTGATATGCCATTGGGTGCCCCTATTGAATAAGAACTACCCAAATAGCATAGTCAGAGGCATATGTCTCGATCTCAAATGGTTGTTGCAAGTCTGGTAATGTGAGCACTGGGGCAGAACAGAGGCGATGTTTCAATTCTACGAACTCCTTCTGTTGAGATTCCGACCAACAAAAATTTTCTTTCGCTCCTACCTTGGTGACTTGACTCAAGGGCCAAGTGATATGAGATAATCCCAACACAAACCTATGGTAGAAATTAGCAAGACCCAGAAAGCTGCGAAGCTCTGTTACGGTGGTTGGGGCTGGCCAATCCCGAATGACTTAGATCTTGGCTAGATCCACATGAACCCCCATTTCATCAATAATGTATCCCAGATACTGAACCTAGGTCATGCCAAAAGTGCACTTCTCCAAATTGGCACACAACTTGTGTTGCCGCAGTGTTTGGAGGACTTCTCGGATGTGGTGGAGGTGCTCTTCTCAAGTCTGGCTGAAGATCAGAATGTCATCCAAGTATACCACTACAAATGAGTTGGTGAATGGACGCAAGATGTCATCCATCAACCTCATGAAGGTTGCGGGAGCATTTGTCAATCCGAAAGGCATGACGAGCCATTCGAAAATGCCCTCCTTGGCTTTGAAGGCAGTCTTCTACACATCAAAGGATTCGATTGGTACCTGGTGATACCCAGACTTCAAGTCGATCTTGCTGAAATATTTTTCCCCTTGGAGTTGGTCCAGAAGGTCATCAATCCATGGGATCGGGTACCTATTTCGGACAGTAATCTTGTTCAGTGCCTGATAATCAATACAAAGTCTCCAAGTCCCATCCTTCTTCTGTACCAACATGATTGAGCTCCCATAGGGCAATGAACTTGGCCGATTGTGACCTTTCTGCAGCAGTTCCTGAATTTGCCTCTTGATTTCATCATTCTCCAGAACGGAGCGCCTATAGATCGGTCCATTGGGTAGTGGCGCACCTGGGGTCAGGTCAATGGGGTGCTTGACCTAATAGTGTAGAGGCACCCCTGTTGGTGAGGTGAAGATGTCCCCATACTCCTCCACAACCTTGTCCATTTATTGTTGTCGTGCAGAGGAGCCATATCTGGAGGTTGTGGCCACAGTATTCTTCTTGCCCTGGGGGTGAATCATGAGGAAAACAAATTTCCTAGTTTGGGAAATGAGTTTACTGCATTGTTTTGTAGTAACCAAAGAGATAGTGGGAGGCGGTGGTACCTCTAGTATCCTGTACAATTTATTTCCCAAAGTAACAATAACAGCGCGAGGTCGGGACTCATACATAGCATGTCGCTTCCACAAGTATGGTTGGCCTAATAATACATCAGAAACATCAATAGGAGTAATCTCATACAATACCCCATCTGTGAAGGGCTTAATGCTATAGGGGAGGCGGCACTGTTGACTGATGCGGAGATCCTGTCCTTGGTGAAGCCACCTGATGGTGTATGGTTGTGGGTGCGCTATGGTTGGCAAGCCCAACCGCTTCACGAAATATACTAAAATGAGGTTCTTTTGGCTCCCATTGTCGACAATGAACCGTAGCGGGGAACCCTTTACCCACATCTGGGAGTGGAAGAGACGCTCTACCTCCTCTGGTTCTTCTGGTTCCTCCTTCTGGATATTCATAGTGGCAACAGTGGCATTAAGCTCCGCATCAATAATCTGCTTCCCTTTGTCATTCACCTTGTCAGGTTCTGATTCAGATTCGGAGCATGCATCTGATTCAGAAGCCCTCATCTCAGCCACCAGCAACTGCTTGGCCCAACACTCACTTGTGTTGTGAATGGAGCTCTTATGGAACTCACACCACTTTCCTGTGTCCTTCTTTGGCTTCGCAGTGTTGTTTTTTGCTTGTGTCTTTGGCAAGTTGTCTTGGGCCGCCTTGCCTTGGCTTTGCCCTTTGTCCTATGGTTTGGGGGCACCTTTCCTTGCTTTTGATTTGTAGATCCAAAGTCTCTCTTCTCCTGTTTTAATTTCTGTTCAATCTTGGCAGCATATCGGTATGTCGTACCAAGCGAGGAGATGTCGAAGAACTCCATTTCCTCCTGAATGTATTTGTGCAGACAACCGCGATACTTTAGCACCAAATGTTTCTCTGAATTTTTGATACCCAACTTTTTGCGCAGGGTATGGAACAGATTCATTAGCTCCTGCACATCTTGATCCCTTTTTTTCCGCAACGTGGTCCATTGTATGTACTTGTCCTCATAGCTCCCCATGGGATAGTATTGTTCCTTGATGGCATCTGGAAAGAATTCCAAGTGGGTATGGCTGAGAACAGAGAGGGTTATGTCTCGTCATTTTTCTCACAGTAAGTTTCCCACCAGTCCTTGACATGGGGGGTAGCTTTGAGGAGTGAAAAAATAATCTTCTCCTGGTCGGAAAAGTCATGAACCAAGAAATATCCTTCTAATAGATTCAACTATCTATCTACGGCATCTGCATCTATTTGACCCTCAAATATGGGAATGTCAAAGTTTACTTGTACCTTAAAAGGAGTCGTGCCTCCAGAGTGGCTGCTGGATGCAGATGCTCTGTCGGTGGGCAGTCGTTGAAGGATCTGGGCAAAGTTATCCATCATCGCATTCCTTTGTTTTTCGAGGACCTCCTCAAGCAATATTTTGATAGGATCTCCTGCTCCCTCATCTTTCTTTTCGTCCCCCATGGGCGTCCGTCGGGGTTTGCGAGGTTGATCTTGCAAAGGCTCCACCAGATTGAGCCCTAACTCCTTATACCCCGACCTCGTTGGGGACATGCAAAGAAGGATCGAGAAAAAGCAGGCTGCTTTGATACCAATGATCCAGATTTATGCAGGAATGCAACAGAATATAGAAATAACCATAAACATAGAAATACAATGGAAATAAGGCTTCATTTCATTAATATCAAATCATAGAAATATGCTTACAAACATAATGGAAATAAAATAGCTAGGGTGCTGGTAGCGAATCTCTGAGAAGAGATGTGGTGGCTACAGACCTCTGAACTATGTTACAATGAGGCTCGAGGGCCTATTTATTATGGAGAAACAATGGAGAACTTTAAACGTCCAAAAACCTAACCCTAGGAGATGAAGCGTCAAAACTATGGGCCCCGTTTGGGTAAATTGGTGTTTCAACTTCCCAGGAACGTAACTTTGGCATACTATCTCCGTTTGGGGCTTCAAAACGGCTCTGGAAGTTCAGGACCCGAAAAACTGCTAAAAATAGTAAGTTGTGAAAAAAACTGAAAGAGACAATGCTAGGGCCCCAAGTGGAATAGGCGAGTGGCCACCAATATCCCCCTGTATCATTTGGTTAAGCAACTAGGCCTTGAAACTATTAGACATCCAAGACCATATCCTTTGAGTTGGATAAGCAAGAATGCAAACTTGCAGGTTACAAGGAAGTTCTTACTAAGATTCGCCATCAACTCAAACTTTCTTGATGAAGTTGAGCTTGATTTAGTGTCGCTTGAGATATCAAGTATTGTATTGGGAAGTCCTTATCTATATGATAGGAAAGTAGTATTTCATCGCCATGAGAACAAGTATCACTTGTTTAAGGATGGTATTAAGTACATAATTAGAGCACATAAGAAGAAGACAGGTTTGTCTCTTATGCATGCAAGCAAAATGAAGAGGATAGTGAATGCAAGTCAGAACTTGACATTGTTGATGATCAAACAAAGAGATGTTTTGAATCACACTTTTCAAAAATATGTGTATGCTTGTAATGAGTTGTTTTAGGATTTTAAAAGGTTTCCTTTGAAAGAATGTGAAAAAGATGTGACAAAATTTCAGCAATCAACATCAGTGTTGAGCGGTGTTGGAAACAAGACGTCGTTGCATGAGAGTGAACAAGTCAAAGAGAAAGCGACAAATTAGCTTGGAAAAGAAGGCATGGGTTCCACAAATGCTGGTATATGGTTTCCAAAAGATACGTGGCAATGACAAAGATACTTGGTCAAAAGTCGATGCAAGCACAAACCGAGTTCGGCTAAAAATCACCATGGTGACAATGTGCAAGGTGAGAAAGTTTTTAAGTTTCCTTTGATTGTTGACCAAGGTAGGAACAAGATGGTTTCTACAAGAATATATTGATGTTCTGCAAATTCATATTTATTGCAGCATGATGGTGTCAATGACAGCAAGAGGAGGTCGCAAGAATCAAGGAAAAAGTTTACTTTTTGTGAAAATATCCAAATGATGAAATTGGGAAAATTTTAGTGGATAGAGACTAGAAGGGTGAGGGAATAGTACCCTCATCCACATGATCAATAATCAGAGAGATTTTGGGGTCCAAAAAGCTTATAGTGGGGAGGAATGGTCAGAGGCTCAGTATTTTAGCTCAAAAGTGAAAATGCTCAAAATTGAATGGAACTAGAACGACAGCGACCGGTTCGTCGCAAGGAATCCAATGGAACTCATTTCGTCGAAAACCGAGTTCGGATGAAGGAGTTATGGTCTGTTGATCGTCGTTTAGAACAAACAATTTTTTATAAACAAAATTGCAGAACAAGTACATGCTAATGACATGGCAGCCCAGTCAACATTCAAGGAATCTTCTTTAGTTTTTGTCCAATAGAACTGTGACAAGTGTCATTGTTGGATTTGCCAGTTTGGTTTGTGAAGGTTAAATTTGTCCAATGACCTTCTAAGGCTAAATTTGGGTTCATGGTGATTTTTATGTGGGAAATTTTTTTTATGTATTAAGGTTGAATTATATATATATATATATATTCAAACTTTATATATATCTTAATTTCCACATATTTTATAAACCCTAAAGTCTACAATCATATGTTATATCCTAAGTAAGATATCCTAAGTCCGCATGCATATATATTATGGTTTGATAAAAAATAAAACCTTACAAATGTTTTATTAACATGTGCATTGGCAAATATTAATGGTGGAGCAAATGTATTATGGTCTAAGGCATACATTAAAGTTCGAATGGTGGCATATTAAACATAACCTATGGTCGGGTTTCAAAGGTTTTTTAAATCTATTTCAAAAAAAGCATATATATGGAGCAAAGGTCTAGGTTTGACCCCATGACCTCCCCTCAACCAACTCCATGCCTTACCATTGAGTTGTGCTCTGGTTTGTTGTAAACCAATGCGCCTAGCACATATTTTAATGCGGTTGTTGACGCCGACAGTGGAAGGAGGAGGCCAGCCCTCCTCCACGTGACCAAAACAATATGACCGCGCTCCAAACAATCAACGGTAATGCGGATTAAGAGCACGCTTATCCACCTAAATATGGATTAACATTAATTAATCATCCTATTAAGTTGGTGGTGGAATTAGCAACAGCACCATTTTCGGCAAGAATTGCCAAACTTGTCAGAGTTAGCTAGATTCCTTCCAGATTTGGAGGAGAAAGTGGGGGAAAGTTTGTTTTTGCCATAACTGAGTCAATTTTCTACCAAATTGAGCTCAGAAAGAGTCATTAGAGAACTTTTGAGGTCTAAAATGGGCCTCCTAAGAAAAATGTACAACCAAAATAAACTTTATTAGAACCAATAGGATTCAAGATGATGATGACAACCTGGGGGATGATTCACCATTTTTGGGGCAAAAAAGTAAAACGAGTAAAAAACAATAAAACTATTTTCTCAACTTGTATTTTCAACTTATCTCCTTAATTTTTTACTCAAATTTGGATGCAAAATTTAACTCTTCATCCAAAGAGTAGCCATGTTTCATACTTTTGACTAATCCTGCTATACGAAAAACGAGGAATACATGAAACAATGTGATTGCAAACACGTTTTCAATGTATTTCTCATTTTCTGTGTACCAGGATCCATCGAAAGTATGCAACATGGGTACTCCTTGGATGAGGAATCAAATTCTGCATCCAACGTGTGTTCCCACTCAAAAATTGAGTAAACCCATAGAGAAATAAGTTGAAAATACGAGTTGAAAAAGTAGTATATGTTTTCCTCTAAAATGTGATGATGTAATCTAATCTTATTTTATTATTTCCACTATTATTTTATAATTTCCTTAGGAGGCCCATTTAAGACCTCAAAATTCCCCTAATGCATTCTTGGATAATTGGCATGCTAGGAACACATTGGAACAGGTTGTAGAGGCAGAGGAGCTCATCTACATAGACTTTTTGTTGCCTTGAAGAATTTTGAAGCTTAGGGCCACCAGGAGAGAAGGCCATGCCTAGAGCATCTCGTAACCAAATTGAGTAAATAAATAGTCATTTCTCATAGATTTAGACATTTTGAACTCATTGGAATAGGTTCCAAGATCATTTGATGCATGTAAGCAATAATTTGAGCACATTTGAGATAATACAGAGGCCCAAGCTATGAAGTTGGACCAAGGAGATGTAGCCTAGGAGGGGTGAACTCCTTCATCAAAACTATGTTTTAATGGATCAGTTGTGATGGTTTATTGTTATTTATGTTGTTGTTGTTCAACCATTTAAATTCATGCTTTATGCTTTCAAATTCACTCATAAAATTCAATTTTAATTACCTCTTTGGCACACATAAGCAACAAGGGAACATGTACATCAAGCATAAGATCAGTAAATAAGTTTTATATCTGAAAATGAAATTAGCACAACAAAACTAACATTCAAATTCAAATAAAAAAAAACAACCATGGTGAGCTAATTATTACAATAGAAATAACTCTTAATTACTAGACCCTTAAACTTACTCCTAATCCTACAATTACATTAAATATTTAGAATTCCAATAAAAGTAACAAAATCGATTTGCTAGCTTAACATGTGGCTAGTCCACCACATTGTCAAGCTCTACTCCACTTCTTCATCACGAGCTCAGTCTAATGCTCATGCATCATCAATCCCATATCATTAAAATGTAAGGTATGATTACAAATACATATTTTGCTATTTTAATCGACTAAGGTGCAATCCATTGCTACATTGATCCTATATTAGTGGATATAGTTCATTTGATGAAAAGTAAGCTTGAGAGATCATGATTGGTTCAACTAACCATTGTGACAAAAAGAATGATCAAAGAGAATGTTAGAGGATGCCAAATAAATCTCAATGAAGTGAATGCAAATTCCAAATTACATGGCATACCATTATGATCATATGATATTCTAATTGGAATGGACTGATTGGAAAAGTGTTATGATTTCCTAGATTTAGACCTTCACTTGTCTTGAAAAAGAAAGAAAGTAGAGCATTATGTAAGGAATTCCATTACTCATTTCTATAATGGAGATTTTACCCTGATAGTTGAAAACATATTTTAGGAGATGATGTCAATTATATGCAACTCATGTAGAAGAACCAGGAAAAAACAAAAGACTAAGACTTGAATATTTTCTAGTATTACAAGAGCTTAAGGATATATACGAAGAAATACCAAGATTGTTTCCAAATTGACTTAGTGCCTAGTGTTGTACTAATATCAGTAAGTCCTTATATATTAAACACCTAAGAATTAAAATAATTAGAATAATTACAAATGCAACTAGAAAAATCATCAAAGAAAAAATATATATAGATTGAGCACATATGAATTAAAATAATTACAAATGCAACTAGAAAAATGGTTGAATAAAAAAATACATATACCCAAAGTCTATGATTTCAATGGCATCAGAACACGAGCATTAATAACTTGTAACTGATACTTTTATTTTTTTAAATCCTGACGGAACTGCTTTGCCAGAAAGTAAATCAAAAGTAATAACAAAAAGGAGAGAGTACAACTCTTGTATCGAGAATATATTATGGTTCCAAGGGCAATGTAACCAGAAAGTTGCTGCCCTCCAATTTCCCTCTCTTCATCCAAAAATACAAAGTCATGGAAGACGATGTTTTTTATTATAGCCATGGGCATTATGTGTCAATTCCAACATAATGCATTTTTCAAATTTTGGTTACAGTCAAAATTACATCTCAATTATCTTGTGTTAAACAATAAATGAAAACCTATCGACAACTTCACAAATCATTTACATTAAAGTGAGAATATGTCTATAGAAAATCAATAAACTACAATGTTACAATGTCTATGAGATTTGAAAGTGTGTATTAAGAAACAACATTCACAAAGTGTCGGTTAAGAAACAACATTCACATAGAGAAGAAAACCCAAATATTGCATACAGAAGAAAACCAAAATATTTTGAAGTTGGTAAATGTTAATAATACCACATTAAAGTGAATGAAAAGACTCTATGAATTAGACAACTTTATTCCAATAATGAGTAATCCCAAATTATCTTAAATTTTAGACAGAGGAAATGTAAACTACATTAAAAGTTTATCAATTCTTGAAGTGCCTTTAATTGAGTAGTTAAAATACATTTATAAATGTGAAGGCATAAGAAATGTAGAAGTTAATCAACATAATTTCTCATAGTTTTTCACTTAATAAGTGTATTATTAAGATAGCAAATTGTGTTTATTTTACAAGCGTTATACAAAGATTTTATTTAATATGTATTAGCATTACTAAATTTGTATTCATTACACCATAAAGATGTTAAATATGTATTTCATATTTTACAATTTTAAATTGATAATATAATCTCATATTATTATCTAGTTATGATTTTTTTAGAAATTTCTCAATTTGATAAGTATAGTAATGAGATATAGCAAACTTTTATATTTATCTTTATTATTTGCATAAGAGGACAATAAATTTATGTAATATATTAGCATTCTTAGATTGTAAATGTGAGCTAGTAGAGCCATATATTATTCATTTGGGGGAGCCATATATTATTGATTTGGGTTCTTCATTGATTCATATATATTGTGACCATTGATTTGTATATGATTTGTTGTGTAGTATTTGAGTTTTGATTTGCAAACGAATAATGTATGCATGTGCACGATGAAAGGCTGAAGAGCATAGTAATTTAATATCTTGCAAATATTATTATAAAAAATACATCACTTGCTACAAAAAAACAAAGACAAAAGTTACAGGGGGTTGTGATTCCATGAGAGAGATGGGTCACTAGAGAGTCTAGACCAAATTTTATCAGATTTTATTGATCTCATATTTGAATTTTAGTTGAGAAAACGAGTTACATGATCTTCTTGTTTGGGATTCCACATGGAACATTGGCATTCATATGTCAATCCCTCTTTTGGATGGTTAGAGGGATTCCTCGTTCATTATTTCTCATTCATCCTTGCTCTTAATTCTAGGAGAGGAGTTTTGTTGGAGAGAGTCATTTCTAGTTAGTTGTGTGTTAAGATTGATTATTGTCCAACATGTGAGGATGTCTAAGTGCATGAATGCATTGTCATTATTGAGAAATTTTTCCATGCCTGATAATTTTTTAAGCTAAAAACATTGAGCATTCCTAATCAGTAGCACTAGAGCCCTATACGGATATGGAATATCTCGACGGACTACATTGCAACGAAAGGGAATGATGCAGGGATTCTGCTAGAAAGCATATCCTAGCATATAAAAAACTCACTCCTTCACTCCATTTGAAAATGCTCAATTTTTTTTCAAATAAAACCATGAAAACATTCAACTCAAAATTTACATGAAGGAGAAAGAGCTATTCAAAACAACTACATATATAAAATATAAAATTTCTCTGGCCAAATATTACATTGGGCAGCCTCTTGGCTCTTGGCCCTTCAAACCACTCCTCACTCTTCCCATACTCTTCACGCACTCATCTCTTGTTCTTCCTCACAAAACCACTCCTATTTATACATAAATAATGTATTTATTTCACCCCACAAATTTCTCCACCCAATCCTCAACTAAATTTAAATTAGATTCATTCTAGGTGTGGACTCAATAAAGTCCCATACATAGAATTCCTACTCCCTAAATTAGCTACCTAACTCATATCCTTTTAATTATTAAAAGAATATATACATTAATCCTCACCTTTACATTTTTCTCTCTTAAATTATGAAAATGAATAAAATAATTAAAAAGTCTCACCCTATTTCACACAATTAATTAATAAAAATTGAGCTTGATGCTCCTGCATCAGACTCCCAAGGTTGAAATTAACTGTGATCGCCTGATCATGTGTTGTGGATCTTTGTCTTCCTGGATCCCATATCTTGTGCTGCAATTCTCCATTTGTTGATGCTTCTATCTGTTGTTCTTTTCCAGGTCTCCACACTTTATGTTGCATTTCCCCACTAGCTATGTTCTCACAATCTTCTGTTGTCTTCCTCTTGCTGCTTCTTCTTTGTTTTACTGCTGCTGGCTTCTTCCGAGATACTTTCATCATTATTCGCCTTATCAGTTCAATTTCTCGGTCCAATAGCTTTTCTCCAGCATTGGCAATAAAACCTGTACTCACAAAATAATTATTAAAATAAAAAACATAAGGCTTCAGTGCCTCATTCTCTGCTAGCAACATTTCAGTATGCTGCTCGGAAATTTCTTCTTCCATCAGCACATCAGTATGCTGATTTAAATCCTCCATGAGACTATCAGCTAGTCCCTCCTCCATATCATTTGTTTCAAGAATGTCTCCCTATTCTGGTTCACATTAATGAACTTCTTCGAATTGCTGAATCATTCCTACCTCCTTACTTTTTGTTTCCTGATTATTATTCAGAACAATTTCTTTCTCTTTCTCTTTCAGCAACTCACCCTGAGTATAGATCCTCTGCTTTTCCAACTCTCTTCTCTGAAGATCTAATTTTCTATATAACTTAACAATCTCAATTGGGGTAGAACTTGGAAAATTTACACTACTTTCCATACCTTCATTTGTTGTTGACCAATCATCAGATGGTCCTTCTTCCTCTGCTTCAATATTCTGTTGAATATTTCCATGAGACCCCTCTATCCTCATTTCTTTCTGAGATTTTGCTATTTCAGCATCATTCTGAATAGATTTCAGATTCAACTCTTCTTCTTTAACAAACTTCAAAGTTGGTTCAACACCCTGTGATGTACCTGCAATCACACACAAATCATTAGTCTTAAAAACATAAGACCTTGTGGTCTCACTTGATGCTTCATTCAACATCTCTCTTTGCTGCTCTGAATCCTTCACTTGATTTAGTTCCTCTGTAGGTTTCTCTTCTGTCACATTATCACTTTCAAGAAACAAGGAACCACACTCTGGCTCACATATCAAATCTGCCTTTAAACTCGGTAACTCTTCCTTCAATCAAGCATTCACTCTATGCTCCCACATCACTTGCAATCTATGCCATGTGACTTCCCTCTTCATACTCCATCCACATCTCTGGTCTACTTTACTTCTTTGTAACATTTCCATCAACAACTCAAGACGGAAATTTATCTCAGCACTCTCTCTGTCAATTTGTTGTTGACTCATTCTCATACCATTTGACTTGGCATCTTCCTTCTCATTTCCTCTGCTATGGTCTTCTTCAGAACCTCTGCAATGACCTTCAGTAGTCATCTTTGTCTCGATCTTAATGAGTTCCTCACTCATTCATCATGAGTTGTACTAAAGCCTCTACAACAGTAGTCTTCCCTACTACCACTTACCTCACCAATCCTCTCTCTGGACTTGGTCTTTGGCAAGCACCGGTTCTTTGTTCTCTGGAACATCTTGAGCATCCTCTCTGCTCTCTCTAGGCTTCAACTCACCTACACACAATTGTCCTTCTTATCCAATCTCCTTTGGAATTCTTCAAGGTTCTGCTTCCCACTTTGCTTCCATTCAGAAACTATTACTAGTCTCTTTCAATAGTACTTTTAAAACAATAATCTTTGTTTGCTGAGATCTGCAATCTGAATTCTGCAAATATTATCTTCAAAACCAGAGTTAAAATAAAATATATCAGTTCACCTTCAAGATCTCTGTGTGATCTTGTTCCATCTCTCATCTGCACTGTATCTCCATGTGCGATCATCTTTCGGATTCAAAGTCCGATCTCCTTTTAATTTCTTCATCAAACATGTATTCTCTGCAATTATCAAAAAAACTGAATCTTCAAAAAGAACTATTTCTATTCACCCAAATCCACACAAATGTTATTCACGCAAATGTCAAACCCCGCACATTATGATGTAGGAAAATTAAATAGTCCTACACTTTCACTTTCAGAAAAAATATAGGCTTATTTTCTTCACGAAGGTAGAATTGATTTAATACTTGATGACAATTCTACAAGCTCTTCTTTAAGCTATCCATAATTGCATATATTGCAATTCTCACCATACTTATCAATTCAAAACAAAGTAATGAACTCTTACCCAGAAATTGAGTTACATCTCTTATGTTGGTTCATACAGTTTCACATACCCATTCAAATAAACGTGCAACCCTTAACTCACAACTCAGTGCTAAAAACAATCTACGCAGAGATTGCAATATACATGGGCGGAATCTAAATGGTCGAATTCACAAATCATACAGTATGGATGGCATTCAAATGCCATATCAAAATGATACCAACCGTATTACCATAAATGGATGGCTATTTACCATACAAACATATCAACCAAATTAATTTTGAATCACTGCAAAGGATCAATATTCCTGTTATGGTCCCCGTAACTTAGCGATGGCTCCACATTAGTTTAGTGGACTGGATATATTACCATAACGTCGGAGGTCACAAAGTGTGAGTGCAGTCATGCCTCCACGCTTGTGGTCTGTTCACTGCCAAAACACAAAAATTTGCAGTCTCACAACAACACAATGATACGCTGGCCGATTTATGTCATATAATCTTGTCAACAAACAATGTATAACCCAGCTTATTCAACCTTAACTTACACTCTTTACAGCCATCCTACTCTTATCTATATAGTGCGATTATCACTCCCCTACGCAGGCGTCTTTAGCATGTTATGTTACCTCTGTACTTGGTGTGATATTGTGCTCACGGGAAACACTTCATGCCCATTTACTTGAAACAGTAAATCTCCACGAAAATCAGCTACATTCATCTTTATACAGGAGTCACTAACGCATAAAAAAAATGAAGCAATGCTGCTACGCTGTTAACAGAATTGCTCCACTCCGTTCTGCTCAGGAATTGCTTGAGTTCTGCATACTTATAATTTACACTTTGCATTCAACCTCAAAATAACTATTCCGCATTCAATTCTCAAACAACTTACCCTTTGTTCAATCCCAGCGATGGCTCATACGCTGGTTTAGTGAATCGATATGTTCCACCGTAGCATTGGGAACTGTATAGAGTGACATCTACACTTGTTACATTTTCTAGCTTTCAACTTTGATTTTTTTAATCCAATTTGCAGCAGCATTGTAACATCAATGCTATTCGTTTATCAGTGTTGTAAACTATTCCTTTACTTGTGATCCATCAGCATCATCGCCCTCTTGCAAGTGTGCCCTTCAATTCAGATGTTAATTTCTCTGTGTGTTTTCCATCGTACGTCTGGTTGCATAACCAGCATCTAATGTAAGCTTGTTCCTGTAATCAAAAACCATATATAGCATACATAATTGCAAATTCAAAACAGGTATCTTTCCCGGCTTTGATACCAAATGATGCAGGGATTCTGCTGGAAAGCAGATCCTAGCATATAAAAAACTCACTCCTTCACTCCATTTGAAAATGCTCAAATTTTCTTCAAATAAAACCATGAAAACATTCAGCTCAAAATTTACATGAAGGAGAAAGAGCTATTCAAAACAACTACAGATATAAAATATAAAATTTCTCTGGCCAAATATTACATTGGGCGGCCTCTTGGCTCTTGGCCCTTCAAACCACTCCTCACTCTTCCCGTACTCCTCACGCACTCATCTCTTGTTCTTCCTCACAAAAACACTCATATTTATACATAAATAATGTATTTATTTCACCCCACAAATTTCTCCACCCAACCCTCAACTAAATCTAAATTAGATTCATTCTAGGTGTGGACTCAACAAAGTCTCATACATAGAATTCCTACTCCCTAAATTAGCTACCTAACTCATATCCTTTTAATTATTAAAAGAATATATACATTAATCCTCACCTTTACATTTTTCTCTCTTAAACTATGAAAATGAATAAAATAATTAAAAGTCTCACCCCCTATTTCACACAATTAATTAATAAAAATTGAGCTTGATGCTCCTGCATCAGGGAATTGTTTTCCTTGGGTTGTGCAGGTTAATGGGGAAAGAGCGCTAGTAAGATAATATCTTTACATGGTTGAGTAAATTGTGACAACTTGGTTTGTTGTGTAATTAAATAAACAATGATAGCATGGAAATTTGATTGTCTGAGAGTGATTAAACTTATCTTAGGCACCCATCCTTGTGGATTATAGCCTCAACTTTGGGGTGACTTGCTACTAAGAGTTTTGGAGAGGCAAAGTCTATGTCTAAGAGGAACATTTGACTTCTATAGCTAGTTGATAAAATAATTTTAGAAAAATAAGTGTTCTTTGTATATTTGATTCATGTTATGCTTACTTCTTGTTTATCATTATGTACTTCTAATTCTTTGCATTGCATGATGAATGTGTTTCTTGTTTATGGATATATATTTCTTGATATTTTCACATGAGTTTTTTAGTTGCATGTTTCTTGAATTCATGTGAATAATATCAGAGGTTGATAATTACTTCAAGAATTTGATTTCTTGGTGTACCATAGTTGTTGGGTACATTCAGTTTGTATTAGAGAGAAAATTCATAGTGGTATGACTTGGCTTGGAGTTGGGTAAATTAGATTGTGGGATTAGAGTTGTGGTTTTGCATTGCACATATATGGATAGATATTTGTTTGAGTTCATTATTGCAGAGTTGAATTTATGTTGAAATTGGGTGATGGTTATTTAAATATATGAGAAACCCTCAATTTCTAGATGGTATCCCATGTGGATTGATCGTGAGGTGTTGATATAGGTAAGTATTGAGTTGGAATTAACCATGTAAATATTTGTCTAGAGCTTGCATGGAAACCTTGTGTAATTTTTTCAAGAAAAAATATGTATAACCCATCAATGTTGGAGATTAGTTTTGATTTTGAAATGGATGGTTTAGATTCATCATGGAAAAAGTTGAAAAAAATTCTACATTTTATTGAAATTGTTGAAAACTAGTTTTCCAAGATCAATGAAGAAGAAAAATCTAGTTCACCTAAGGAGGCTTGTGCATTTTGTAAACCACCCAAGAAAACATGGTGCATTTCATAAATCAATGGTGGAGTTTTGGTGAATTGGCCAAAGAATGATCTCGAGAAGTTTTCTAAAAATGTCGATGGATACTTTTGGCCAACCTATGATGGTGTTTTTCATTGCATCAACGAGTGGGATTATAGTATTTTAATTGCATAAGAAAATTGTTTGATGGTGTTTCCATGCCATCGATTCTTTGGGTTTGAAAACAAATTCCTTCATCACTATGAATATTTTGCTGACCCTCAAGGAGCATTCCTTTCCAATGCTTGGCATGGTTGTTTCCAAGCAATAAAAATGATGATGTGGTAAAGTACACAAGGTAGTATGGATATTAATGGTGTGGCAGTACAATAGTGATATGGAATAGCCACATGGTAAGGTAACATTTGTAACATGGAAGAATGGATGATGATGAAGATACGACACATGGCAGGTGATCGACACTTCTCAAAAGGGTTAATCAACACTTTTAGAAAGGGTTTGGTAAAAAACTCTAAATTCTATCAGAAATCAATGAGAAACTAATGAATTTAAATAGGCCTTGATAGGAAATATTGTGGTTTTGTACATTTTGCAAAGTGGCAATGCATGATGAAAGAATGTCATTGATTCTTAAAGGGATACAAATTAGTTGATCATCAATGAAGGTTTATGTCAATCACCAATGGACAGTCTTAGTGAGATCATTGATGGAGAAAAATATGTTGACCATCAGAGAAGGGTTATGCCAATTTCTAACGAAGAATTTTTGGTGGAATCATTAATGGAGAATTTCAACAAGATCATCAATTGAGAAAAATATGTTGATTGTTGATGAAGAGTTATGTCAATCACAGATGAAGGAATTGAATGATCACCAATAGGAGTTTTTCTTGATTCACCAATAGGATATGATGACATGGATGAATTAGGGGGCAAGAAAGTAGACACAAATGTCACATCAACATCCATATACCATGACACATTATCTAGTTTCCATGTCCAAAGAATGATGTTGTATAAAAAAGAAAGAAAAACAAAAAGGCGTGGAGCCAAAAAACTTGTTTTAGCCATAACAAAAGCATATTAACTACAAATTGGATGAATTTTTGGGGTCAAGTCTACAATATCAAGGGATACAAAATTTCTAGTAAGGGCCACTAGTTATTTTTTCTTAAATTTTTTGTAAAATTTTTTGAAGGCCATGGCCCAACTTTTTGATAGAGGCTATATAACTGATGAAATTTTTGAAGAGAGTATGAAAAGTAGACATGATGATACCCTACTGGGATTTTGGATACACTTCAATTTATTTGGATTGGAGCCAACAAAATAAACCAACTCCATTATTCTGAGACACTTTTTGGAGTTGTTTAAGATCTTTGAAGGAGGATAAGTGAATGTAGATCACAAAATTGGAAAAAAAAAATTTGCTTAAAATTTTACCTACTCATAAGTCCAAACAACATTCCTTAGTGAATTTTTTATAGAAATGTTTCATTTGAGATATAGGTAGTTTTGCTAAAAAATTCCAAGTCTAGAGAGAATGTAAAAAGAGTAAATTTGAACATTCCATATTACTGCAAAATTTGATTAAAGCATTATATTTTGAATCTGAAAGTTGTTGGGTACTCAAAATCTATAATACCATTTGCAATCAATATAAATTTTTTCCAGTTCATAGCATTACTTTTTCTACAGATGGTATAAGTTATCCTTTGAGAATAATTGCATAGAAAAAAGGGGCACAATTAAGAAGAAACAACTACTTTCAAAGGATGTAACTTTTAGCTCAGAGAGGAAAATGAGGCATGAGTATAATCATTGGAAATTTTATTTAAAGGAGAACGTATCCAAATGATTAGAATATAGTTTAGTGTAATTACACTCTTCATGAATTGAAATTAATAATAGCCTAATTAATGAAAAAAATTATAATGTGAAATTTTTTTAACAACAATGGTTGCTTATTGATTTTGAAAAATTAGTGGTATAATAGAAGAAACCAATGATAAGAATTGAAGATAAAAAATGTGGAATATGCGCAAAGAGCCTAGAGTCATGAAGGAAAAGCTAAAGCCCTAAACATCAGTTTAGGTAATAAGGAAACATAGTATAATGGGCAGAGAATTAGAGTGGACCCAACAAAGTTGGTAGACTATGAGGAGCCTGAATATGGAAGTGAAAAACTACAAAGTTGATTATGAAAGAATAATAAGAGCACATCAGGAAATAAATCAAATAAACATGTAGTTTCTCCAAAGCCAAAAATCAATTAGAAAGGAAAATTAAGAATGGATCAAGTTCAAGATAGGAGGAAGAAGGTAGGCCTTAGGCATGAAGGAATAAATACAAAGGATACATGAACTCAAGAACTATGAGTAGAGATCAAAGAAATCACCACTCACATAATCATTTAGCTAGGAAGTTTTATGTATTAGCCCATAATTAGTCCTTGTCAGACATCAAAGAAGAAGACATTAAACCACCAAACATAGATGGTGAAAACAAGAGAGAAGATGATGTTAAACTTAGTTGTTTGGAATCAGAAAATATTTATAGTTGCATAGTTACTAATATACTTTTGAGGCCAAGATTTCCATTTATCATCTACATGGGAAAGCCTCTACGTGGCGGGAATAGTTGAAGCAATTCAAGTATATTGATGAGAAAATGGTTTATTTGAATCAATTCAAGAAGTATTTCTAGCAATCATATCTTTCATAATACTACTAAGATGAGAATATGTAGGACTTATTTGAACTAAAGTTGGAAAATATGACCATGGAATAGTAATAAAAAAAAATCTTGGGTTTGTTAAGGAATATTGGCTTTATCAAAGAGAAGGAGGTGAAAATCTAGAGATTTTTAAGTGGATTTTCATCTTTTTACAAGATAAAATTTAGTTTGATGAATCCAACACTTTGGAAGAGATCATTAGGAAGGACAAGTACTTGTATGAGAAAATCAATGGTACAAATATTCATTAGAAGTCTTGGAAGATCAGGAGTAGTCTCATTAGAGAAACAAGGGATTCAAACCTTCATTTAATAGCAACAATCCAAAAATACATCAACAAAATTAGCCTACTTAGGATGATTTTGATTCCAAAATCATAAATTCCTTGGGAAAAATGAGATGACCACCATTCAAATGTTGTGGATGTAAATTAAATCACATGTACAAAGAGTGTTCTCATACAGATGACAAAATGAGGACTCGACACAATGATAAAGAGGCTACCATAGTGGAAGACATGGGTAGAAATATTCCAAGGATATATGTAGCCTTGGAGGATAGGCATGAAGAACATCAATCCCATATCATTAAAATGTAAGGTAAGATTACAAATACATATGTTGCTATTTTAATTGACTTAGGCACAATCCATAGCTACATTGATCCTATATTAGTGGATACATTTTTTTTAATGAAAAGTAAGCTTGAAAGATCATGGTTGGTTCAGCTATCCATTGTGACAAAAATAAGGATCAAAGATAATGTTAGAGGATGTTAAATAGTTCTTAATGGAGTGAATATAAATTAAAAATTACATTTCATACCTATGGGTTCTTATTATATCTAAATTCGAATGGACTGATTGGAAAAGCATCATTATGTCTTAGATTTCCATAACAAGACATTCACTTGTATTGATGAAGAAGGAAAGTAGAGCAGTATGCAAGGGATTCCATGACTTGTTTCCATAATGGGGATTTTACCCTTAGTTGAAGAATGCTTTAGAAAGGATGTCGATTGTATGCAACTCATGTGGAAGAACTAGGAAAGACCAAAGGGCTAAGACTTGAATATTTTCCAGTGTTACAAGAGCTTGAGGATGTATTTGAGGAAAGATTAAGACTATTGCTAAATATGGATATGGAATTTTTCTATTTAGCTATTTTTAGTGTTGTCATATTATTAAAGAGTCCTTATATGTGGATCACTGAAGAATTAAACTAATTACAAATGAAACTAGAAGAATTTTTCAAGAAAAAATACATATACCCAAGTGTATCACCATGTGGAGCACCAATTCTCTTTTTGAAAAGAAGAATGGAAAATTGAGGTTGTATATTTAGTTTATACAAACGAATAAAGCCAAAGTGAAAAATAAATACACTCTACCCAGAATTTATGATATCTTTGATCAATTGGAAAGAGAAAAATGTTTTCAAAGACATACCTAAGATAAAGATATCACCAAGGGAGAATCAAGGAATAAAACATCAATAAGAAAAATTTTAAAACAAGGTATAGGCACTATGAATTTGTAGTGGTATTATTTGGATTGAACAACACACTAAATATCTTTATTTTCTTAATGAATGAAGTACTTTGAAAATATTTGGATAATTTTGTGATTATGTTCTTGGATGACATACTTATCTTGGTCATAGGAAGAATATGAACATCACTTTAGATTAGTGTTGCAAATGTTAAGGGAACATCAACTACATGCCAAGTTAATCAAGTGTTCCTTTTATTGAGAATGAACTCACTATTTGAGACATATCATTTTAGAGGAAGGAATAGTAGTGGATCAAGAGAATATTGAATCCATTATAGGATGGTCCACACCAAAGAATATTTCAAAAGTTATATCCTTTATGGGATTATTTGGATATTACAAGAGACTCATTTAAGGATTTTCGAGGATTGCTCACTCCAACAATTCTTTACAAAAGAAGGGAACTCAGTTTGAATGGAAAATACAGTGAAGAACTTTCTTAGCTATTGAAGGATTTACTTGCTAATGAATCTATTTTGAATATTGTGGATCCAAATGAAGATTTTGTGGTTTGCACAAATACATGCAAAGGACTTAGTATGACTTCAGAAATCTTAAAGAGTTGTAATAAATTATGCCACACATGACTTGGAGCTTATTTCCATAGAACATGCATCAAATATGTGGAGGCATTACTTAATGTGGAAGAAATTTGAATTGAAGACAACCCACATTGGTCTAAAATATTTATTTGAGAAATTAACTGTAAATTATATACAAACAAGATGGTTAAATTTTTTAAGTGAATGTGACTATGATATCAATAATATCAAAAGGAAAGTGAATAAAGTGGATGATGTACTCAATAGAAGAGTATGTTTCATGCATTCTACAGCGATTAGTGTGCACACATCATATTTAAAGGGTAGAATTTTAGAGGCTATTGCTATAGACTACAATTATCTATATGTAAAAGAGGGATTACAATAGGAAGATGTGGACCATAAGTTTAATGAATATAAATTATAGGAATATGAAATATGTATGCATACAAAAACAATGTATGTTACTAAATTTGAAGATTGAGGAAGCTAGTGTTAAAGGAAATACATAATTTTCCATATGTAGGACATTCTAGTTACCAAAAACACTTGCAACAATAAGAAGCCAATATTATTTTCCATGGAAGAAAAAGGATGTAATTTATTATATTTCTAGGTGTATCAAATATCAAAGAGTTAATCCTAAGTGTAGGCATCTAGCAATTATTCTATAGTCATTATCGATTCCAAAGTGGAAATGTGAAGTGGTAACCATTGATTTTATGACCAATTTTCCTAGGAAGCAAGGAAACATGATTCAATAATGGTGGTGGTGGATAAATTGACAAAATTTTCTACAAAATTTGAGTTCAACATTGTATTTTGAATTTAAAAGTTGATGTGTACTTACAATATTTAATATTTTATGTGCTTTATATATATATATATATATATAAATGGTTCCTAGCATAGTTACATCTATAGGTGACATAATTTAGCCTCTAATAATAATTACATGACAAAAATGGGCACAATTAAGAAGAAATTACAACTTATTAAGGCTATAACTTTTATCTTAGAGAGAAAATGAGGCATGAGTATAGTCACTAGAAACTTGATTCAGAGGAGAATGGATCAAAAATATTAGAATCTAGTTTAGCATAACTATATTCATCATGAATTGATATGGATAATGTATTACAGCCTAACCAATGCAAAATTGTATAGATGGTTAACTTATAACAACAATGGTTTCTAATACATTTTCTTGAATTAGGGGTACAACATAACAAACCAAGCTCAAGAATTGAGGATCATAATCATAGAAGATGAAATAAGAGCCTAGATTTATGAAGGAGAAGGTAAAGGCCTAAACATTAATTTATTTAAACTACGAAGTGGATTCTAATGGTCATAGAAGTAGGATGGCACAAACAAAGTTGGTAGAGACTATGAAGATCGTAAATATGGAAGTATAATTTTTTACAGAGTTAATATTAAGATAATAATAAGAGAATAGGAGGAAAAAATTCAAATAAACATCCAATTGTTGTAAAGTATATCAATTACAAGGACGATATTGAGTTCATGACATAAGGAAGAAGGTAGACCTCATTCAAGGAGGAATAACTATAGATGATACATATAATCAAGAAGTGCTAGTAGAGTTCAAAGACAACACTAATCAAACTACCCATACAACTAGGGAGTTTTATACATCTTAAGAGTCAAGGGGTAGCCTAGAAGTATCCCTTATTAGACATCAAAGTATAAGAAATGAGTTGGATAAATTTCAAGGTGAGATTATGAATATTAAGCCACCAACCTTTGATGGTGAAAATGAGAGAGGACATGATGCTAAAACTTGTTTTCTTGCAATCCAAAAATATTTTTAGTTGCATAGTTACTTAATTTATCTAGAGGCTAAGGTTGTCATCCATCATATACAAGGGAAATCTTCTAAGTGGTTGTACCAATTGAAGTGATTCAAACAAATTGATGAGAAAATGATTTCCTAGAAGAAATTCAAGAAGTATTTTTAGCAACAATACCTTTCAAAAAAATACTATGAAAAGAAGATTCGGAACTTGGAAAATATGACCATGGAAGATTGTGAAAGAAATCTCTTGGATTTTTTGAGGAGTGTGGGAGTTATGAAGGAGGAGAAGTTATAAATATAGATGTTCTTAAGTTTTCTACCATCTTTTTACAAAGATAAAATTCAGTTTGATGAAGCCAAGGCTTTAGTAGAGACCATTAGTAAGGACAAGTACCTATTTAAGAAAAGCAATGCTAGAGAGACTTATTTGAAATCTCATAAGGATAAAAAGAAGGAGAAGTTTGATCAAATAAAGAAGGGATTCAAGCCTCCTTTTAGGAGGAAAATCCATGAAATACATCAACAAAATCAATTTGTCTAGGATGATTCCAAAATGGAAAATTCATTGGGGAAAAGCTGGGGAATACCACCACTCGAATTCTAGGGATGTAAAGGAGATCACATGTACAAATATTGACAACATAGAGACAAAAAAATGAGGATTTTACACAACATTCAAGAAGATGCCACAATGGAACACTCTTGTGGGAAGGAATATTTGAAGGATATATGTAGACCTAGAGGATTGACAAACAAAACTTCAATCCCATATCATCAAAGTAGAAGGTAAGATTACAAATAATATCACTGATATTTAAATTAACTCAATACAAATTCATTGATACATTAATACTAGATTAGTGGATATATTTCATTTAATGAAAACTAAGGTTGAAATATCATGGTTGTTTCAACTATCCACTAGGACCAAAATAAGGATCAAAGAGATTGTTAGCGGAAGTCCAATATATCTTTAATGGAGTGAATACAAATTCCAACCTTTATGTTATACTTGAGATATTATGATATCATAATTGGAATGGATATTTTGGACAAGCATCATGTTGTCCTAGATTTCCATAATACGACCTTCACTTGTCTTGATGAAGAAGGAAAGTAGAGCACTATGCAAGGAATTTCAAGACCCATTTATATAAGGGATATTTTATCCTTAAAACTAAAGAGGTTTTAGGAAAGGATGTAAATTGAATCCAACTCATCTACAAGAATCAAACAAGACCATAGGGACAATATTTGAATATTTTCTAGTGTTGCAGGAGTTTGGGGATGTATTTGGAGAAATACCAAAATTACTGATACAAAGGAATATCGAATTTTCTTTTGACTTGGTTCTTAGTGCAGCCCCAATATTAATGACTCATATGGAATGAACACCTTGGAATTAAAATAATTACAAATTTAGGTGTAAACATTGTTGAAAAAAGGATACATAGACCCAAGTTTCTCAACATGGGAGTGTTTGGTCAATTTAATGTCTTAAATTGCTTACGTAAATTATCAACCGAGGTTTGTAAACTTATGAAGTGTGGTGCACTATATGTGCTTATTTAACCTTCTTCTTACTTAGTTGTATGTATTTTTATGTTGTTTTGGGGGTTTTTTTCTTTATATCTAAATTCTAATCTAGAACTATGAAAGGAATCAAATGAATCTAGTGAAATTTAAATGTGTAAAACTAATTTTAAAAGAAGGAAGAAAAGGAAGTGTTCTTTTTGTTTTTCATTTTCAGAATTATGGTTTTGAAGAGATGTTCCTTCCTCAAAACTTTTATTTGGCTGTAAAGAATTTTTCTCAAAATTATCTTGTTCTTGAATAACTACATAAGGTTTTTTCTTTTCTAGTATCCTAACGGATCTAAGTTGGACATCATTAAGATCTAGTGGAGTAATCATGTAGGTTGGAAATTGACGTCCTTCTATCATGTAAGTATTTTGAGGATTTTTATTATTGGGGTTTGGTAATGGTTGGGCAGGTAGTTGATTTGGTCTTTGCAGGAATGGAAATGAAAGTTGCAGATTTTGGTTTTGGAGTTGGGGTTGTTGATTTTGTTGAGAAATTTGTTGCGGAGGATAGTTTGGATATGATGGAGGCTATTGGTAGTATTAAGTGGATCTACCATAGGGTTTTTGCATTCCTTGTGCCCAAGATCGAGATTGAGGCCAAGGTTGTTGCCAAGAATTCCAATTATTTGGTGGGGATTGGGTGTACATTTTATTGTTAAAGCCTTGATTTTTTAGCCCCTGTCATAGTCTTCTAGAGACAAATCAAAGAGATTCTGTTGGATTTGAAATTGTTTCTTCTTGAAAAACAACCTTAAGACCTAGAATTGAAGGGAAACTCTCAGTTTCATGATTTTCTAAACAAATCATACAGGTCTCTATGAATTTTGCATGAAGAGGACATTCTCTTAAAGCATGCTTCTTTCTGCATTTAGGACAGAAAATAGCCAAAGCATCAGTCTCGACTTTTTGCTTGTTTTGTAATTTAAGGGTGTCTATCTATTCACTAAGACTCCCTAAGATATCTGTTTTAAATTCATCAAGCATATTTCCAATTTCTGCCCTACTTACTATTCCAGTTGCAGACCTATTCACTCTAGCAAGAGAAGGATCTCTTGGACTTTTCCCAGTTTTTTCTTTTCCCCTTGAGAGATGAATGCACAATTCAGCAATATCAGGTAATGGGAATTGAGAGATATCTCCCTTCCCCATCATGTTGAGGATATCTATCCATTCATCTCGAATGGATTTTAATAAAATAGCTTTTAAAGTATCTTGATCTAAATTATCCATTTTTTATATTTTTATGTTATAATTGAATCTTTCAATTAAATCCTCCAAATTATCATCCTCTTTTTGCATCATTTTGAATACTTCATCCTTTTGATTAATGGGTATGCAATAATCCAAATATATTTCTAAAAAAAAATTCATCATGTCATTCCATGTTCTGATAGATTGAGTGATTAAACCCATGAACCATTTTAAAGTTGATCCTTTCAATGTTGAAGGAAACAACTTAAGTTTTTGAGAGACTTGTAAATAATCAAAATTTCTACACAAAAATTCGAATTCAAACAAAAAGGTTTTAGGATCTTCACTTTTTAATCCATGAAAATTTGGGAGGACAGAAGGTGAGATATTTTTCATTGTGGCATTTGTATCTCCATCAACTATAGGGAATCCAAAAGAACTATCAATTTCCCTATTTTTTTTATTTTCTTCATTTCTTCTACCTCCTCCTGAATTCCCTCTACCCCGTCCTCCACCTCCTCCTTCAAACCGTATATTTTCTCCATTTAGAACTTCTCCTTCTCCTTCTCCTCTTCCTGCCATTATGGATTCTTCAGAGCTAATATAAGGTTCACTCTGCAAGGTTAATTTCTCTTCCTCTAGTTATTTTATTAATGGAATGTTGAAGAAAGTTTATTCATCTTCTTCTCCACTAGTAATTTCTAATTCTTCAGCTAAAATATGTTCCCCTGTAGAGGTGAAAAATGTTACTCCTTTTATTGGAGATCTAGGATCTTCTTCCTCTAAGACTGCCTCAGTGGATGAAGTAGGAAATCCTCCCAATTGGATTTCTGACCTTAAGACTTCAGGAAGTATATTCCTAGTGAAGTATGGAATATGAGTTTGAGATGGAGGTGTATCACTTCGTGGTCTAGGTGGAGTGAGTGGTGTTGTAGGAATTAAACTCCTGCCTCTAGCCATGAATCTACCCCTAGAATTTATTTCCCTACGCATATAATTTTTTTTAGATCTAAGAAATGAGGCTACCTAATTACACTTCCTCAGCAATGGCGCCAAAATGTTTGGTCAATTTAATGTATTAAATTGCTTACATAAATTATCAACCGAGGTTTGTAAACTGATGAAGTGTGGTGCACTATATGTGCTTAGTTAACCTTCTTCTTACTTCGTTGTGTGTATTTTTATGTTTTTCTGGGTGTTTTGTTCTTTATATCTAAATATTAATCTATAACTATGAAAGGAATCAAATGAATCTAGTGAAATTTAAATGTGTAAAACTAATTTAAAAGAATGAAGAAAAGGAAGTGTTCTTAAGTTAAACTAATTTGCATAGAAATGAATCAAAAGCTATTGAATGGTTAGAATCTGATCTGAAAACATAGTGTCTATTCTAATGACTTATAATATAACATTACTCCTATTCCATGGATATGAATCTTATAAATGAATTGCAATGCTACTCTTGATGAAAACATCTTCAAACGAAAACAACTAGTGTATGTTCAATCACTCCAGCATTCAATATGGAAGTATGATGGAATCACCCTCTTGAAAAGATGTACAAGCAACCGATTATACTTTAGTTTTGAAAATTTAAGTCTAGGAAAGCAATTCAAGTATGCAAAGGGAAAAACTCAATAATTGCATAGGTTAGACATTCAAGCACCCAATTGTGAAGTATGACAAGTCACCTTATTGGCCTGATCTTTAGGAACACCCAATTATACAATTTATTGAGGATCTTAATCTAGAAAACAATGTAAAATCATAAAAAGAAAAGCTCAATGATTGCATAGGTTAGACATTCGAGCACCCAATTGTGAAGTATGACAAGTCACCTTCTTGGCCTGATCTTTAGGAACATCCAATTATACAATAAACTGAGAATTTGATCTAGGAAAGAAAATGACAGAACATGAAAGGAACCTAAACAATTGTGAGCTCTATTGTATCAAACTTAATCCAATTGGAAAATAGATAAATCTACCTTCTTGAGATGTTTTAGGAAAGAAAAGATTACACAGTTATTCTATCATTGATGCTGAGAAAACATTCATAACTTAATTCTATGAGACTGAAAGAAAACTACAACACAACATTAATCTACTCATGAAATTGAAAAAACAGAGTAAAGAATTAAACTAAAAAAATTAACGAAAAACCTCCTCCTGTGGAGGGGCCCTCTGCAATAGATTTGTTCGAGATTTTAGCTGATTATATACAAATTAAATAGGTACTAGAACCATAAACACGATCCTTGTATTATGAAAAGAACAGAGTTTAAAACAATACACAGTGTTTCAGAAATTACAATTGCCTTTCGATTTCTACATAAACGGTATTTATATAAGACAAAACATAACTGTGATAAGCTAATTTTGCCTACAGGTTTCTATCTTAACCGAAACATAGAATTATATTTTAACTGGTTAACTCTTGATTTGCTACGTCAGAGAAAATCAAGATTTATTCTGCTCTCAGCTTACATCCTTTGATCGGACTTTGACCACGATCTTAGGCATCCTTTTCTGTCGATTTCAATCAAGTAGATAGGAAAAAATCCATGTGTGAATTATTCTGAAGATGCCCATGTGGCTCATTTCTCTAATTTCTCCTTGGAACCTATCAAACCATGAAAGTAGCTGCGGAACCAACAATTAACTGCAGAATAGGCTGCGTTATGTAGCCAAATTACAAAAATTCATTCGAATAGCAAGAACTCCAGAATATAACATAGAAATCATTTAAATGCGTTCTTTGAGATAAAACATGATATTTATCATTGATTGAAGTGTATGAACTTATGATAAAGTAAGGAAAAAGGGTGAGAAAGGTTGTGAGAGAGAGGATAATTCTGAGGTTCTCGTATGGAATGAACACCTTGGAATTAAAATAATTACAAATGTAGATGTAAGCATTGTTGAAGAAAGGATACATAGACCCAAGTTTCTCAACATGGGAGCACTAGTTCTTTTTGTGAAAAATAAAGGTGGAACGTTGAAGGTGTGTATTGAATTTAGATATCTCAATAAAGACACACAAAATAGTAAATACCCTCTACCTATAATTAATGATCTCTTCAACCAACTGAAAGGAGTAAATATAATTTCAAAGATAGACCTGAGATCAAGATATCACCAGGTGAGAATCAAGAAAGAAGACATCAACATGACAACTTTAGAACAAAGTATGGGAATGATGACATTGTAGTAGTGTCATTCGAATTGAAAAATGCACTAGTTTCCTTTGCTTTCTTAATGAATGAAATATTTAGAAAATATCTGGATAAGTTTATAAATGTGCACTTGGATGCCATATTTATTCTAAGTTAGAGGAAGAATGTGAACAACACTTGAGATTGGTGTTGCAAGTTCTGAGGGAACATCAACTATATGCCAAGCTAAGCGAACTAAGTTTGAATGGACAATAGAGTATGAACTTTTTTTCCTATTGAAGGTGTTACTTACTAGTGCACATATTTTGAGGATTACAGATCCAAATGAAGAGTTTGTGTTATGCACAAATGCATGAAAAGAAGGAATTGATGGAGTGCTTACCCAAAATGGGAATGCCATTAGCTATGAGTATAGAAATCTTAAACAAGATTAGATAAATTATGCCACAAATGACTAGGAAATTTCTTCCATAGTGCATGCATTTAATATGTGGATTCAATATTTTAATTGAGGAGAGACCATAGTGGTTTGAAATATTTGTTTGAGAAATCAACTTTAAATGTTGGACAAGAAAGATGGCTCAAATTTTTAAGTGAATATGACTTTGATATCAAACATATGAAACATGAAGAGAATAAAATGGCTAATTCACTAAGTAAAAGATTAGATGGCATGCATCTTACAACCATTAGCACGCATACACCAAATTTAAAGGGTAGAATTTTAGAGGTTGTTGTTACAAATTGGAATTATCTACAAGTAAAAGAGATATTACAACATGAAGAGGTATAACACAAGTTTAAAGAGTATCAAATAAAGTATTCCTAATTTTGAAGAATTAAGCTAGTGTCAAAGGAAATGCATAATGTTCCATATGCATGACATTCTAGTTACTAGGAAAAAATTGCAACAATATGAAGCCAATATTATTAGCCAGATATGAAAAAGGACATAACTTATTATACTGTTAGATGTATGGAATGCCAAAGAGTGAAGGCTAATAGACATCCAATGGGTTTGTTGAAGTATTTTCTAATTCCATGGTGAAAATTGGAAGTGGTAACCATTGATTTTATAATGAAGTTTCTCAGGACTACAAGGAAACATGATTCAAGAATGGTGGTGGTGGATAAATTGAAAAATGGTACTCATTTTATTATAATGAAATTAAGTCATAAAGTAGATAATATTGTAGAAATATGTATGAAATAAAATTCTAGGTTGCATGAAATACATAAGCTAATTGTTTTAAACAAAGATCCAAAATTTACATCAAACTTTTGAAGAGGATTGTTTAAAGGATTTGGTACAATTCCAAATTTTAGCGTGACATATTATCCATAGATATATTGGTAGACATAGAGAGTAAACCTAGTGATTGAGGACATGTTAAAAATTGATGTGATGGATAAGCCATTAATGTGGGAATATTATTTGCATTTGGTTGAGTTTTCCTATAATAATTGGTATCAAGATTCATTAAATATGATCCCATTTAAACCTTTATATGGTAGAAAAATCAATACTCAAGTGAGTTGGGAAAACCTAGTAGGCATAATACTACTTGGGCCTAAGTTGCTCAAAGAAATAGAAGAGAAGGTGATTAAAATTAAGTATAATTCAAGGTTGCACAAGACAGATATAAAAGTTACACAAATAACAACATGATATACAAGGAATTTAAGGTGAGATAGCATGTATTTTTGAAATTCACGGTGAAACAAAAGTTCCTTGAAGTTGGGAAATTATACTGAGTTGGCAAATATATTTTGTGGTCCATTTGCGATATTCGACATGAGAGGACCAATTGCAAACACACGTGCATTACTTACTTCCATAAAAGTTCATAATGTATGTCATGTGTTTTTGCTGCAAAAGTATGTGCCTGATCCTAACCATGTCATGTGTTGGACTTTGATTCAAGTGGAGCTAGAAGGAGACTTCTCGGTATAGCCAATTTGTATACTAGATACGAAGGTCATGGTGGTCTAGAAAAAAAACCATTGAATAGATAAAGGTCCATTGGACTACCTACAATCCTAAAGAAGTGGCATGTGAGCTAGAAGTTGCAATGCATGAGGAATTATTACATGTATTTTTGAAATTTTGATAAAAGTTTGTATATGTACACCTACTTGGTGATTTGCATTAAGTACATTTCCAAAATAAGGGGGAGGGGAATGCAATACATGAGTTGTGATCCACAAGTGAATAATGCACATTTATACAAGATTAAAATTTGGAGAGCCTAACAATGTAAGATTTTGAAAATATTATTAACAAAATACATCATTAATTGCAAATGGACAAGGGAATGAGTTATAGGGATCTATGAATCCATCATAAAGGGGGTAAATGGAGATGACATACCAAAAATTTATCATATTTTTTTAATTTTACATTTGAATTAGTTGAGAAAATGAGTTACAATATCTTCTTTTTTAGGATGCCACATGGCACATTGATAACATTCATGTAACCTTGATTTTGGATGGTTAGGGGGATTCCTCATTCAATATTTCCCTTACTTATGGGAGACATGGAATTTGTAGGGGAGCGCCATTGTTAATTGGTTGTGTATTAACACTAGTTATTTTCTAACTCGCGAGGATGTCTAAATGCATGGATGCACTAGCATTGTTGAGGAAATTACCCATGGATAAGAATATTGGGAGCTTCTATGATTGATACTTCTCTACCAGTAGCACTAGAGTCCTGGAGGGAAATGGAATATCTTAAGGGATTTCATTGTATATAAATGAGATTCATTTCATTAGGTTGTGCAGGTTAAAGTGAAAGAGAGTTGGTAGGTTGAGACAATTATGTGATTACTTAAGAAAATTGTGACAACTTGGGTTATGTTCCTAAGTAAATTATGATAGCACAAGAACTTGCCTATATGAGTAATTAGAGTCAACGTAGGCACACTTCCTTGATATGACCCCGATGGAGACATACATTTGGTTAAATGTGTATGATATGGCCCAAAGGAGGAGCATATATGGGGTTAACTATGCATGTAATGTGTAAATGTACATGCAATGGGGTCGGTCTAATAATGAAGGGACTGATGAGATCCATCATTAGACATATTTGGAGGGGTTAATATTCACATTTTTAGCTTCTTAGATCTCTTTTTATTGCATTTTTATTATTATTTGGTTTTATGATGCTAGTATAGGTGGTGATTAAGGCTAACATACTCTGAGTACCTAATATGAGGTTGAGTGCAGAAAATCATGATTTATTAAGCATTTTTTATAAATATTTGATCATAAAGACTTGGAGGAGACGGCAAGGAGAAATTATTGGAGGATTTTCCACCCTAGATTCTCTCTAGCAATTTGAACTCCAAAGGCAGCCAAAGGATCCCAAGGATTTTCTCCAACAATTCAAATTCCAGAGGCAAACAAGCAACTCAAAGAGGAGTGCACTCAATCTTTGTTTACTGGGAGTCAAGAGGACTCAATCAGCATTTTCTAGGGAGCTGTTGGTAGCATCCCTGTAGAATAAATAGAGCAAAGATAGAGCTAGGAAGAGTTAGCCAGTGAATCGATTTTAGTTGGAACTCGGTTGCAAGCTATTGAGCTTTTACTTTTACTCAGTGATCAAACTTTCAAAGATGTATGAGGTTATTCTCTTATGAAATGAGCATATTGATTTCATTCTACTGATTTAAGTTTCAGAGAGCTAGGCTCGTGGGTTAGGGCCCAATCCATGTGCCTCAGCTTCTCTGTTGTTACTATATTTTCCTTTCTGCCATTAAGCTAGCTTTATTTCTGTCATTCACTTAGTTCTGCTTTTAATAGTTTCATTTCTGTTTAGTTTTGCTTCCAGTGTGCTGATGTAGTTCATTTGCTTGCGAGAAGTAGAATAGAGGAAAAAATCCAAAATATGTGGTCAAGCCTTCCCCTCTCATCTCTGTTAATAGAGTTTGAGTAGGGTTGACCTCCCCACAGGCCATAAAAACTACTTTCTGTTCACCATTTGTATCACACACTTCACCTATTTTTCATGCATGGATCAGTAGGTTAATTGCAGGAATTATTGTTAAAACCCCATAGCAGCTCTGTGGCGCTTCCTTGCTTCATTCCCGATCTCTGTATTTTCTTCCACACACCTCCTTTACCTTCTATCCTTCCTTCCTCCTTTATCTGTCGTGCCTTTTATTCACAAAACAATCCAAAGCTCTTGAAAAACCATCAAAGTTCGACCTATGCCTTTCCTCCTCGAAACCCCAACTATCGTACATCACAAATCGCAACCCAAAATTCTTTCCCTCTTCCTTTAACGCTTACAGCTTGGTTCTGGCGATTGTGATATTGTGATCTCACATATCGCAGATCATGTATTTTCCCTTTTTCCTTCAATATTTACCGCAAAATCAATCACATTTCCTTTTCGCACAACCATAGATCGCAACTTTTACCTTTTCTCCTTAACACTTACCGCTTTCAAACGTTGATATGATATTGTCACTGCATCGCAGATTGCTCGTCACGACCTTTTTATTTTTTTCTTTATCACTTACTACTCCAACTTCGCGATATTGAGATTGTGATATTTGTCCCACCTCCACGTCATCTGCTGCATCGTAGATCGTTCATTGCATTTTTTTGTTTTTTTTAACACTTACCACTCCAACTTCACGATATTGCGATTGCGATATTGGTCCCACCTCCACGTCACCACTCTGCATCACACTTCGTAAGACTTACCTCATCGCAATTCGCTCCCGCTCCTGGACAACCTTTCCGCTATCCCTTTACTTTTGCGATATCGCGATTGCGACATCGCATATCGCAACCTTTGTCCTCTATCGCACTCTACCATCGCACTTTTTGAATTATGCCGCTCCAAGGCCTCTTTGCACTTCAACAAAGCTTTAATCCGATTAAAACCCCCACTTTCCACTTCTAAGCCTCATTTCATGTGTTAAGCCCTCCATTAGCCTCTTTAGCCCTTTTTCTATCCTCCAAGATGCAAATCACTCTTTTTAATTAGAATTAAATCATGGATAGCTCAGTTGCATAAGTAGAAGCATGATAGATAGACCATAGGACAAGTAGAGTGAATTTAGCCATTTGGCCAAGTTAATTTTGGTTTAGAATTAGTTTCCTTTCTACCATTTATTTTCAGAAAGTTAAATTAGATTACTTTCTGTCATTTCTTTTTTGCAAATTAAATTAGTTTCATTCTTGTCAATTCTTTTCAGCAATTTAGTTTAATTTCCTTTTTGTCATTTCCTTTCAGCAATTTACTTTTCATTTTTTATCATAGTTTAAGAAATAGCACCCTTTTGTAAACCAAAAGAGGATGACATGAACAGTGTGCATCTGTTGTGTAAATATCACTATCACCTTGTTACACAACATTTTGTCACTGCCCTTGCAATCCCTCATCCCGTACATTGGAGGACTATTCCCGTGACCTGTGAACAGTAAAATGTCCTGAAAACACCTTGATGGCATCCTTCTGCATAAGGGCAACATCTTTGATGCCGCTTAGTCCCATCGAGATCAACTATTGTGAGCTAACAGCTGCATCTGATTCTCCCCCTCCTGAAGCTGCTCCTTTGAGCATGTCTCTCAACATGTATTCTCAATCCCGCTGGCTCGGCGATGCGGATTCTCCCGATCCTCTGAAAGAAGTGTTTCCATCTGACTAGGCTATCATGGAAACAATGTCTCTCAAGGATCTACCATGGAGCGACGGCCATCATCGTTCCTCGTTTATGCCTTGCCTCGAGGCCATGTCTAACTGTCGTGAGCGCTTCGCATCCCAAGTTCCGTCTCCACCTCTTCAGACACCCATTTTGACTCATGAAGTCTTTGCGGAAGGCAACTTGGGGAATATTACTCAAAAGATGCCTATCGACATCTCCGTTAAACTGAGGATTTTCGAGAACATCCATGTGGGAGTTACTTTCTCTTATGAGGAAGTCCAAGTGTACACTAGTCTCTTTCGCGAATTCCGCGATGTTTTTGCATAGTATTACGAAGAAATGCCTGGAATCGACCCTAGTATCGTGGTGCACGAGATTCCCACTGTTACACTGCAATTTGTCACCATCCCTGCAATTCCCCGTCCCGCACATTAGAGGGCTTATTCCGTGAGCTGTGAGCAGTGACATGACCTGAAACCACTTTCATGGCATCCCCCTGGACAAGGACATTCATTCACCTGAAGACAATTCCTTGTGAAAAACCCTAAAAATAGAATTTTTGTCCTTGGCGCGACTAGCCAGTTCAGCCCTCACGCCAATGGGGGAAATCCTCCAAAGAGGGCACGCTAGCTGGCGCACTATCACAGTGTTATACCCGCGCCAGGCTTATTAAGGAGTGTTTTTTAAAAATCAATGGCGGAAGATTGACTCCAACCAATTCCTGAACTGGTCTCTAAATTGAGTTGGGAGGTTTGGCTTCGGATCTCCATGTAGAGGAAGTGGTTTTCCACCTCTCATAGAAGCTTCCTTGAGGATAGGGCCAATCCCATGATTGTAGGGATCCCAACTCCCCTTCCACCATCTATATAAGCTTGCCATTTTTCCTTGCAAGCTAGTCTCCAAGAGCCTTCATAGCCTAAAGAATGCTGCAAGAGCCTTGATAGTCCTCATAGAGCCAAATCAATAGCAAGGAGATTATTGTCAAGACAACCGAAAAGAGAGGCTTGTCCCATTCCCGACGAGCTTTACCGAGACGTATTCCGTTGTCTTCTCTGACTGATACATAATTGCATATATTGGGTTTTACGCTTGTGTGTTCGTTGTGTTTCTTGTATGTGCAGGTGCTTGATCGCGACAAGCGGGAGAATTGTGATCTGTAGGAGCAAGGAAACGGGAGCGCTATCTTCTCTACGAACAACAGCGTTGGACTTAAAGTAGGCCTTCTTCGCAATTTGGTCTATTGCAATTAGGAACTTGTGCCTTAGCATGATACGATTGTTGCTAGACCCGATCTGAGCTAGTAGGGATCGCCTTTATCCGCAGAGGGGATTTACCTCTACAACAAATTGGCGACTCCACTGGGGAGAAGTTGATTTGGAGTATTGTCTTGTCTTTTCGGTCGATTCTTGACTTTGCTTGCTTGATCAGCTCTTTTGGCTGGCTTTTTTCGTGTGTGTGGCTTTTGTTTAGCTCCATCATCACTAGTTTGTTTCTTGGATTGCCCTTTTTTATTTTTACTTAGTAAACTCGACTGGCACGCTTATTAGCCTGACAATCGTGCCAATTGGCGCATGTTGCCAGTGTATTACCCGCGCCAATCTTGTTCTGGCGCTAGATTCAGCCTGACAGTCGCGCCAATTCTGTAAGGTGCTAGGGTTTGCTCTGTTTTGAGCTTTCTGAGCTTGATCTGTGATTTTGGTTTCATTTTCACGAGTGCCTGAGTGTTCTGGAGCCTTGTTTGACTTACTGTGGCCTTCATCCTTTGGTTGTTTGCCCTTTTCTATCAATTTCGCATTCTAGCCCTAGGGCATCTAGGTGCTATAATGTGTCGAGCCTCCCGTCGGAATTTTTGGTTTCTATCTATTCAGTCAACTTTGTGATTGCTTCTCTGCGTTCGTTTGGTGGTTGTCTATCGTTTTGTTGCGTTATTTGAGTGATTGGTTTCTTCCTCATTCGAATTCCGCCTTCTCTCGTTTTGGGCCTAGATTACATGGTTCATTTGAGTCTTCGGGATTTCTTTTGATTTGAGGGACTTTTTGTCAATTTGAGGTCTGATTGTGTGTTTGCCATTGAGTGAAACTTGCTTGTTTCTACTCCTTTGCTATCGCTTCTCAAATTGTTCATTTCATCAGTTTTCATTTTGTTTAGTGCACTTTGCTCTTAAACATTGAAAATACAAAAAATTCTCTTTTGTTCTTGATTAGTTAATGCAAATTGAATCTTTTCTGTGTTATTAGTGATTAGTAACTCTGAAAGAAAAGCTTTTAGTTTCCATTAGCTGCATTAAAGACGTCACTGGTTGTTGTTTGGTCATTTTGTTATTGTGTGAAAAGCTCCTAACTCTCTCGTAATTAGCTTTCATCGAATGAAATGATATACTGTGGTATGTAGTGTGCATTTAGGAGATCTTGAGACATTACACTCACTAGGGCCTGAAAATTGAAACATAATTGAAGATTAACATTAAAATTTATTCAATTTACACTAAGGCAGCATTGAAACATTAACGAAATATTTAGAGGTCTAGGCTAGAGACGTGTTCCGGCGGCATTAAACCTAGTAGTTGTTGTTCGCCTCTTGGCTTTAGACAACACTAGTACAGACCTGTGCTCCCCGTACCATCGCATATATAAATGGAGACCCCACTAGGTTGCCATCCTTTATCCATAGGAAGCCGAGCCTACCGCCCTATACCCATGATACACCGAACACAGCATTCGGCTTGATTGCCTGCACGTACGTTAAGTCCTTGGTTGATTTCTCTTTCATTTTGAAACCAAGGTGTATATTGCAGTTCACAGTTATTTGGTACACCCTTTGCCTAGAATTCCTGAGCAGTCATTTTGATCTTATCTGACTCCTTAAATTTGAAAATATCACCAAGTGCTTGTCCTTTCATGCTTGCTTCAAAACTGAAAGAGATAGAGTCACCTTTCATCCGTTTCTCGACTCTTAAAACATGAAATGGTGAAGTTTCTAAGTTTCAATGTGGTAAAAATAAATCACCTGCAATCACACGCCCTTTTAGATTTTGCTTGTTGGTCGTTTAATTGTGTGCCTTGGATTTTTCAGCCCGTGTGTTTGTTTGATCTTCTTCTCTTGTCGTTATTGTCACAGTGGCGGAACCCTCCGTTTCGTCTACTGGTAGTCCATATACAGACAATTCATCAGAGGTTTCACAATCCTCTGCTGAACCTCAGCAGCCTATCGTTTCTGAGTTTCCCGACGAGGGACCGGTTCTATCTGAGCTTCCCTTTGGAGGACCAGTTAAGTTCAATTGGCCCTTATCCGACGCTTGGTCTGGATTTGGAGTAGGGGAACATTTCCCTCATCTTACATCGGGTTCGCCTTTTCTAGTTTTTGTTATTCCTCCTAGTCCTCGTCGTCTGTTACGAGATCTAGCGGCAGGTTCAGATATGGGTGCATCCAGCCATTCTCCTAGTGAGGAAATCCCCACGTCTGGTGAAGATTACCAGTTGTTCCCAGAAGACAATCCCAAGTTATCTGTCATGTCTTCGCCTGGTCCCTCACTTCCAGCGGGATATAGATCTTTGAGTCAGATCATGACCGTCGTTGCCTCTATGGGGATATCAACTCCTTCTACGAGGTTGGTTATTCCTTCATTGGGGATGTCTCCAAGGACACCCATCACGTCATCCCCTCAGGTCACTTTAGTACCTGTCAGGCCCACTATCTGTGTGGTCGCATCTACACCTGCTATTACCACTCAGTCCGTAAGGACCACGTCGCTTCCCGAAGACATCTATATAGCATCTGCTATGCCGGAGAACATTTCTCCTGAGGAGTATCGATTGTCCCTACAACAATCGAACCCCGAGGTCGGTCAATCCTCCTAAGATCCCAACCGTCTGTATTTTTCGCATTATGCATAGGATGGTACCCCCGTTTACATCTTTCCATATCAATACGATGAGCAGGGAAACCCTTTGCGTTTACCCGCTCCAGAGGCTTATCTCCATGGTCAAGGTCTTCCATCTAACCAAGCTGGGAAACCTTATAACCCGCAAGGGCAACCCTTCCAGGGCCAACCTTCGGGCCAACCTGGTTATCCTTACGACCCGCAAGGTCAGCCCTTACAAAGTCAACCTTCGGGCCCACAGGGGTTGTTATACGGCCCACAAGGACAGTCTTACACCCTTCTGGTCAACCTATCCAGCCTCACCCTGTGTTCCAACCAGGGCAACCTCAAGGACCCACAGGTCAACCAAGGTACCAACCAGGGTCGTTGTACGGTCCTAAGGGGCAAGTCCAACCTTCTCAACCTATGGTGCAACCTCGGCAACCTCTGTATCCTATTGGTCTGAATGTTGCATAGCTAGGGCCCCCTTATGGTCTTGTTCCAAGTCAAACCAGTTATCAGGCGCAACCTGGCCCCATTCCGCCACCAGGCCAACCAGCCCATCCAGCTCAACCTAGTGTCCCACATCAGCCAGGTCAACCTATACAACCTGTGCAGCCTGTTTACCCGAGTCAACCTATTCAACCAGGCCAGCCCGTTCAGCCAGGTCAACCTGTCCAACTAGGCTAGCCTGCACATCCTGTCAACCCTGCTCAACAGCCAATTTACTCGATGCCGCAACCGAATCAACCAGTGCACCCTAATTATCAGGCTCAGCAGGGTCCCACCTATCAGCAGCCCGCTCAACCCCAAGGTGGTTACTATCCCCAAGGTCAACCTCAACTGACTTATAACCCACCCCAAGGTTCCCATTATTATCCTCAACAACCAGGCTACACCTATACTCAGCAGCCAAATCCACAGACTGCTCAAACGAGGCCGACATATAATCAAAGTCCATACTCTAGTTATCAACCCCCATACACTGGTTACCAACAATCGTATCAGACTGGTTATACGGCCTATACCCCCTATGGTCAGAATCCTCCGGGATAGAACCCATGGGGGCAAGGATATGCTCAACCAGCGTGGAGTACAGGTACAGGTCCTTATCGAGGGCCTGGTATGCCTTTCAATCCGCAGTTGTCGTTCTTGGCTACCTTGAAATTACCGGACGTTTCTAAATTAACCAAGATCTGATTCTTCACAATCCTTATTGGCCCCTGATTCCAACCAAGGTACCCGGCGACTGTCCTAAGTTTGAAGGTAAAGCTAGAGAGGACCCCCAAGCTCATGTAATGACCTACCATTTGTGGTGTTTGTCTAATTCTTGGGTGGATGATTCAATTCGTCTACGTCTCTTCCAGCGCACTCTTATCGATGTTGCCGTTAAGTGGTATATAGAGTTACCCCGTGGCATCTTTCAGGACTTCAATTCGTTAGCTATGGCTTTTCTTACTCACTTCCAGTTACCGGTTCGGTATGAAGCCGAGACGCATCTCCGACTTCTTTGAAGCAGGATAAAGCCACCCACATATCTGATCATATTCATGAGTGGTGACATCGTCGTAGATTGATCAAGTTTGATATACCTGATCAGCTACTAACTCATTGGTTCACCACCTCCTTCGTTAACAAAATCGCTCAAGATATTTCTATGGGGGCATGTGTGACTGAAGAACAAGCCATCGCGCGTGCCCAGTACCTGGATCTGGTGTACTCTCAGTCTGGCACGCTTTATGACATTTTGACTAATGCTCCACGGCCGGGAACCTCTAAAGCACCACCTACCCCAACGGTGGATGGTGTTATTGGTTTCGTTTCTCAAAATTCTCGGAAATCCTCGAATGGGAAGCAGAAGTCCAATTCTTCCAATAATTCTGCTCTTCCTGACCCTACATATTCTGGCAAAACTGCGGAGGTCAACGCCGTTCAGGCTAATCCTACGGAAAAGGCCTCCAAAGGAAAGAAGAAGGGCAAAGGAAAATCCAAACCCGATGCCCCTAAACCAAAGTCTTCTAAACCTCGTACTGATGACGGTTCCCAACGTAAACCGAAGTACCCCTGTCTTATTTGTGAAGGAGACCATTATACCAAAGATTGTCCACGACGATCTGAAATTAGTCAACTTCTCAAAGGCTCCAAAGGAACTCCGGCAGTTCTCAAAGAACCGTTCCCGTCTCAGCAGACCCAGATGGTTGAACAACCTTCACCATCTGCACCATTTGGGTCCCAGGTCTTTATGATGAATGGTGTTGCACCTGTCTCAATTGCTACGCGTTCGAAGGATTATACCGGATCACGCCAGGCAGCTGGGAAGAAAGTCGTGGATGGCCTACCTCCCCCTCCTATCTCTGGTCCTTTGGAAATTGAGAAGCCCAGAGCTGAACCTGTTGTAAGGCCACCTTCTAAAGGTGTTCTGCGAAGATCTTCCTACAACCCAAATGCCAGTGCCGCTCAGCACTACAGTATTGTTGAGGATTTGGCACAGGCGCCTTCTGCCATGTCTGCATTGGAAGTCCTTCAAAGTTGCCCATCACAACGGAAAGCTCTGTTGTCCGCAATCGGTGGAATCAGTCCCACTGATTCTAATCTTCTCACCTTCGACCTAGAAAATTTTACCCCCTGACTTCCGCATCAAATTGCTCTTATTATACAAGTCGGGATCAATGGCCTCAACATCCATAGGGCCATTGTGGATGAAGGTGCTTCTACCTGTGTCATGTCATCCGCCTACTGGAAGGCCATTGGCTCTCCGGCTCTTTCATCGTCTCCCAATGCCTTAGAGGCATTCGATGGTCGGGAATCAAAACCCCTAGGTGTTCTCGAGAGTTTTCCGATTACGTTACAAGGGAAGACAATCAACGTAGAAGTAGAAGTGGTTGATGCCAAACTTAACTACAATCTTCTTCTCGACCGCAGTTGGACTCACGCCATGTTATGCGTACCGTCCACCCTCTTCCGACTTCTCAAGTTCCCTCATGAGGGCAAAATCGTTACTGTGGATCAGTTGTCTTTCTTCACCTCATCCTCTGAGAACAACGTTCCTTACGTGGATCAGATCCCCAATCCCCCTGACAGTGTAGGACCCGGTCTCTTCAAGGACCCCGTCCTCATGGGTATTTTTCCCGCGCCACCACCGCACACCGTTCAAGTTAATATGATCTCTAGGTCTGACGACCCATGGATCATCCCTTCGCCTGAACAGGTGACTGATTTTGGAGAATCGATGCCCTTAACTCCAGTAGAGATTAATTACTGTGAAATTGTCGCCGCATCCGATCCTCCTCCTCCTCAACATGCTCCCTCAAGCATGGCTTCAGATATCTATTCCCAATCCCCCTGGCTTGGTGAGGCCGACTCACCTGATCCTCTAAAAGAGATCTTCCCTTCTGACGAAGCCATTGTTGAAACAATGTCTCTTGAGGAGCTGCCTTGGAGCGATGGACATCATCCTTCCTCCTTCATGCCCAGCCTGGGGGCAATGTCCGATTGTCTAGAGCGTTTTGCATCTCAGGTTCCTACTCCACCTCTCCAGACGCCCATATTGAAGCATGTGGTCCTTTCGGAGGGAAACCTAAGCAACATTACTCAAACCATTCCGATCGACATCTCCGTCAAACCGGGGATAGTCGAGAATATACATGTGGTAGTGACTTGTTCTCCTGATGAGATAAAAGTTTATACCGATCTTTTCCGTGAATTCAGAGACGTGTTCGCTTGGTCTTATGAGGAAATGCCTGGGATTGATCCCAGCATAGTAGTGCACAAGATTCCTACCTATCCCGGTGCGAAACCCGTGCGCCAGCGCCTACGCCCAGTGCATCCTTGCAAAGCCGCTGCCATTAAAGCAGAAGTTGAAAAACTTCTAAACGCGGGCTTCATTTACCCAATTCCCCTCACAAAATGGGTCTCAAATATTGTCCCTGTAGATAAGAAGCAAGGTACTATAAGAGTCTGTGTTGATTACCGTGATATTAATCGGGCCTGTCCTAAGGACAATTACCCCACTCCCTTCATAGATCAAATCATTGATGAATGTGCTGGGAGTGAGATTTATTCCCTGATGGACAGCTTTTCCGAGTACAATCAGATAAATATTTTACCTGTCGATCAACACAAGACTGCATTCATCTGTCTGTGGGGTACCTTTGCTTATAAAAAGCTCCCGTTCGGCTTAAAGAATGTCGGAGCTACTTTCCAGCATGCTATGTATTACGCATTCCACGACATACGCCATATCGTTCAGCCTTATCTGGATGATCTGCCAACTCATTCAGCTCGGCGAGAGGACCATCCCGAACACTTCCGCCAGATTTTCCTTCGCTGTAGATGCTATAATCTCCGGCTTAAACCTCATAAATGCGTCTTTTGCGTAGATTCTGGCCGTCTTTTGGGGTTCATAGTCTCCAAGGATGGAATTCGCCTTGACCCCCAAAAGGTCGAGGCTATTGTCAATCTCCCATCACCCTCTTCGTTACACCAATTGCAGAGTCTGCAGGGAAAAGCTAATTTCCTACGGCGCTTCATCCCGAACTACGCGGAAGTGGCCAAAGGATTCACGTGTCTTTTAAAGCAGGATGTTCCCTTTCATTGGGACCAGATTGCTTAGTGATCCTTTGAGAAGCTCAAGACGTTATTCGTTAATGCTCCGTTGATTCGTCCGCCCAACTATCACCGTGATTTCACTCTATACTTGGCCGCCACATTTAGCACCATAGCTATGGTTCTGGTGCAGGATGACGATGATGGAAATGAACACGTCATTTATTATCTATCACGGAATCTTCTCGACATAGAAACGCGTTACGCTCACGTCGACAAACTGGAATTAGCCACAGTGCAAATTGTGCAGCGGTTCCACCACTACATCCTGTTGTGTACAGTAACCGTGGTTTCGGATTGCAACCCCATGACGTACATTCTATCTAGACAAATACTGGGGGGGAAATACTCCAAATGGATCGTCATCTTTCCGGATTTCGATTTAGAGTTTACCACTGCTAAGTTGACCAAATCACTAGTTTTTGCAGATCTCATTTACTCCCTCCCGACAGACACCACCCCATCTCACTCCGAGGATCACATCCCGAACGAAACACTCTTCCTTGTCAGCACTCGCGATCCATGGTACGGCGACATCATTGTGTATCTTCAAACTTCAACGTTCCGGTCTGACTTGACCAAAGATGCCCGACGTCGGATTCGACATCAGTCTCAACCCTACCGCATTGTAGGAGATACCTTATACCAGGTTGGAGTAGATTCGGTGCTCCGCCGGTGCTTGACCCTGGAAGAGGCTGAAAGAGTCTTGAATGACTGTCACAGTGGCGCCTGTGGTGGTCACATGTCCGGATATGCCACCACCCAGAAGATTCTGCGTGCGAGCTACTTCTGGCCGTCGATATTCAAAGACTATATTGTTGCAGTCCGAAAATGTCATTCGTGCCAGGTTTTTCAGTGCAAGATGCGCGCACCACCTCTCCCTCTGCACCCTATCATTACCGTAGACCCTTTTGCGAAATGGGGCGTAGATTTCATGACGTGTAACCCTCATTCAGCCGGGGGGCATGCATATATAATCGTCATTGTAGACTACTTTACTAAGTGGGCCGAAGCGATGCCTACACTAGTCGTCGATGGTAAGACAGCTGCCCAGTTTATTTTCAACCACATTATTGCACGTTTGAGGGTCCCTCAGGCCATTGTTACCGATCATGGCACTCATTTTCGAGATTACATGATGGCCGAGCTGATATTAAGGTTGGGCTTACGACATGATAGCTCAACGCCATATTACCCCCAGGCAAATGGCCAGGTTGAGGCTGTGAACAAAATTTTGGTCACAATGCTTCAACGGAAAATTGGTATTGATAAGTCCAATTGGCATCTCCAATTATTCTCAGCTCTATGGGCTCATCGAACGTCTGCAAAGAGTGCGATCGGATTCACACCGTTCTAATTAGTGTATGGTCTGGAAGCAACTCTTCCGGTTGAATGCGAAATTCCTTCCTTAAAGTTGGCTGTGGAACTTTTGCCCGACACTTCTCCTGAAGAAGAACGTCTCTTGTATTTGGAACGGCTGGATGAAACCCGTCGCTTGGCTACCTTAGTCATTGAAGCACAGAAGAAGCCGGTCAAAGCTCACTTTGATCAATCAGTTTCTCCATGTTCCTTTGTCGAAGGGGACCTCGTCCTCCTATACGACCAAGTGCATGACAAACTTGGAGCAGGTAAGTTCCAACCCATGTGGCATCGGCCCTATATAGTAAAACGAGTATTGAAAAATGGGGCTTATGAGCTTATTGATTACGAAGGAGTTCCTTTGATGCAGCCTACGAATGGGTTGTACCTTAAAAAATACTACGCTTGAGTTATTTTTGGTGTGGTGTGTGTACATAGATGTGTATATTCATTTGTGTGCATGTGTGGTGTGGTGTACAATGTAAGCATCTTTCTGTTGATCGGGTCTTCCTGATTGTGCAAATTTCCATTACTCTGTTTGTTGGTTTCGCGGATGGTGCCTCCTGCAGTACCAGGAATCTGTCTTCGGCAGCCTGGGTAATCTACGATCCTGCTGGTGAGTTGGTCAACCTGCAAGGTGTGTGTCTGGGGCCTGCTACAAATAATATCGCAGAATATAGTGCCATATTAGAATTATTAACCGAGGCTGTGGATCTCGGTATTCGTGAATTACTTGTATATCTGGACTCACAACTTGTAGTATTACAGCTTAATGGTCATTATTCAGTTAGAAACCCATCCATTTTACGTCTGTATCTACGTATTCGTTTACTGGAAAGAAATTTTGACTATATCACATATCAACACATACCCAGACATATGAATACATTAACAGATGCAGTAGCTAATATGGTTCTAGATAGACATTTGCGCAACTTGTAAAAACATCATCACATGTAAAAAGATCCATCCAGAAATAGATATATAGATATATATGTCGAATAGTTTGCAGCTTGTATACATCACATAAAATAAAAAATACACATGTTCGTTCTAATACAGCCGAAGAAGACATGTCTCTCAAAAATATATGCATGAAAAATCCCTAGATGTCTAATCAGCATGGTGCTCGTGGTAACATGTCACCGCGCGCACCAAGCATCTCAGTAGTCGGTGGAGGTGACTAGGCACCCCCACCCTGTGTCTCTGATATGCCATCGGAACATCTGCTAGCCGAGCATAGTCTGGAATCCCCCAGGCAATGCCCTCAAGGTTTTGGATCAGCTCTCCTCCTTCGGCACCCTCTGCTTGAGGGTCGTATGCGAGAGAAGTTCTCCGTGCAATAGGCGACATGCCGACAGGTCTCTCTGGGCCAACATTTGCATACACATAGCACTGTTGTTAGAATAGGCATGTATCACAAAAAACATAAATACATAAAAAATCAAAAAGAGTCATACCCAGCTCCTCGTCCCAGTCCTCCCCCTCCGGAAGCGGAAGATCTGGATCTCCAGTGAAATCGGTCCCAGCATAGGGCCAATCCTCAACTACGATCAATTGACGTCATAACCATGCAAAGAACTCGAGCCTCCAGGACATCTACTGGCCTCCTCCTGATCTGGGCATGAGTGCTTCCCATCGAGCCATCCTCGGCTCCCTCGGTGTCGGCTCGGCAATTATTGCCCCTTGGCCCTGAAAAATGGGTAGTCATTCCAAGATGAACGACACCAGAATGGAACTGTATCCAAACTGCTTCAGTTTGGATTTCTGGCACTTTGTTAGCTGCCTTTTGATGTTGGTTGTCACTGCAGTGGCCCAATCGAACAGTGTAGGATTCATGCACTCGGAGGCTAGTAGGAGTTGTGCCTTGGTTGCCTCATGCGGTGCCTATTGCAAAGAAAAATCTGTTGTTATGCTTCTATAGAGTGGGAGAAAATATGTATTATGTTTATGTTGCAAGGAAAAAAATCTATTGTTGTGTTTCTGGGCAGAGTAAAAAAAACATTGTTAAGCTCCTAGGCAATTGTAATTAGCAGCGTTAAGCTCCTGGCAGAGCGTAGATTGGTCTTGTTACGCTTCTGGACAGTAGAGATCAGTGTGTTATGCTTCTGGGTAGTGGAGATAATTTTGTTACGCTCCTGGCAAAGCTTGAAGGCAGTTGTTGCGTTTCTGTGGTGAGAGAAAAGATTGTGTTATGTTTATGTGGTGACAGTTTCCAGTTGTTACGCTTCTGCAAGGTGAAATTTTCCGGCATTTTCAAGCTTCAAACACTCTAAAAACCTTCAAAGCTTGTCATCTCATCCTTGTTGTGGCCTTTAATAAAAGGTAGGCCTTCATCCATGCTAGTATTTGGTTTAATGTTGACATTTTAAAGGCATGTCATCTTCTTTTCTTTTCCTCTCCATGATTTTCACTATCTACATATATTTGTTTTTATATGTTGACAAACCCTAACCTACACTTTTCAACATAAACCCTAACCCATCATCTAAACTATGATTCCTATACCCCCATTCTCCATATCACAAGCCTATTCCCATACATCATCCATAACATGAATCAAACGAACAAAACCCCAATTTCTAGACCATTTTACACAGTCAAAGCAGTGAAAATGTTTAAAATAGACATGATTGTGTTTTAGGGTTTAGAGGCATTTTAACTCACCCATTCCACTTGCATTGTGGAGCTAAAGAGTCAGCCTATCTTCACAAATTTTATCAAAAAATTTCTCCAGCTCCGTAACCCTCAAAAAATCAAAACATTCCTTCACTAGTTTTTTCCCATAGCCTCATTTAGGATTTTGTGGTACTTACACTCCTCCATTTCTCCTCATTCCACTTCCATTGTGAATTCAAGACACAAACATATTCACTGAAATTTTATCAAAATTTTTACTCATCTCCATCATTCATTTTTCACCTCACCAAACTGTCTTACTGTTGCATAGTCTATTCTCACAGTGAAATTTGGTAATTTCCTATGTTTTAGACATTTGAATGCCTTCCCCTCATCCATTTGCCTTCATTCCACCTTCAACTTAAAGCTGATACACAACACTTCTCACTCAATTTTTCTAGAATTTTTCCTAGCTTCAAGACCCTCCATTGCATCCACCAAACTTGCACCTTCATACACTCTTTTTTCCAAATTTCCATTCTCATCCATTCATTTCATTAACATCCCAAAATTTTTATCATTTCAATGACCAATATTGTTACACCATTTTTTGGTCATCTAACATGTTACTATTAGATGGACCTAGGTACACCATGTAAGACCAATTTTACCCTAAGTAAAATTGCTTTCACTATGAAAAATAAATCTACATTTGTTTGATTTTCCTCAAGGAATAATTAGTTAAACAGTAGTTTAATTAATATTCCTTGTCATATTTAACCCAAAAAAGGAAAATTAATTAGATAAATCATTATTTATCTTATTATTTTCTAGGAATAATTATTTAAACCTTATTTAAATAATATTCCTTATTAAATTTGACTAAATCATTCATAAATAATTAAATAAATCATTATTTATTTGATTATTACTCAACCACATCCTTAAAATAATAAATAAATCATTTATTTATTTATTATTTGCAAATAAAGGAATTTGACCAAAGTCAAATTCTTTTTCCCTCCAACAAATATAATAAAATATTCCATAAAAGTTGGATCTTGATTTCGTTAATAATATTTTAATTATGCACCAATATCTAGACTAACTCAATATTTTGTTATAAATAGAAGGGTTTTCCATTCACTCACTACCTTTTGTTGCCTAAAGATCACTCTGGATCTATACTTTTGGTCTGCCTTTGTTCCACCATCATTGTCATATTTTGCTACCATTTTTCTTAGGAGCTCCCTTTGAGTTCCATTTTTATCTGGGTTTTCTACACCATCAAGAGACAGGGATTTTAGATCTAAAGTGCTGAGGACTTACAAGAACCCATCCCATTGAGGAAAACTGGTAACATCTTTCTATGTTCTCCTCCTAGGTGTCATAAATACAAAAATTCTTTAAAACATTCTTATCTTGTCTATTGGATGCATGGAGCAACTCTTGCTCTTATTTAGTGTTTAATGTCTTTTAATGCATAGATCTAGATTTTGCAGCATTTATCTTGGTCAACTAATTGCAGATCTAAAGATATTGGCAGCCATCTTTGCTGTTAGGGTTGTTTGTTATGCGCAGCTAAGGTGAGTCTTTTTCGTACACTTGCGATTAAGATTCATACTAAAAAACATCATGGAAAGTGACAAGAAGAGCTTTAAAGGAGGGCATCATCTCAGACTCAAGCCACTCACCATGCATGACATCAATGCTTCACCATTGGCCAGAAGATGATTTCAAAGAACTCAATGTTTAACATTTTGTGAAAGGCTAATTGAAGGAGGGTATCATCTTCAAATATCCAGTATTTTTGCAACCAGATACAACGTGGGAAAGGTCACTCTTGCAAGTATGGAGATCAATTTAGCACCTGACCTAATTACTTCTACTATAGGTATTCCTTCTCAGGGAGAGCAGTGGTTTAAGGGTAAGGATCTTGACATTGAAAACTACAAGCAGTTTCTAAAGCCTCATGTTAGAGATAATCCAGAATTCATTTTTCTTTTATAAACCTTAGAAACAAGTATGCTTCGTTGATGTTGTTCATAATGAAATACTTTACATGTGAAGGAATATTCTCTAGGCCATACAGGTACCACATCAAGATTTTGATGCACTTTACCAGAGTCAGAATATTTGATTTGCCTCATTATTTATATAAGAGCTTAGTTAAGATGGCTGAGAAGGTTCAGAGCAAAACAGAAGATCATTATACTAGTATCTTTCATCATGGTCGTATCAAGCTGATTGTGCTACATCACTTGTCCTCCAAAAATATGACATGGGAAGATTTCTTGGAGAGGTTATCAGCAGCACTTTATGTCTAACCTATTACATCATCACCACAGCCAATGGAGATTGGCTCTTGTAGTATGCCTATCAGCTTTTAGATGTCCCTAAGGTTGCAGGATTTTCTCACACATATGAGAGAGGCAGGAGGTAAGTTTTTGTGCCTAAGTCTACCAGGATATTTCTTACAATTGACACCCATGATGGTCAATGTCAGATTGAGAAGTAGCCTCTTTTGCATCAGCATGATGAGTCAATGCCAATGGAGCCTGAGGTATCAGAACATGAGGAGGTCAAATCATTTGAGGACGTCATCAAAGAGAAGGATAAAGAGATTTTAGAATTGAAAGAAGCCTTCTCCATTGCCAAATCCCGGATTACTTTCCTTGAATGGGAAAATCTTCAATTGCAAGTGAATCAACTCCTCCAAAGTACATACAAATCAGACATGGAAGAAAGCAGAGGTAAAGGAAAGAAAATTGTTATTGTTGACCCAGTGCAGGAGATAAAGGTTGAAGTACATGCAAAAAAGAACAAGAACAAGAGGCCTAGAAAAGGCATTGGAGCAAGAGAAACAACAAATTCATCAACCAAAAGTATTAACATTTGATGAGCTCATTGCCTTGGAGATTAATGAGGATAGAGAACTTTGGCTATCAAGAGTTAATGAACACCTAGAAATGTTATTGAAAAAGGCTAAAAGGGATAACAATCTACAAAGGCACATGACACGTCATTATCGAACCAGGGATACCATTTCTCAGGTAAAGTAGAAACAAGACAAAAAGAGGCTTAAAGAGGCACACATGAAGCTCAAGGAGAAGAACAACTTAGATTTATTGTCTGAAGCTTCATTAGCTATATAACCTATCTCTTTTAGATTTCAAAGAACCAATTTTGAAGGCTTTGGAGCAATTTTGGTATTTTTCATGATTTTTGGCAGAATTTTGGAATTTCTCATTGCAGAAGGGTAACAAACACTTGTGACTTTTTGCTTTGGAGGCAGCCAAAGGGTGATTTCTTTACATGTATGGATGTATTTGTATTAGTACATCATAGATAAGTAACCCTCCTGGCATGACAAGCTGCAATTTGGGATAAGAGGCTAAAAAACCATCTATTTTTCATGCAGAAGGGTAACAGACACTTGTGACTTTTTGCTTTGGAGGCAGCCAAATGGTGATTTCTTTACATGTATGGATGTATTTGTATTAGTACATCATAGATAAGTAACCCTCCTGGCATGACAAGCTGCAATTTGGGATAAGAGGCTAAAAAACCATCTATTTTTCATGTTTCTGCCTCCTTTTTGGACCCTCTGTTACGCTTTTGAGTGACCGTGGGAGAATGGATTTTTGAAGGCCTTCCCATGGTCCATTTTAGAAAATTCAAGATGTTCTGAAAACTAGACACACAAGGATAGTTGACCATGTTTTCAAAAGTGAATTTGGACTTCTAAAAGTTCCTCAAAAGTGCCTCCAAATGTCTATTACTCTTCTGCAGTTTGTTTTTAAATTCTTCAGTCATAATTGTCAGAGATCAGCATTGGATTCCTTCAGTACAGCTGTCAAGCTCAAAAATGGTCACAAATTCGAGGCTATGAGTCTTCATTTGTTTTACTAGGTTGGTTTTTTTTCCTTGTATGATGGAATGTGTAATTCATGTAAGGGACAAACACTCCTAGTTTGTAGCTAAATTTCAGGGAATGGTTTCTAACCTCCCTAGAAACTAGGAAATGACTCATATCTTGCATTTATGACCCATTTGGGATGGGATTTAGACCTGGAGAGGTGTCATGATCTATATTTTCTATAAGTAGACTCTCTTTTGTCATTGTAGAGGTTGGATAGTCGTTATTTGCAGTGGAGCTATTGTACAAGTTTTTGCTAATGAAATCAAGGACAGTGTTGCAGACATAGTGTTGAGACTCCAATGGTATGCCTTTGAGAATTTGTTTTTCTCTATAAACTCATGTTTTTGAATGTTATGTTAATCATCTTCCACATATATGTTTCTTTATGCTAAGTTTTATCAGTTTATTGACAGAAAACATGTTTTACATGCTCTGTTTTTCACAAGATTTTCATGAAATTGTCTTGCTCTTTTGATGAATGAATTCATGTTTAATGCTCATTCTGATTCCTTCTCATTTCACTCTATACACAATGTAAAATTAACAATTATTTTTATCTTACCTACCTGGCCTCACCCTTACCTCTGCAACTAAACCTTTGAAATCAGATCAATACCCTAGACCTAGTCAACTAACTGTCATTCCTATCCAGCAGAACTCCAAACAAACAAAAACCTTAAATCTATTGAGCTTCATAAGTAGCCTAAAACATTATATCTAGTCATCCCTTTGACTGTAAAGTGACAGAGAGAGCCCTCTCTAGTCCGGGTAGGGCTAGCTACCTAGGCTAAAAGTTGGTATGTGGTTACCTTTTTCCAATCCTATTGTCAGCCTTAGGAATTTGGGGAGAGTGATAACAGCTGGGTCGCTAAGTCGCACAAGGTTGGATTTTGAAGAGAATCCGACCTTATGACCTTGTGACCTGCATAGGTCTCTAGGTCGCTAAGTCGCACATGATCGAGAATTATGAAATTTGCGACCTTGCAACCACACTTAGAAGAAAAATCAATCATCCAAAACCAGCATTTGGTCTGAGGTTACCTACCCGAGGTGGACCCTTTAGGCCTAGGGTTGATGCTTGGTGATGAACCTATTCTCATGCATACCATCAAAATCAATAGGGATCTGAAATTTTAGACTGATGCCAGATTTCAGAGGGTGGTTGTAGCGGCTACAACAAGTTCTTAATTTGAGGATGAGTGAAGAATAAAAAGGGGGGGAGCATACTTGAGTGTTGATACCAGATCTGAGGAGTTGTTGAACAAATTTGAAAAGTTGTAATCATATTTGAATGTCAGAAAAATGTAGTTGATGTTGGAAATAATGTTAATGTTGATATAAGGAATTATTGAGAGTTGGGGGGGGTGAATCGGTAATAATGAGGTTCTTAAAAATTTAAGTACAAGTTTTTAATTATTTTCACTATTGTTAATTACTTGTGAGAGTATTCATACAGCAATGTAAATGAATAGCAAGATAAGGCACTCACATGCACAGATAATTCATCACATGAGTAGTATACACATATTGACATAGGTATTTTTACATGGAAACCCAAAGGGGGGAAACCACCAAGTTATTTGTTGTTATGATGTAAATTAAGCACCTGCTTAATTACATCAATTTGTTTGTGAGCACCCACTCACATGAGCCCCCAACCCCCTTCAGTTTGCAACCCACCACTTTCCAAGAGGAACCAACCTCTTATGAGTGAAGGAAACTATCTGCTCTAGCCATTGTTCTACTTTTCATACAATTTTCAAACTAAAAACAGAGGAAAATGCATATATATAGAAATACAAATCTGGTTTTCTAAAGTAGTATTTTCTTTCCTTCAACTCCCCAATTCTCCTTAGAATTGTGTTCTATGTTGCTCAACCAATTCAGGCCTTAGCCGTGTGACACATTGTTCCTCAGTTAACTCTTAGCTCAGTCACACACCCAGGTCACAATACTTTGTAACTCACAACAATTTTGTGTTCCCCCACTTCGGACAAATGATTTCCATTGTTTTTTTCTCTACTGCATTGTAACCAATGTTGTCTCTGCAGTCTTTGTACCTAATATTGTGTTGCAGCATGGCATGGTATGTTGTTGTTCAATCAGGTTGCTTTCACACTTCGAAAACGATCCCCATTTTTCTATAACTTGTGTTCTCAGTTACGGAAGTTGATTTAATGCAGATAATGGAATTCTAAGTCATTCCCTATGTTGAGAATTAATTCTCAGTAAAATCATGCACTCTAGAGAGGTGTTCCATGCTTACAAACTAATCCCTGTGAACAACTTGTACCTTAGGCATGGATTTCTTATTTCAAGTCAATATTTTTTTCACCCGGTCGTATTTTTCATTTAATTCTTCATGGCATGCAAGAAAGATCATGGAAAGCTAATTTTTGTTTGAGCCAAGCCCATTAAATTTGCTATGCAAGTCAAGGTCCTTGTTGCCTTGTCTTTGTTCTCTATAGTTTCCATTAATACTAGCACTAGCTCTGTTCATCAGCCATAGTTAATGAATTCATCAATAACATAGGAAGACCATGAGAACTAATTCTTGGGCACGCATTTCAATGTTTCTCAAGAGGTCATGAGTTGGCTCGATCTTCCTGCTTGTGTGTCCATATTAGCCTCGATCCCTGACTTGCATGTAGGCCCAAATAGGGTACTTTTCCACTATTATGGGTATGTTTTATTCATTCAACCCCAAAAACTGAGTACACAGGAAAAAATTCACAAAACAATCCCTTGGAGAAACTTTGAGGTTTTGCAACATCACTAGTTTGTGTCATGTTGGCATCATCTTGGCCATGTATCACCTTCTGTATGGTGACACGTGTCACCTAAATTTGGCCCATTAGGCCACCCAAAAAAGACGAAATTGCCTACCATGTGTCCTATATACTACCACGTCATGTTGACATCATCTACCATGTTGTTGTCAACACACCATTGGGAGCCAATCACATTCTTCCATTTGTTTTCCTATACTGAGTCCCACATAGGTCGGGGGTTCAAAGTCGAGGATTCATTCTTCCTGCTAAACTTTGTTGCATGGCCCAACCTTTGACTACTCCCAACTTGGCCGACTTTACAGACTAGGATTTGGTCCCACACAGGTCGAGGGTTAGGAGGTCGTGGCTTTGTTCTCTTTTTAACTCTGCTACACAGCCCGACCACCAACTAGACCCGACTTTAGTTCAAATTTTTCCGAAGTCCTCATCGAATGAGTTGTTCTATATGCAAAATTCAACTGATTATAACTCTTGATCTAGAAGACCTTTTCTAGAGCCCAACATACCATAGGAAAGCTCTTCCAAAGCACTATCTAATTCTGTCATAACCAAGAGCATCTGAGCTAAACACATGGGGCATAAATGCATCCAAATTATAGGACTTTTGAGCCATCATAGTCATATTTTTATGGATTCTCCAGTAAGCATGCTACTGTGATGATTCTCTACAGAATATTGCAGCAACCATGGGACTCCCCCTGAACAGTATTCTCATCAATGCCAATAATTGTTGCCTCCATCCTTAGCACTAGTCCAGTTGACATCAATGCCAACATGTTGAGTGCCACCAACCATCTAGACATTGCAAACTATACAACGGTTAATATTGAGACAGGGGTGAATCAGTATTAAGGCTATTTTTTACTTTTATGTCAATTTATATTTCCATTTTAGACTTAGAAATAATTCATGTCACCGTCAACAACATATCATCTAGCAGCAATATGAATCACACATGAACACATCACAACACCATGAGCAACATACTCATATGAACATAGAGATTTAACATAGAAACCCAAAAGGGAAAAACCTCCTATCTTTATAAATTAATATAAATTTGTTACTACTGATGAATTTGAACTGAAAACAAGAGATTACAAATTTCCTCTACAATTCTATCGAATAAAAATCACAATTTAGAAACACATGAAATGACATGCAACCATCAAAGCCACAAGAAAACAATGATGTACAAGGGAACCTAACTGGGAAAAACCCCTCCACTGCTTTTCATTAATTCGTATTAAATGAGAAGCTATTACAATGACTTGATTCAGCTTTGAAGCACAGCTTGCACTATAAACTTGTTCTCCTGCCGAATGAGTATCTTTGGCCAACACTTAGCCTATTCAAGCCCACAACTTCATCTTATTTCCTTGTATAATTCAAGAGAAATTGAGCTCCTAAATAATAGGGTAATTCCCTATTTCCTTGTGCAAATCCCAAGGAAAACTTGTACACTCAACTAGTATACAATTAATTTTACACATTTCATTTTCCTCCACTCCAGCTAGGCAATTCGAATTTGCATGTCTGGGATATTTTGGGTTGATTGATCAGTTAAATGAGAGATCATTGAGTTGACAGAAGTCATAACTACTCAACTAACCTTCAACTAACTCCACTAATTACTAGATATCAGTTAATTGATAACTAAACTAGATTGCTAAATTTTAGCAGTCACCACATGCGCAACTAAACTCCAAGCCTAAAAACTCGAATTTGTTGATCTAACTAGGAGACAAAGCCATGTCAAACAAGTTAATTGTCATCCAATTCATCTTGCTGATGTAGAAAATAAAATTATTCAATTTGACTATGGAAAAAGTTAAATTAAACCTTTCTTGCTACAATTTCTAACACTCCCTCTTAGCAAGAAAGGGATTTTGCACCACCCCTATCCTAGACATGTGGAATTCAAATTTTCTTCTTGAAAATGCCTTTGTCAAGATATCTGCATCCTTGTCCTTAGTTGGAATGTTTTGAAGCATCATGATTCTCCTTTACACACAATCTCGCAAGTGATGGTATCTGATATCAATGTGCTTGGACCTGTCATGAAATATTGGATTCTCGGATAGTTTGATACAACTCTGATTATCACAATAAATCACATTCATATCCATCTCCCGACTGAAAAGACCCACAAGTATTTTCCTCATCCATATGACCTCACATGTTGCTTGACTTGTAGCCATGTATTCAACCTTTGTTGAGCTGAGTGCCACAGACCTTTGTTTCCTTCTATACCAGCAAATAATTGCAATCCCAACATTCAAGATAGCACCTATGTTGTCGTCAATTTGACCCCTATTATTTCTTGGCTCCTTCCGTCAGTTTCGTCTTGTGCCTCCCTCACTATATGAATTATTCTCGCATATTCTCATAATAAAAAATCCCTCCTTAAATTTACATGTTTGTCCTACATCAAATATATTTTTATAATAATCATTGTAACTTGTAAGAAAATCACTATTATATTTTATAAAAAAATTAATATCTCAATTTTGAATTAATAACTACAATTATATAGGACTAGATATCTCAGAGAGACGAAGATGAACCCTAGAAACGCTTCCGCTGCTACCCTTACTGTCACGGCCGTCAGGCCGCCGCCAGGCCTCGCAGATCTGGGTGACCGGTGGCTTGAAGCTGCGCCCCTGCTACAAAACGCCGCAGCAAAGAGTAATACAGGCCGCGATTCTCAGAATCCAGGATCTCACGCCGGATTTGATATCTCAGTGAAAGGCGAGAGTGCCGAACGCGATCTGGGTGATGCCCCTTCACTCCAGCAGTACCCCGACTGCTATGAAATCCAAGAACAGAAAACCTCTAGCCCTCTGAATCTTCAGAAAGAAGACTGGCGCCTCATCGCCAGGAAATCGGAATGGATCATGGATACCAAAGAACAGGCACGGAAGAGCTCTGCAAAAAACCTATTGGCTTCCGCCAACGACTCTGCTCCCTTGGCCCTGTTGGGCATTGTCGACGCCGTCAACATAGCAGGGAGCGCATACACTGAAGGATTCAGCGCCGCAGGCCTTCGAGGCCTCCCTACTCCGACAATCCACAGAATGCAGCATTGGATCTTCGATCCAGCAACAAATCTTGTCCAGGTCGCAGAACGAGGGTTTAATCCCGCTTGGAACTACGCAGATCTTGCTGCAGGGACTCTCGTCCCCTCCAATGTCCCTCTCTGCCGGCGACTTGGCCCAGGAGTAATCACCATCGCTAGGCGGCACAGAGACTTCGGATCAGATCCCTGTTCGGGCACATTTCAGATCCAACTCCGGCTTCTCTCTGGCAAAACTATTTTGCTTTGGGTATCTCCTTCAGATCTGATACAGAATCTTAAGCTTATTCTGGAACGACGGACTGGGATTCCCTCGTTACACCAGAGACTTCTTTTCCAAGGTAAACATCTGGAGGATCCTTTCCCCCTTTCTGCTTACAACATTAACAGAAATGATTCTATTGTGTTTACCCTTCGTTTGAGAGGTGGTGCTGCTGGGCAGTCTTCTTCAACCCCCACCTTCTCTTAAAAAGATGTTGTATATTCTCAGAACCCCAAACCCCCTGCAACCCCCAAACCCCAGCCTTTTCTGGTTGACAAGTTGGATGAAGTACCTTCTGTTGAAATCTCTCTTCCAGATATCGTAGAAGATCTTCAAAAATTTGCAGATAGAGCCATCATTTGCAGATTTAATGGACTTTGGCTGCGAACAAAGGACCTCTTTGATTGGATCCACGATAACTGGACTAGCAAATGCCAGGTTAGCTGTTGCTCACAAGGATTCTTCATAGTATTGTTCGATCATTCTAAGCATTATGAACAGACCTTACAGGAAGGTCCCTGGTTTTTTGGAAATGCTGGGCTCTTCTTAACCCCATGGTTCCCAGATTTCGACCCTGCTACAGCTACCATCACCAGAACTCCTGTTTGGGTCAGGCTTCCCAACTTCCCTGTCCATCTATGGCGTCTGGAAATGTTCAGACGCATGGGCGATTCCTTGGGACGCTTTCTCACTGTAGATTTTGAAAGGGCACTTCAGGGCCTCTACACATATGCCCGAATATGCGTGGAGGTTGACATCAGCAAAGGCTTGCCTGATCAAATCATCCTCAAGATCGGCGATTTTGTCTGGACTCAGATCTTAGACTACGAGAACACTGCATTCTGTTGCCGCCACTGTCACCAAACAGGGCATCTGCAGAACTCCTGCCCCACTCCAGCAGGAAAAAAGACTAAAGGAATCCATACAAAGTCCAAATCCAAAAAATGGACTCCCTGTACCCCGCCGCCTGCTGCAGATTCTAATTCCTCGAGCTCTGATGATGATGGGAGTGATGCAGAATCAGATCTTGCTCCTCAGACTAAGAACTTGTCCACTGATGCTCCCGAGCATCCCCCTGATACTACCGTCACTCAGAAGCGTAGTCATGAGTCCGCCTCCTCTGATTCAGATAAGGAGGCCCCTCTTTTGGAGAACTCCAGTCTTCAAATCGTCCCAGCACATACTCACCAGGATGGTTGGGTTAAAGTCAACAAAAAGAAAGGGAAGAAACTTCGAGTGGTAAACTCTACCAATTCTGGGTAGGAGTCGGTTCCTCACTGCTTTCCAGTCGCTTGTTGCTACTCCTTGCTTGTCTATTTTCTCTCTCCGGGGACCGAAGTTGATATTTTATCATTTCCGGTTGGCCGTGTTTTTGTTTCTCTTGAATGTACTTTCTTATGTACCATATTTTTGCTTAATAGAATTAGTCCAATTCAGAAGAAAAAAAAAATAACTACAATTATAAGTTACAATTATTATTATTATTATTATTTAAAATAAAACTAATTAATAATTAATAATCAAATAATAAATTAAAAATAAAATTTAATTAATTAATAATTAAAATACAAAATTTAAATTATTAAAATGATTATAAAATATAAAAACTAAAAAATCAAATATCACTAAAATGACCACATAACATAATAAAAATTAAACTAAATAAAATAAACATATACATAATAAATAAATTGAATAAAAATTAAATTTAACTATAATCAAAATAAAATTAATTAAAATACAATTATTAAATAAATTAAAATTACAACATAACAAAATTAAATTAACTAAACCCAATAACTAAATTATAATTTGATTAAACTAAAATATATAAAACATAAAAACAAAAACTAAATAAAAGAAAATAAAACAACTATATATATATCCTCTTACCTCACCTACGTATCATCAATCTTTAAGACATGGTGGGCACGTTTTACCGCAATTTTTCACTACTTCTTAATAATTAAAATATGACACCTTACCACCCTTAGAACGAATTGCCCTCATGTGGAAAATATGTTAAGAACTTGGAACTTGTCATCGAATTCGTTGGAACTTGTCATCCCATTGAAGGGTGAATTTTTTAGCATGGAAAAAGCCATCGGGCCTTCGAGCAAATTTTAATATCGACTCAATTTTCATGCGATGACCATTTGATTGAAAATAGTGACGGTTATAATGTGTCGAGATTATTGTTCAAAGATTCTCCCCGCCATTAATTTCAAATTTGTATAATTAGATTTAATTGATTTTAATAAATTATATATATTCTTTGAAATCTAAGTTTTATATTTAAATACATTACAATGTATTATTATAACTATATGTATTATTTGTATTTAAAAATTTATTTGAAATCTATATCAAAATTGAAATTTATAATTAAAATTGTATTTTAAATTTGAAATTGAAATGTATATATTTTAGATTTGCTTTATTTTGAATTCATAATTTTGTTTTTAATGGGTGAATGAAGATTGTGCAAGATTATGGGGGGAGCATTGAGATTTTATGGCAGTCTTTGTAGAAATGCAAGTATTTAAAAGAGAAAATCACATTCAAATTATCAAATTTAATATTTTCGATTTTATCTTGTATTTCTGGAGAATAAGTGCAGGTTAGATACATATTTTATGACCTAATTATATGGTGGGAAAATTTTACTGGGTCTCACTTAAAGTAAAAAATTGAATTTCATTTAATATGTGTGATATAATATAATGAGGAGAATATTATGAAAGGGTGAGTTATATTTCATTTATTACAATGTTTTATATTAGAAAATTAATTATTATATTTTCTTTTAATGCAAGAATATTACCCAAAGGATTTTAACGTGCGGAGATTCATTTCAATGATGAATGTGTATTAAGGTCGAAGATGGGGGTGCATTGGAGATGAAGACTTCTATTTTTTAAGGCCATCATGTACTTGTTACAGTGGTGTTGTTTACTATGACTGAGAGGAATTTATTTAATAATATATATTTCTTTCTTTTATTTTGGTGTATTCTTTTTTACCTAACATTTTCTTTACTAGTTCATTGTGCAGGTTATTGATATAATATGATTATTCAATAATAATGCATGTAATAATAATTTAAATACTTGAATACTTGTTATTTAAAGTTTCCCACACACTAAAATTGGTTTAGTTTTTCCAATATTTACTATTTAGAAAAAATAAATCAAATAATTTAATTGTTATGCATTTAACCCTTATGTTTAGTGATAAATAGGATATATTAATTGAAACCTCATTTAGTCATAATGATATTTTATTTTTAATAAGTTTTCACAGGCTATATGCCTACCACGTCTATTTCCTAAAAAAACATTATTTATTTAAAACACTCTTTATTCAATAATTTGGCCTATTTATTTATTATTGTGCATTATTCTGTAGCGACTATTCAATTTTGATTATCACCGGGGATTACCCAATATGGTGAAACCCTCAGTGATGTGGTCACCTATAGCGGGAGGATCTAGGACCCTCAATGATGTGGTCACCTATAGCAGGAGGATCTAGGACCCTCAGTGATGTGGTCACCTATAGCGGGAGGATCTAGGACCCTCAATGATGTGGGCTTAGGTTGTCCTCAGCGATCGAGACAATATGTGCACTAACAACCTGAAGTAATTTTCCTGTCTAATGGACTCCCTACCTAATCTACATCAGTGAAGCCTTGGAGCTTCACTCCTTCTGTCCTCTTGTACCATAACCCATACTTAGTATTGCCTCTAAGGTATCTTAACACATGCTTTGTTGTCTTCCAATACAACTTGGTAGGATTCACCATGGATTGACTCAGTTGATTAACTACGCCATAGCACATATTATTCCTTGTGTTAACCAGATACATCAAGGATCCCACAAGTTTTCTATAGATGGTAGGATCCACTGCCTCTCCTGAAGAACCATGCTCCTTCCTCCACTTTGTAGATGGAGGTGTGTCTATAGGCTTGCAATTCTCCGTGTGAAATCACCGTCAACCTACCATACTTCCAACCCAAGGAATTAATGCATCAAGCCCATGTCCTTCATTTAAAATTCTCTTGCAAGGTTCTCCTTGCAAGAGCAGATCAATTGTTCATCCCCTGTAAGTATCAATTCATCAGCATACAATACCAAGATAAGCAACTTTTCATCTACCAAAATGTGATATAGATTGGCATCTACTTCACTTTTAGTGAAGCCCAATCCATTGACATATGTGTCAATATGAGTGTACCATGCTTGGGGTGCCTGCTTGAGACCATACATGGATTTCCTGAGTCTACACACATGTGTCTCTCTGTCATATGTCTCAAATCCCTCTGGTTTCTCTATGTAAATTTCTTCCTCAACAACACAATTGAGGGAGGCAGTCTTCACATCCATCTAATGGATCTTCCACCCCATCTGCGCAGTTATGCTAGAATGGATTTGATTGAGGAATATATTGCCACTGGGGAAAATTTTTCCTCATATTCCACTCCCTCTACGTATGAGAAACCTTTGGCCACAAATATGGCCTTGTACTTCTCAATACTCCCATCAACTACATGCTTGACTTTGTAAATACATCTAGAGTTAACCACTGAATTGGTTTATGGTCTTAGTGCCACCTCCCATACATTGTTCTTCATGATGGAGTCATATTCCTTGACCATGGAATCAACCCACATTGGTTGTGAAACTGCTTCCTCAAATGAAGAAGGCTCTAACTCAATGAGTTTTTTCATGAGAGCCATATACCCAATGTACATGTCTAGTGACGTCCTCTTCCTATTAATGATGTAGGAGCTCCCACATGCTCTCATGCATCTTGCACCAATCTGTCAACCTCTATGGTTCTCTTCCTTCCCCCTCTAGAATTTTTTGTTTGAGTGGGTGCCTCCACTCGGCCTCCACTCGGCCTTCTCTTTGCTCCTTCACTTGTGGCGGCTCTAAAACCTTATGGAGCTTTGTCTGAGGCTCCTCCTTAGGAACTATAAGCTCCCCCTTCGATGGGATACTTAGCTCTTTCTCTAGAGAGCATCTCATAGCCTTCTCCTCATCCAATTTGACATCTCTCCTCACTATTGTCACCCTGAGTGAGGGAAAATACACCCTATAGTTATGTGGAGTCTCTGTGTATCCTAAAATACCCCCATCTCAGCTATAGGCTCCAATTTCTTCCTGTTATCCTTGGAGACATGACAATATACAGTAGCTCAACAAATTCAAAAATGAGATACATCTGGCTTTCTCCCAATATTCTTTGGGTATGATCATGTCAAGTATTCTGTGAGGGCTCCAGTTCTACAAATAAACTGTGGTGTTGCATGCTTCTTCCCATAGATGTAATGGCAGACCTTGATCATGTAACATGACTCTTGTTCCTCCCACTATGTGTATGTTCTTCCTTTCAAAGACCCCATTTTGTTGTAGGTTATGGGGCACTATCAGTTCTCTTCTAATACCCTCTTTGGAACAAAATTCCTTGAAGGTGTTAGAAAAAAATTATCCTCCATTATTACTTCTTAGGGATTTCACTTTATGACCTATATCCTTTTCAACCAATGCTTCGAATTCAAAAAAAAAGGAAAACACTTCATCCTTTTTCCTCATGAATAAAATCTAGCATTTTCTAGAAAAGTCATCAACAAAAATTACATAATATGTATGCTTTGTTGTAGAGGTTGCAGAAAAGGGTCCATGTTGTGTAACCAGCTCCAAAAATAAAATAAAAGAGAGATCAACGCCTTAGAAATAAGCCACTTCGAGGGGGCAACCTCCAATACATTACATAAATGAACAATTCTTGGATGATACAATTTACAAAACCTCCTATCTATATATAGGAGTCCATGGGGCCATAATGTAATCCTAGTGGGCCACAATGTAATCCTAGCCGACCTAACAATAATAATTTAAGGGCACAATAATAACAAAATGGGGGTTACAAGGGTACAATAATAACGATAAGGGGGTTACACTAATAACAATAAGGGACTATACTAGTAATATAGGGACCTAACATGCCCCTCTCCTTCAAAAAAGTGTTGTCCTCAATGCTTGAGTAGCTCTGGGTGCTTCTGTATTAAATTCTCATCCTCCCATGTAGAATCTTCAGTGGGTAAGTTCTTCCACTTGATGAGATACTCTGAAATTGATCGATTCCGTAATTTTCGAGTTCTTGTTTCCGTGACCGCTTCAGGTTCCAATATCATTTTTCCTTCCTCATCAAGTTCTGGCAATATTGTTTGAACTGGAAGATTTTCACCTATAACCTTCTTTAAGCATGAAACATGGAAAAGTGGATGTACTCGCGAAGAAGCAGGAAGCTCCAATTTGTATGCCATAGTACCAATCTTTTGCAACACCTTGTAAGGACCATAGTACTTTGGCGATAATTTATTATCCTTCTTAGCTTGCTTGAGGGACATTTGTTTGTATAGTTGTAGCCGTAAAAATACCCAATCTCCTACATCAAAACTTCTCTCGCTGCGATGTTGATCTGCCTGTTGTTTCATTCGATTTTGTGCCAAATTCAGGTTATCCTTTAAGAGTTGGAGAACTTCTTCCTGATGCTCGATGTGATCTTCCACTGCTTGAACCTTCGAATTTTCCCTTAAAGATGATGTGATGGATGGTGGATGATATCCATAAAGTGCCATAAATGGGGTCATTTTTGCTACAGTATAGAAGGAAGTGTTATACCACCATTCAGCAAGAGGTAACCACTTGACCCATTGTGTTTGTTTATCGGATACAAAACAACGAAGATATCCTTCCAAACATTTATTTACTATCTCAGTTTGACCATCAGATTGAGGATGATAAGATGAGCTATGAGCTAATTGAGTACCCAAAAAAGAAAATAACTCCGTCCAAAAATTTCCAGTAAAAATGGGATCTCTGTTGCTCACAATAACTCTTGGGCTTCCATGTAGCTTTTGAATTCTATCTATAAATGTACTAGCAACTGTACTTGCTTTAAATGGATGAGATAATGCACAAAAGTGTGCATACTTGGTAATTCTATCAACTAACACCATGATGACACTCTTTCCTTCGGACTTCGGTAAACCTGTGATAAAACCCATTGAAATCTCCTCCCAACGTTGACTTGGAATGGATAAGGTTGTAGAAGTCCTGGGGTCTTAATTGTCTCAACTTTATTCCGCTGGAAACCCAAACATTCTGCAACAAACTTTTGAATATCAGATTTAAGGCCATCCCAAAAAATTTCTTTCTTCACCCTATGGTAAGTTTTTAAAAATCCTGAGTGTCCTCCTAAAGGAGAAGTGTGCAATTCCAGAAGAATCTTTTGTTTTAGTTGGGAATTCTTACAAAGATATAAGCGATCTTTGTACCATAAGGAATCATTTTTCCAACTAAGTGTATCAGATGTACTAGGATCTTGCTGCAACTTTTGAATGAGTGTCCATACATCTTTGTCCTTCTTCCATTCATCTCTTGCTTCGGTTATCCAATCTGGTTGGATAATAGAAATGGCACAAAGCAATGCTTCCACCTCTTCATTCTTTCTTGAGAGTGCATCTGCAACAACATTAAGCTTTCCTTTTTTATAGATTATTTCAAAGTCATAACCCAACATCTTTGTGACCCATTTTTGTTGCTCTTCTGAAGATAGTCTTTGTTCCAAAAAGTCTTTAAGACTATCATGATCAGTTTTTACCTTGAAGTGTCTTCCCATTAGGTAAGTTCGCCATTTCTTTAGTGCATGCAGTATTGCTAACATTTCCTTCTCATAAATAGGTTTCTTTAAATAATTTCCTTTGATTGGACGACTTTCAAAAGCAATGGGTCTTCCTTCCTGCATTAAAACAACACGAATTCCATTTCCTGAGGCATCACATTCCACAATAAAGGTTTTTGTGAAGTCTGGCGTAGCTAAGACCGGTGCTAGGCACATTGCCTCTTTAAGATGTTCAAAGGCCTTAGTTGCTTCAGGATTCCATGAAAATGCATCTTTCTTCAATAATGTTGTTAGAGTTGCTGCTATTCTCCCATAATTCTTAACAAACTTGCGATAATACCCTGTTAACCCAAGAAATCCTCGCAACTGCTTTATGGTTGTGGGGACTTTCCATTCCTCAATGGCTTTAATTTTGTTAGGGTCTACTTTAACACCCTCGTGAGATACAATATGACCCAGATATTCCACCTCTTGTACTCCAAAGAAACATTTGGATTTTTTTGCATATAATTATTTCTCCTGCAATAGTTTGAGCACCCTGTCAACATGTTCAACATGATCCTTCCAAGACCTGCTGTAGATTAGTATATCATCAAAAAATACTAGCACAAATTTTCTATGGAAGGGTTTGAAAATGGAATTCATCAACCCTTGAAATGTAGAAGGTGCATTGGTAAGGCCAAAAGGCATGACCAAAAATTCATAATGACCCTCATGAGTTCGAAATGTTGTTTTTGGAATATCTTGAGTCTTCATTCTAATTTGATGATATCCTGAATGAAGATCCAACTTGGTAAAATAAATTGCTCCATGTAATTCATCCAATAATTCATCAATCACAGGAATGGGAAATTTGTCTTTAATGATGAGCTTATTGAGCTCCCTATAATCCGGACACATTCGCCATGATCCATCCTTCTTGTGTACCAATACTACAGGAGCAGAGAAAGAACTTTGACTAGGTTGAATTATACCGCCTCTAACATTTCTGCAATCATACGTTCAATTTCGCTCTTTTGGAAGTAAGGATATCTATAAGGCCTGATGTTTGGAGGAACACTTCCTGGAATCAAATGAATCGCATGATCATGATCACGAATAGGTGGGAGTCCTTTGGGAGTTTCAAACACCTTGGAATGATTGTCCAAGACTTGTTGGAGATCTGCAGAAATAGATGATTTTGATGTTGGAACTTCTAGTGAGCATAGTTGTGCAATTACGCCTCGCTGTTCTTTCTTTAGAAGCTTTGTCATGACATTAGAGCTTATTATCCTTCCTGGCTTCCCCGCAATACCCCGTAATTCGACTTCCTTTCCTTCTGAAAAAAATTTCAAGAAAAGTTCTTGAAAATTAAAAGCTACCGTCCCCAAAGATTGTAACCATTGTACTCCTAGTACAACATCGGCACCTCCCATAGGAATGGCAAGCATTGGACTATTCAATACATATTCCCCCATGGTTAGCTTGATATTATGGCATTTTCCAGAGCAATTTATAGTTCCTCCATTTGCAACCATCACTTGACATTCTGGTGCTGGGTATAGGAAACAATTTAATTCCTTGGCTAACTTATAATGAATAAAATTATGGGTGCTACCTGAATCAATCAACACTATTACCCTTTTCTTCTTGATATGTCCTTCTATCTTGAGAGTTTGAGGAGTGGTAATTCCTGCCAGTGCATTACACGATACGGTCGGATTCATTTCTCCCTCTTCTAGGGCTGGTTCCTAGTGTATATCCTCTTCTTGTTCATTTTCTTCTTCCTATTCATAATCTATGTAAAATAATTTCTTCTCAGCACACTTATGACCTTTAGTGTATTTTCTATCACAACTGTAGCAAAGCCCTTTTGCTCTTTTTTCTTCCAATTGTTGTGGTGTCAACCTTGTAGGGTGTGGAAATCTAGGCGTAGCAACACTTCCTTCTTTATAGAATTGAGTGGTAGGCTCCAATGAATCAGGTTCCAAAACGCGAACTTCAGGTTGGATGTTATCCTTTAAAGTGCCTATGAAGAGATCAATCCTATGTTCCTCTAGAATATCAGTTACCCTTATATTCAATTTTTGGAAGTCCTCAATGTGTTTCCCCACTAAACCCTTTTGTTTGAGATTTATCAATTAGCTAAAGAAGGTGTTGCTCTTTGTATCCTCATAATGTGCTATCATTTCCTCCGTAAAAATTGACCAAGTGACAATTTTTTTACGGGAGCAAAACCATCGATACCATACAAATGTATTTTTTTCTAAATGTAAAGTTGCAATGCGTACCTTTTGTGTGTTTTGCACATTATGGAGATCAAAATATTGCTCCATCTGTAGTATCCATGTTACAGGATCCTTTCCATCAAACTTCCTCATATCCATTTTTGGAATATGGTGGTTCTTCCCGCCAACATTATAGTTTATGAAATCACGATTAATATTTATTTTGTTCTCATCATGAGGTTCTTCTACTATCTTTTCACCATTAGGAAACATTTCTTGTATCAACTTTGTCAAACCTTCGATGTCTGCTTTGAGATCATTCTTCATGTTTTCCATGTTGTCTTTCATGTCATCCATCTTAGCTTCCATGCCAGCTTCCATGCCATCCATCTTAGCTTCCATACCTTTCTTCAAACCATCCATCTTCACTTCCACGCCTTTCTTCAAAACTTCCATTTCATTTTTTGTTGCTCTTTGCGAGAGTGAAATTTGTTGCACTTGCTCTTGTAATTTTGATAGATCATGTTGCAATTCTTCATCTTCATGATTCATAGTAGAGCCTTCTGAAGGCTTAATGGGTGTTGAATTATTTTTACGGGGCATCTTTTAGAACCCAATACTGCTATATATTCTACAATATGCCCCTGGAATCAATTCAAATTGATTCTTCAAAGAAGACTTATGCAATTTGGAAAGAAAAATATACACACATTTTTCTTGCTTTTGAGGAGCTCGATATTGAAATTGGATGATCTCTATGATTGCAGCACTTCAATATTTGAATTTCAATATAAACGTAGCCCTCTGAATTATCTTTCGAATGCCACGGGTCTGACCTGATTTGGATTCTCCAAGACAAAGTTGTGTCCAATCTCCCACAATGACCTAATTCTGGACTGGTTCAGTAGAGCGAACTTGTACGACTTGCCACGTGTCACTGTTTCGTCCTTTGTCTATAAAATGGATAGCCAAGAAACTACAGTCCGTGTAATTGTGACCACTTTTTACGGCACTCAAATCCGATGCCCAGAGAGAGAGTTATTGAACTTTTCCCACGATCACCTCTCTGAGATGAAATTCAGGAGCCTGAAAAAGCACTACCTTCCACAGATCATATCTCCAAAAATATTGCGAACCAAGCTCTAAAATTTTTCATAGTTTCTCAGGATTGACTTTACCATATGAATTGGTTAGAACAATGGCAACAAAAAATTTATAGTAACAAATCTGAATGACTTTGTTTAGGATCTTGAAAAAAGGCCTAACTTCCACAGATGATATCTCCGAAAATATTGCGAACCAAGCTCTGAAATTTTTAGACAATATTCCTCAGGATTTCAGCTTCGCACCCTAAAAATTTCAGCTTCTGAAACTTCGTAGAAAAAAAGTTATAGCGACTCACTCCAAGATTGCTCCCGCTATTCTACCTTCGCCCTGGAAGGTGGATTTAACATATTTCCCCAATGTGCATCCCTTGCATACATAATGCTAGTCAAGGGTGCATTTTGGGAGACTAGTGGTAATCTGTTGCATGATTTTTAAGGCCCCATGGTGTAAGTGTCCCATGTGCCTATGCCAGATTTTTCTAATATCTTGACTCTACATAATTTCTACCTTTCTACTCAGTGCATTAGAAGCTTCCACCTCAATTTTGTAGAGATTTTTCACTCTAACTCCAATCTGTTTCACTTGCCTGGTAGCTACATGTCTCAGAAAGGCTTTCCCCTTACTAAAAACAACACCAGCCTTTATCCTCCAATACAAGTATAGAGATCAAATTCTTCTTCAGCCCAAGTATATACATAACATCTTTCAAATGTAGATGGGAGCCTAAATCTCTCTTAAAGGTTACGGTTCCAATTCCTTTGGTACTATACCTCCTATCATCCCCAAGTTCTATACGCATCTAGAGGTCCTTCTCCTCTGGCCTACTGAAGGATTTTTTGCATCCTATAATATGGAACAAGGCACTTGAATCTAGGTACCACACACTACCCATTACATTGTTGTCCATGCATGCACTTTGAATTCGAATTGTAAGGCAAGTGCTTCACTTCCTTATCCGCCTGAAGGCTTCTTGTTAGACTTCTTGTGTGGACACTTTGTTGCATAGTGCCCATATTTGTGGGAGTGAAAACATTTTATCTTTCTTAGGTCCTTATTACGATTGTTTTGGCTGGGATTTAGCTTTCTTTGGGCCTTCTTTCCCTTAGCTTAATTTCCCTTCCCAACCAAGGAAAAAACATCATCTTCCTCATCTTTGGATGTTACTCCACCTCGAGTGTTCCTTCTGTTCTCTTTCTATAACAAATCAGACCAAAGTATCTCCCAATTTGGTAATTTTTCCCTTCCATTTACAAAGTCTTAGTAGCTATGACAAGATTTTGGAAGGCCTAGGAGAGATAGGCTCACTAAATCAGTCAATGGTACATTTTATCCAACACCTTCATGTTGAAAATGCAACAAGAAATTCCTAATTTAATTTTCCCTTGATTAAATTAGGAGAAAATCGAAATTCCACATCACTAGACAACTTGAATGAGTTAACTAAGTTGAAATATTTGTTATCACTCAGTCATATTAGTTAATTCGAGTTGGGGTCATGAACTTGAGTTGCGTAGAGTGAGTCCTATATTCTAGGTGCCTAGGTTAAGTTAATTTCAGTTGTAACAGTTTAATTCAATTAAATTGAGTTAAGGTCAGTTAAACTAGTTCCAATTGTTAGAGGAACTAGTGGGAGGTCTAGCAGTGGGGTGTAACTTTAGTGTTTAACCAGTTAATTGATCAATCCACCTAATTTAACTCATGCATGCATGAAATTCGAGTTACCCAATTGAGATTGGAGTTCAAGGGAAGTGTACTATTAGTTGTATAATTTTTCGAGTTATATAGGTGGGATAATTCCTCATCAATCAGCCCAAGGAAATAGGAGCTTTGGAAGGCTTGAAATTTTCTAAGTGTTGGCCAAAGTCAGTCAGTCATGCAGAGGATAAAATATACTTGTGCATGTTTTTCTGAAGCTTGATCAAGCATATTGTATTCATCTAGATTCTTTGATTAATGAAAAACAGATAGGAAGGGGTTTTGAGCAATTACTTTCCCCTAGATAAATATTTGTATATGTGTGTTAAATAATGATTCATGTTTTTTATATGTGTTCTCGATCGTGAATTTTCTTCCGCATATGAGTAGAGTAGATTTGAGTCTTATGTTTTAGTACATTACATGAGCAGTTTCGAATCTACATTAAAATTATACATGGTATCGCAGTAGGATTCATAGTAGAGAAGAGAATTCGAGGTTGTCTTTGCAGGAGGATCGAATTTGCAGGATCAATTCTTTAGAGCTAGCAGGATGGCATTCTATGGTTTAAGGCTTGAGTATGCCCTTGATGGTAGCTCGAATTATATTGCTCGGAAGGATCGCATGTAGGCAGTCGTGGAAGATAATGGGTTGAAGGAATTCATTAATAATGATATCCTGAGACCAATAGCATTTGATGCTCAGAATCTATAAGATTGGAAGAAGAGTGTAGCAAATTTTGGGAGGATCATATTGGAGGGAGTACGAGACCATATTGTCTCAAATATCCATGGGAAAGATACTTTGTATGCAATGTGGCAAGAATTGACAGATCTGTTCTAGAATAGTAGTGACCACAGGAAGTTGGCACATAAGGACAAGATTTGAAGTATCAAGATGCAGAAGAATGACTCAATTTTGTAGTACCTAAGAAGGTTTACGCAGTGTCGTGATGAACTTGGCGGGGTCATTGTTATTTTCCCTAAAGAATATATGGTATCTCTAGCCCTCTTGGTCCTTCCTAAAATCTAGCATAGTTATCAAGATTCAATAAATGGTAGAGAGAAACTACCACAGTGGGAGTAGTTATGGTCCTAGCTAGTGTAGGAAGAAATAAGGCGGAACAACAGATATGAGACCTCATCCAAATAAGAGGAAGAGTATATTTCATTAGTAAAAAAAGGAAGGAATGCAAAGGGGAAGAAGTCCCAAGGTGAGGCTAATTCCAGCCTAGAGGGAAAGTAGAAAGACTTGTCCAAAATCAAGTGCTTTCACTGTCATGAATTCAGGCACTATGCCATAAAATTTCCACAGAAGAAGGAAAGAAAAAAGGAGCCTGTAGTAGTAGCAGCATGATATGAAAACAACCTGAGTTACTTAACTCTATTTTAGAGATTGACTGTAGGGGCTTTTACTGGATATGTCACCCTTAAGAAAAGGATGAGATCCAAAGGCTACCTGGCCCTCTACAGACTCTGTCTATAGAACTTTATAGCAATTAACACTCAGGTTATTAAAATGCGGAATTTTAGCCAAGATCGTTTCTAGTCCTTGTACAACATGTGATTGGCAGTATTATTGAATAGTTATTATGTGAATTAACTGTTTAGGCATGAAATAATCTATGTATGTTTAGATTGAGCAATTTCACATCAATCACACAAGTCATACCATAAGGCCAAGAAGTTTGTGACGGAGTTCGTCCCACCTGGACAACGTCTCCGGGTCCGCCTCAGAATTGTGCGTCCGTTGTATTCTTTAAGCTAAGAGAAATATGCTACAAGGAATCATCAGTTTCACTACTAATGTTGCAGATATGGACCTTACCTTGAACAAGCTAACTGATACAACTCTTTTCTTTCAACACATAAGAAAAGACATGGATGATTTGCACACTAAAACAAACTGAGGACTGAAGCTTTATGGACCTTCGACATCTTGGTGGTTGAAAGAGTCTTATAATGTCAAAGTTGAACTTGTCGATTATCAACGTACTTCGAGGCTGTCTTTATGCAAGTAGGACACTTTTCTCCTTCAATAAACCTACAATGACAAACTCTCCACCAATTACTTCATCTGTCGTCTGAAAAGTGCCTACTTCCTCCTGAAGTAGGGAAAACTCTCCTCTCTTGAGATCTCCAACACTCCTCTCTTCAAAAAAAGTCTCAACACTCTCTTCAAAAAATGCTCTCCCCACTCTCCTTTTAGAAAGAAAAATACTTTCTTTTATACAATAGGAGCTCATAAATTCACGGCAAATAATGCTGCCTCAATCTTCAATAAACCAAATTAAGCTTTTGGTTAAAATTACAAGGCCTTTGAATTTAATTTAGTTCATGAACCTTCGTAATTAGGTTCTTAAGCTACATTCTTAATTCACTTCGAAAGCCCACATGGAAATCATTCCACATCATGTTGGCTTGATCTTCGAACTTCTGTTTGCTGCATTTAGAAATTTGTTGGAGATTGATTAGTGATGACGCTTCGAATCAACTCATCGCATTCCATACATAGGATTTAGTTGCATTAGTTTAGCTCCAATATAAATGCAAAAACCCACATTAGACTTTACAATATGAATCTCCGCCCGACGGTTAGGCTAACCGCGCGGAGGATGCTAACTGCACCGTGTGAACATGCGGCTTTTGTCCGGTGGTAGCTTCGACGGTTAAGGTCTTATCCCGACGCAGTTTAACTCCAATGTTCTGACGTGGCTCAAACTCTGGTCACATGACTGTGCCTTCCGCCCAGTTTACATAATTTTTCACGTGCTCGCGATTTCCGACGCGGTTTAATAACATGCAGTCTAGACTTAACGCTGGTGTTGCATTACCTGGCAGCAACACATATGCTGGCAGTTGAGACAGCTAACAACTCCACTGTAGTCTTCACATTATTCTGGTCACAAGGCTTATCTCCGACACGGTTCTAAATCCCGCGGTTTGGTAACTCTGTGGGTGTTAATTATAAAGTTTTACATAAAACATAACCTGAGCCTTATTATTTATACATAGTTTGAAACCCGACATCCGAACTTTGCAATATGATTTTATCAAACCTTTACATTCGAACTTTCTAATACAGTTCGAAACTTTACAATGCAGGTTTGATACAACATTACATCGAACCTTTGATGCGCCATAAGGTGGTAACATATTTCATCAAACCTTTTAACAAAGGTTTTACACCATGGTCTTTAGACCACTTCCGAACCTTTAATATAAGGATTACATCGAACCTTAGACTTTAAGGTTTATGAAATAGCTTTCGGACTTTAATATAACACTTTATATTGTGGGTTTTGACATCGAACCTTATAAAAACCTTTTGCACTAGGATTTGAACCTAAAGGTTTTTCACCATAGAAATAAGTTTTGTGCTAGATTTTGACATCCATCCTCCGAACCTTTTTCAAAGGTTTATGGCTTAATTTTTTTGCTAGGGACTTTGAGTCCATAAGTTTAGAAAACTTAGGAATAGGACTTAACATTTCGCCCTAGGAGTAGATTTTAGGCTTTTACAAAGTGTATTTTTCTTTGACACTTCGACATTAGGATTTAAGCCTAGGACTTAGGATTTTGATTAAGTCCTTTTTACCTTAGGAACTGTTTTGTCCATTAAGGTTTACAAAAGCGGACTATAGACATTTTTGACCTTTACAAAAAGACTTAGGACAAGTTTTATTACATAAGTCTTATAACAAACTCTGTTGTTTCTGTCGCAAGTCGATTTGACGATTTCTTTGATTGGCGCTTTGAAACATTTGTTGGAGTTGCATCTAAAGTTGATGTCGATCGATGTCGCACATTTGAACTTCACAAATTTAATGATCATCATGATCAATACCTGAATTATTACATAATCGACAATTACAAAATTTCAAATAACCATCTTGGTCGTTTGAGTAATTTCGATACAACTTTAACAATTCTAAAGTTGGATCACACCTCCCAACTAAAAGAACTTTTGGTTCTCCAAACGTTTTATTTACAATGCTTTTGAAAAACGAATTCAATCCTAGAACCTAGTTACAACCTTGCTATATCTAGATATTACAAAATCATTTAAGCATAAGGCATGAAGTTGGCCCAATTCCATTCAGTATTTGTTTGATCTCCAGCAGGTGACTTGGGTTCTTCTCGGGCTGCTGGTGTCGATACTGTTTCCTTCGGAAGCATTGGACAATTGTCTTGAACATGCCCTGGCAGTTTACAGTTTGGACAAGTTTTCTCCTTCTGACTTGATGATGAGTTTCTGGAGTTACTTGCTGATTAAAACAAAACTGATTATGATCACTTCTTTACCTGTAATGCCTTATCACTATCTGACGGCTGACTCTTCGTTGCACCAACTTGCTTGCTGTAAGCCTTTTGTTTCCAACATTGTTCCACACAATGCCAAGGACTCTTACAAAACGTGCATGGATAGATTATTTTAACTGTTTCAATTATCCAATTTTGATAAAAGAAATCATCGTCAGAACCATTACTGGTTGAGGACTGAGGTTTCTTACCTTTGAGCTTCACCGGTAGCAGTTCTAGATGCTTTGACTAGCATTGGTCAGAGATGTGACCAAGATTCCCGCAATAGTCACATTTTAACACATCACATCCGAGACCCAGATTGTTGGGTCTTTCTTGTACCTGGATAGGTTGAAGTCTCCCTTGTCCATGTTTTCCCAAGCCTTCACCTTCACGATATCCCATGGCTTTCATCATCGACAAGCCTTTTCTTTATGGGATCAAACTGAGTTTCTGGCTGGAAACTTCGTCAAATTCGGAATCCCTTTCTGGTGAGATGAGTGAATCCACATTGTCTTCTGCTTGAGAATGGGAAAATGAGCCAATGGCTTCCCTTGCTGACTTTGGTGAAGATGAGGGGGAAGAACTACTTTTAATAGAAAGTGCAGGCTTTTTTCCATCGAAAGCTACATCTTCATAAGAGGACTGCTTCCTCTTTTAGTTCTCTTTAAGTCTTCTAATTCTGATTGTAGACTTTGCTTATCACTCTTGAGAGCTTCCACCATTCTACACAATGCAGCATTCTCATGTCGAACTTGCAAATTGGACTCTTCGAGTTCCCTTAGCTTTGCCAGCTGGCGAGTGTTCTTGCCCATCTTGTACCTGCAAAGAACAAGCTGCTTTGATACCACTTGATCTAAAAACAACCTAAGCTACTTAGCTCTATTTCAGAGATTTACTGTAGGGGCCTTTACTAGATATGTCACCCTTAAGAAAAAGATGAGATCCAGAGGCTACCTGGCCCTCTACAGACTCTATCTATAGAACTTTATAGCAATTAACACTCAGGTTATTAAAATGCGGAATTTTAACCAAGATTGTTTCTAGTCCTTGTACAACATGTGATTGGCAATATTATTGAACAATTATTATGTGAATTAACTGTTTAGGCATGAAATAATCTATGTTTAGATTGAACAATTTCACATCAATCACACAACTCATACCATAAGGCCAAGAAGTTTGTGACGGAGTTCGTCCCACCTGGACTACGTCTCCAGGTCCGCCTCAGAATTGTGCGTCCATTGTATTCTTTAAGCTGAGAGAAATACGCTACAAGGAATCATCAGTTTCACTACTGATGTTGTAGATATGGACCTTCCCTTGAACAAGCTAACTGATACAACTCTTTTCTTTCAACACATAAGAAAATACATGTATGATTCGCACACTAAAACAAACTGAGGACTGAAGCATTATGGACCTTCAACATCTTGGTGGCTGAAAGAGTCTTACAATGTCAAAGTTGAACTCGTCAATTATCAATGTACTTCGATATTGTCTTTATGTAAGTAGGACGCTTTGCTCCTTCAATAAACCTGCAATGACAAACTCTCCACCAATTACTTCATCTGTCTTCTGAAGAGTGCCTACTTCCTCCTGAAGAAGGGAAAACTCTCCTCTCTTGAGATCTCACTCTCAACACTCCTCTCTTCAAATAAAGTCTCGACACTCTCTTCAAAAAATGATCTCCCCACTCTCCTTTTACAAAGAAAAATAATTTCTTTTATACAATAGGAGCTCATAAATTCATGGCAAATAATGCTGCCTCGATCTTCAATAAACCAAATTAAGCTTTTGGTTAAGATTACAAGGCCTTTGAATTTAATTTAGTTCATGAACCTTCGTAATTAGGTTCTTAAGCTCCATGCTTAATTCACTTTGAAAGCCCACATGGAAATCATTCCACATCATGTTGGCTTGATCTTCAAACTTCTGTTTGCTGCATTTAGAAATTTGTTGGAGATTGTTTAGTGATGAGGCTTCGAATCAACTCATCACATTCCATACATAGGATTTAGTGGCATTAGTTTAGCTCCAATATAAATGCAAAAACCCACATTAGAATTTACAATATGAATCTCTGCCCGACGGTTAGGCTAACCGCACGGAGGATGCTAACCGCACTGTGTGAACAGGCGGCTTCTATCCGGCGGTAGCTCCGACAGTTAAGGTCTTATCCCGACGCAGTTTAACTCCAATGTTCTGACGTGGCTCAAACTCTGGTGACATGATTGTGCCTTCCACCCGGTTTACATAATTGTTCATGTGCTCGCGATTTTTGACGCGGTTTAATAACACGCAGTCTGGACTTAATGCTGGTGCTGCATTACCTGGCAACCACACATATGTTGGCGGTTGAGACAGCTAACAACTCCACTACAGTCTTCACATTATTCTAGTCACAAGGCTTATCTCCGACACGGTTCTAAATCCCGTGGTCTGGCAACTATGTGGGTGTTAATTATAATGTTTTACATAAAACATAACCCGAGCCTTATTATTTATACATAGTTCGAAACCCGACATCCGAACTTTGAAATATGAGTTTATCAAACCTTTACATTCGAACTTTATAATACAATTCGAAACTTTACAATGCGGGTTTGATACAACATTACATCGAACCTTTGATGCGCCATAAGGTGGTAACATATTTCATCGAACCTTTTAACAAAGGTTTTACACCATGGTCTTTAGACCACTTCCGAACCTTTAATATAAGCATTACATTGAACCTTAGACTTTAAGGTTTATGACATAGCTTTCGGACTTTAATATAACACTTTATATTGTGGGTTTCGACATCGAACCTTATAAAAACCTTTTGCACTAGGATTTGAACCTAAAGGTTTTTCACCATAGAAATAAGTTTTGTGCTAGACTTTGACATCCATCCTTCGAAACTTTTTCAAAGGTTTATGGCTTAATTTTTGTGCTAGGGACTTTGAGTCCATAAGTTTAAAAAACTTAGGAATAGGACTTAACATTTCGCCCTAGGAGTAGATTTTAGGCTTTTACAAAGTGTATTTTTCTTCGACACTTGGACTTTAGGATTTAAGCCTAGGACTTAGGATTTCGATTAAGTCCTTTTTACCTCAGGAACTGTTTTGTCCATTAAGGTTTACAAAAGCGGACTATAGACATTTTTAACCTTTACAAAAAGACTTAGGATAAGTTTTATTACATAAGTCTTATAACAAACTCTGTTGTTTCTGTCGCAGGTCAATTTGACGATGTCTTTGATTGGCGCTTTGAAACATTTGCTGGAGTCGCATCTGAAGTTGATGTCGGACAATGTCACACATTTGAACTTCCCAAATTTAATGATCATCTTGATCAATACCTGAATTATTACATAATCGACAATTACAAATTTTCAAATAACCATCTTGGTCGTTTGAGTAAGTTCGATACAACTTTAACAATTCTAAAGTTGGATCACAGCAGGTGAAGCTCTAGCTTCACAATTCGAGCTTGATTTTACTCGCACTGCATGCATGGAAAGCACAATAATGGGAAGAATGTGGTATCTGGATAGTGGTGCCTCATTCCATATGATGGGGAATAGAGATTTCTTCAGTGACTTGGAGGATAAGACCTTCAAAGCAGAACATTGATTTTGGAGAAAATGAAAGGTATAGTGCAACGAGTATTGGTACAATTACTTTATAGAAGGAGTCTGGTTGTTACATGTCATTTTTTCACCATTAGGAAAATCGTCGCCAATCCATATCTCTTGCTATCCGATTAAAGTGTCCCAAGCATTCCCTTGCAATGTTAGAAGGAAAATAATCCCAAAGATAATGATAATTATGGATTACATTATCCAAAAATCCACTTTTTATCATTTACATTGTTCCCTAGCCAGATTAAGCATAGACACATATCTTACCATTATAGCCAATGTAAATATGTGCTTTGTCTCCCACTATGAACTACGAAAATAACTTAACAAAAGTAAAAATAAAAAGTGATTTCTAGAAGCTTTGTTGGAGGAATATTTCCTAATTGAAAGCTTCAAGCTTATTCTTAATTGGACCTTATCCCTATGTTCATGGATCAAAATCTCTCTCTTTATGGAACCCTAATTCCTCCTTTTGGGGAGCTCATCCCTTGAGAAGAGGATCTCAAACCTCCTCCTCTTGGCCTATAAATTCAACATAGACCAGAGGGTTAGGGACGACTTTTGAATGTAAACATATGTTGTTGGAATAAGGTTGGAAGGTTTATCACCTAAGGGGAGGATTAGAGACTTTTTGGAGGAGGGTTACATCATCAAGGCAAGGTTGTATTACTTCTTGTTTTGAAATTAATATAAGCAACTATTTATTTGCTAATTGCACTTGTCTCAATGTTATTTGAAAAATTCCTTGATATTTTTCATGATTTATAATTGAATATGATTTTAATATTTTGATATATGCAATGTTGCAATTTTCATTTGTTTTGAATTTCATCTTTTTCACATCTATGATTTTATACCTTCTTTTTTTCTGCTCATTCAGATCTCACTTCGAAGGAGCAGGGAAATTCTTTTGAAAGCATTGGAAGGACTTCCACAGGAATTTCATAAAAGAAGGTGAGAGGCTTCAACCTATCTCATATTTCATGTCTGTTGTGAATTAAGGAAAGATGGTAGTTATTTTTTTTGTTTATTACTATATATCTTAGTAATCTAGGGAGATCATTCTTGTACACAAGAGGGATCTATCTGCCATAACAAATTGGCAACTCCACTGGGGAACATTTTTTCTTCATCATCTCCTCCTGTGACTTCTAAATATTTTTATGTAGACTTGTTTCACTATGATCTGAACCTTGAAAGCTTAAAATTCTAGATTTTTATCTTTGTTTTTTATTTTTCTTAAGTTTTCTAGCCTGCGAACATTTTCTTTGGAAGCAATGTGAAAATTTGCACACTTTTCGTTTAGCAACAGTGCGTCTACGCACTGACCATAACTAGTTACCTACGCAACTATCTTCAATTTTCAAAAAAATAGGGTTTTCATTTGTTGGGTCCAAAAAAAAATTATTGTTGTACTTTCTTGGATCTGTTTATATTCTGGAAAGTTCCACACTCTTTTGATTTGATGTTTTGAGTTGCCTTCTTGAGAAATTATTTATCTTTGCAAACTAGGGTTGAGAGTTTGATCTAGTGAATTTTTGAGTAATCAGAAGAAATATCGATCATTGTTGAGATAAATTGAGTCTGTCCTTCTTTTGTCAAAATATCAGATTAAGTACCTTGTTTTCATAAATGCAAAGAATCATTATTATTGGCAAAAAGTTAGGATTTTTCAAGGCAACACCTGTGATTTGGAGTTTGTTGTTTCAGTCGAAGGAAATAGTGATTATTTATTTTTATAAGACAACAAAATATTCTACTTACAGTGATTTGTAATTCATTACATCAAGGTGAAATCATGACTTGTTACTTTTGAAGGAGGAATCAATTGTTTATTTTTGGGTATGCAAGAGGTTGTTAAGATTAAAATTTTTATTTGTGTAACTTATATTTTTAGGAAATTAGGTAATCATGTATTTTTCATTCTCTCTTATTTGTATTTTGAAAATGATTCATTGATTCTTGCATTATTGGAAAGTGAATGAAACCTCTCTCTCCTTACTTTAGTTACGATTGAAGTGGAAATATTACATTATCATGCTCAATTGCATTCAGTTTTGAGTCTAGTTATAAAAATAGAATCTTGCGGTAGGGAGTAAATACTTCTATTAAAGTTAGACTCTTAGAAGCTCCTCTTACACGAGAGTTAAGCACGATATCATATCGAACCCAATGAAGTGATACACCCCACTTCATTGGCTACAGTAGCATGATTTTCATACATTACAAATGGTACCGAAAGGTACTTTGGAGTCACTTGAAGGATAAACCTCAAATTGACCATGTTGAGTAACCTTCAAGGGGTTTGAGATTTGTTACTCTTCCCTTGCGTGTACGTCCAATCTTCGACTGTTACCCTAGGTTAAATTGTTTTATGTGGTAACCTTAGATACCATTATATTAGGGCTTTTACCCAAGGTGACGGTGGGGGGGAAGTCTCTGTTGTATATGGAGCAAATGTTGAGTAGACTCACTTGGACCTTTTTGGAGGGTATTCTTCACTCGAGATGGCATGATTGAAATTACTTGCAACAAATTGCGGCCATTAAGCAAGTTTTCAGCATAACTGATTCCACCTACTCTATCTTTATTCACTTTTCACATTGATCTCTACGACGTTGGGTTTCATAACCAACTAGTGATTTCACTATGAAAATATTGTTTGCATGATTAGACTCCTTAGATTTATTAGCGTGTGTTATTTTCTTGTTTTACTTTTTACAGATTTTAGGTTTGGATTGTGAATTTGGGTTGTTAATATTGTTTAGATTCTTAATTAAATTAAACCTAATGAAAACAATTCCATAATTTACCTATCAAGGAACCCATTTCAATGGGAACCCTAGTTCTTTTCTTGAATTTGGAAATGTTGATCCTCCTTAAATGGCTACGTTGTCGCTTTCCAGATTCACGATAGGTTTATCGGTGTGGTTGTTTTCAAATTCTTTAATCCCAAATACCCAAACTATTCCACCTTAACCAAGCTCTTCACCTTGACTAGGTTCTCCATCTCAACAAGACCAACCGTTTGTTGACCATTTACCTTCTTCACCCAATATGTCTTCCTCCCTTTCTCCCTCTTCGCTTGGTAAAATTTTGTATGTTAGTAACCAAGTGGCTAAGAAGAATAAGAAAGGGAATAATAAGAAGAAGAACTGATATAAGAAAGAAATCAACTAACCAACCATTACTCTGAGTATGGAAAATGTTGAGGAGCAGTCCAAAATACATCACAAGCCCAAATCCCTTGCAAGCTACGATAAGGGTGACCACCATCTTATTTTTTTTCCTGGTATTCCAAAGCTATTATAAGTGTGGTCTAAACATTCTTATCAACTTACTATTGATCCATCAACTAGTGATTGTCAGGTTCTAGGGAAAAATGGTGAAGTTAGGTATCCATGTAGGTTATGTGAAGGGAGCCATCAAAATCATATTTTCCCTCACATGGACAAAGCCTCAAAATCGTTGGAAAACCTTACTATTTCTGGACAATAACTTCCAACTAGTTACCATATGCTTTCTCCCAACCTACCGTCAGTTGACGGGGTGGTTGATCTAATTCCAAATACAATGAATCCCACTCTTCTATTAGAGAGTGAAACACATATCACTGGGGTTGATGAACCATTAGTTGATTAAGCGGTTCACTCAATTTCACATTCAGTCGATCCCGCTCTCTTTCTAAAGAGTGGCATTAGTATCACTTAGGTTCTTCTTGTTACTTCATATTCTTCTACACAAGGGGGAATTATACCTATTTCTACCAAACCCCCTCCAAGTACTAAGGTCATTTCTTTTGATTGGAGTAGACTGAAAGAACCTTGTCTTCCTTCTTTTGCCCACTTCCAAATCATTGTGAAGGCTGATAGTAAGAATGTGCGTAGCATAAATGTAGATGAAGGTGCTTATGTTAGTATTTTATCCTCGACTGCTTGGAAATCTTTGGGTTCCCCTCAACTTGTGCCTGTTACATAGAATCTACTAGCTTTTAATAGAACCATTAGTGAACCTTTAGTGATCCTTCCTAAGTTAGTTATTACTCTAGAAGTAAAATTTGTCTATATTGATCTTATAGTAGTCAAAGGCCCCTTGGATTTCAATTTTCTCCTTAGGAGAGATTATGTATATGCCATGAAAGTTGTCATGTCCACACTCTTTCGAGTGATTTATTTCCCTCATAATGGAAAAATTGTGACTATTGACCAGATTTCCTTCATTGGTCTTGATTCGACCACCAACCATCCAACACCCTTGAATGTTCCTTATATGTAAGTGGCATCTGCCCCACCACGAGTTAATTATGTGGCAGTCTATCCCATGCATTCAATTACCAATATAAGAAAGCCTATCAATGTTTGCTCGATATTTTATGACTTAGATTTGGTAATTGATATGGTGAACCCTACAAGGGTATTTGAACGCATTGTTCTTATCCCTATTGATTCTCTTCACATGTGTTCTTTCCAAAGAACTATTCTTCCTTCTGAGAAATAACTCTTGGAAGCCATGATAAAGGTATTTCCCTTGACATGTACTTCTTCCTGTTGAAGCCATGATCAATATTACAGTGAGGATGGCTCTTTACTGTAGCAACCTTGATAAAAAATGAAACAAGCTTTAAGCATGACTATTTTTGTTTCAAGCACACTTTAAAATGAAACTAAGTTATAAGATTCCTTAGCATAATTATTTTCTTGTGTCAAGCTCGGTAAAAAATGAAACGGATCCCCCTCTAATTGGGTTGACCCTTTGAAAGTCAAACTTTTCATCTGATATCGTGAATGAACCTTTATTTCATCTGCCTATTAGTAACTAGTAGTCTACATAGGTAGATCAAACGAAGCTCGGGGGGATGTGCCTTTGCATAGCTACATTGTTAATTGTTGTACATATTTTTTTATGTGGAAATTGTTGCATATTTTTACGATAGTCTTATACTTATCCTACTTATCTTTTGTTATACTTGATTTGCAGATGTCAACGCTCCTTCAAACTTACATTGCCTATGTTGATGGTGCTAGTCATAGTACTCGGAATTTGTCTTCCGTAACTTGGCTATTTATTCACCCACCAATGAGTTAGTTAGTCTTCATGGAATATGCCTTGGTCAAACAACGAATAATATTGCAGAATATAGTGCAATTATTGAGCTATTATATCATGCCATTTCATTTGGAATTTGGTGTTTAATCATTAGATTAGATTCTCAACTCATATTATTACATTTAAACGATGTTTATTCAGTAAGAAGTTCCACAATGTTAAGGATGTTTTTGCGGGTTCGTCTCTAAGAAAGAGAATTTGATTACATTGAGTATCAACATATTCCAATACATTTAAACACATTAACTGTTGCATTAGATAATTGTGTTAAATCAACATTTGCTACATTTGTAAAAATAAAAACAATAGTCATTCACATATTGTACAAGATAAGCTGAGAAAATAGAAATAGTTTTCATTAGTCAAAATGTTTGTAGAAAGTTTGGCTTTACAAAAGTTGCATCCAAGACATATGAGGCCTTATGGCCATTATTATTCGAACATGTTGACATATTGAAAACCAAAATATATCCCTATGACTAGCAGTTAAGCATGATGATCATGGTAACATATCATAGCGCGAGCCACTCATCGTAACAAGTGATTGATCAGCGCACGAACTCCCACGGTATGCCTATGATAATGGAGAGGTAAATCATCAATCCCGATATCTGGGATATCTGGAGTCAACCTCTCTAGATTATGATCAAGCTCAGATAAATCTTATGTTGCCTCAAGGTTCTGTGCCATGAGAGTTGCTAGTTGCTTGCCACATCTGTCAGATCGATGCATTGTTGTCAGTTTGACCGGACCCAGATCAACATGATTATTTTATATTATTAGTTTTGGATGTCAAAAACAAAACAAAAATCATTAAAAAAACACAAAACAACCAAAATGTGAATTTTTGCCTATGTCACCCCACTGCATTCCTACAGGTAGTGGGATATTTGGATCACCAATGTAATTCATGCCTACGTACGGGTAGTCCTCAATCATAATAATCTTGTGTTCCATCCATCTGAAAAAAGGAGGAGTATATTTCACAGTTGGACCATCACCACCTCTGTGACGAGCCATAAATGAAACCCATTGTAACATGCAAGGATCTTGAGGTACTCTCATCTCCATAGATACATGTGGAAAAAGAACAAGAACCCTCTCTAGGGAAAATGAAATAAATATGGCGCGATATCCAAAGTTCTTGAGTTTTCCTTTTTTTTCTCTAGTCAGCTTCCCTCCCATCTCAATATATACTCATAGATGAAGAAGAGGAACCCTCTCTAAAGAAAATGAAATAACTATGGTTCCATATCAGAAGTTATTGAGTTTGAATGTTTTTTCTCTAGTCAGATTCCCTATGAGATTGGAAACAACTCCTTCACACTAGTTAAAAATAGTAGGTTGCAAGCATTCCAGAGAAATCTGCATTTGGGATTTAGTAACCAAATGGAGTGCAGCACTTCCACATAGTCGCGCAATAGTAAATATAATGGTCCTCAATGTAAGTCTCTTAATAGTTTTAATATCAAGCCTTTGAGTTGGGACCTAGGAAAGAAGTGTGTGGCTAGATAATATGTTGTCATTTCACCACCTGGTTTGTGCCCATACAGTGAAATACCGCTCCCACGGCATGGAATCCCAGTCAAGAAATAAATGTCATATGCATTTACGGTGAGCCTTTGGTCTCCAATCTAAAATAATTTTTCTTGAACATTCCAAGTTATCACCAGCCATATCAACAAATCTAAGTGAGATTTCATACCCGAAATCATAAGAAAAATGTACATACCACAGTTTATTAAAGCATGTAATCTTGTTGGGTCATTCAAAGCCTCTATGTGCTTAAATTCATGCTCTCTCTCTCTCCAATCCATTTTTTCACTTAAAATGCCTGAAAATAACAATAGAGGATCATTAGAAAAAAATTTGAAACATTTTGCCAAAAACCTTGGGTTTTTTCATTATTTTTTCAAAACCTTCAGTGCTTTGCGCATCTCTGTGTTATAAAACAGAGCGGATTTTTGTGGTTCCCTTCAGGAAAACTGCACAAATCGTGATTTCTTACAATGCAAACAGAGTCAGTTTATGCAGTCCCGATGAAAATAAACTACGCACACAGAGGGTGAATTTTAAATTAATAAATACCCCCTAAAAACAATAAATCACTAGTGAAATGAAAAATAGAAGCTATCAAAACGAAGAGAATGGAATGATCCCTTACCTAGAGAAAATGGTTCGTCAAATGGTCCACGGGTTTGATCGAAATCAAGTTCTGAAGTTTCAGGTGAAAATGCACTCTCAAGAGATACCAATGGTAAAAACACCAATGGTAAAATATTTTTTACTTTTTGAACTTTTATAAGCAACTTAGGCCTATTAAAATTAATTTTTTTCCTTTAGTTTCTAAAAATTCAAATTTTTAATGGTTTTACTATTTTCTTAAGTAGTTATGATGATTTTTTAGTTTAAATGTGCATGACATAGGTTTAATTAGGAAAATAGATCATTTTGGCAACGAGCGAGATTTTATCACTTTTTTGGGCTCTTTAAATTTATTTTTTTCAAGATAGAGGAATAACCTGTTTCGAGTATTTTTAATAACCCAACGTTTCGGACTTCTTAAATGAGTCCATCATCAGGGGTAAACGCCTATACTTCTTTGAAATTTTTTTGAGGATTAGGGCAAAGGAATAAATATATAAGGAGTTTTTCCCTAGATAATCATAATTTTTCAAAGAGGGTAGCGTTGTCCATTAAGTCCCTTCCAAGGTAGGACTGAATTTTTTTAAAAAGAGAGTCCATACAGGTGAAATTAAATTTATGAAGAAAAAAAACATTGGATTTACCTTTAAGCTCTTTTTTTACTCTTGAAATGTGAAAATATTGTTGAGTATGCTTGTTTGTTTCGATATCGTTAAAGAAGACGAAAAAAGTTTGCTTGATATAAGTTTACACCTTTTACGGATCATCTGGACTATTTACGAAAAAGGTATACTTGACTAATCATGGTCAAAAGAGTTCTCTCATGCATTATTTCACCCTTTTTCGGGCTTGAGAGACTAAATTTACGAAAAAGGATATTTTGGAGTTTACATATGTTTTTCTCCTGACTCCCTAAAAATTAAAAACATTGAGCTTTACTTTATCCGAGCTCGTTAAAATTTTATGTTTGAAAGAACTAGATAAAATTTTTTTGTCTTTTCAAACTCTTTAAATATGAAAATGACATCGACTTACCCATTCGTTGGACTCGTAAACAAAAAACTAATCATTACGAGACCGAACCACTCCTTCCTAGGGTTCGTTAAGGACTCATCCGAATGATGAGCTTATAGGGCAAGCATATGTTGTCCTCCTCAAGCTTTCATAAAAATAAAAATGTACTTGTCATTAATGGTGGGGGGGAATTGGAAAGAAACATTTGTTTTTGTGTTACAGAAGATAGTATGTTGCTCTTGAACATGAAACTTCGTCACCTTTATGTCTAGGTTGGTAAATCCATTTTTCTCTCAGTCGATCATACTTCATTGAATTATTCAATTTGTTTTGGGTTTTATTTTTGATTCAAATGTTGTTAAGTAAAAACGTCGTGTTGCCGATATGTTCAAGAGAAATTTAACCTTCGTCAAAATTACCTTGAAATTTATAACCCTCGATCACGTCGGCCATCCCTGAGCCAGTCTTGAATCACTCAAAATTTGTTCTTCAAAACTTGACATGAGTTTTGTGTCATAGGCCCTCCTACAACGAGTCGCTTCCTATCAACTTCAACTCATGATTTAGGAAGTCATCTAGAAACATTTTTCAGTACCTTGGTGCCTGCATGCCTTAATGGGAGGTTTCTCACCTTCAACGACAGTTTCTCGTCATTGACCTTCGATTGAATGATTCTATGAGTGTTCGACTTCAAGAAATCTTTTCACACTTCATAGATTGTATTAGGGTACCTTGAGAACCATTGTCATTATTGGTGGTTTCTCTCATGCCTCTTAACGCTTCACATCATTTTTCGGTAATCAGGTGGTCTCTACCATGTTTGACTATGAGGCATTCACTCACTTGGTCAAAGTCGTACTATGGATCGATAGGGATGAAGACCAAGACCCTGGATCAAGTTTCATTCATCCAGATTGCGTGGAGTTTTAATTATTCATGATTGTAAAGATGGATCTATATTTGGTGGTTGCATCCATACTATGTCTATTATTGACATGGATCTTTGTGTATTTTCGTATTGATTCCTTGAGATATTTTTACTCTAAGTATGGGAATTCCTACCTCAATGATTATTATATATTGTATTGTAACCCTTGATTGATTGTTTCATATCTCCAGCCATTGTCTCTAATCCAAACTTTGGCATGATAAAGCACTTCAGTAATCAAACAGATTTTCTGACTTTGCACTTTAGGGGGGAATTTGTTACACGTCATTTTGTCACCATTAGGGAAATGATCACCAATACGGATCTCACGTTATCTGATGAAAGTGTCCCAAGCATTCCCTACAATGTTAGAAGGAAAAAAATCACAAAGATAATGAAAATTTTGGATTACATGATCCAAAAACCCACTTTTGAGCATTTGCATTGTTCCCTAGATAGATTATGCACAGACGCATATCTTACCATTATAGCCAGTGCAAATTTGCGCTTTGTCTCCCATGATGAACTATGCAAGTAACTTAACGAAATTAAAAATAAAAATTTGATTTCTAGAAGTTTTGTTGGAGGAATATTTCCCAACTGAAACCTTCGAGCTTATGCTTACTTAGGCCTTATCCCTATGTTCATGGAGCAAACTCCCTCTCTTTGTGGAACCCTAATCCCTCCTTTTGAGGATTTCATCCTATGAGAAGAGGATCTCAAACCTCCTCCTCTTGGCCTATAAATTCAACATAGACCAGAGGGTTAGGGAGGACTTCTGACTGTAAACTTATGTTGTTGGAATAGGGTTGGAAGGCTTGTCACATAAGGGGAGGATTGGAGACTTTTGTGAGGAGGCTTTCATCATCAAGGCAAGGTTGTATTACTTCTTCTTGTTCTAAAATTAATACAAGAAACTATTTCTTTCCTAATTTCACTTGTCTCAATGTTATTTTCAAAATTCCTTAATATTTTGCATGATTTATAATTGAATATGAGATTAATCTTATGATATATGCAATGTTGCAATTTTCGTTTGTTTTGAGTTTCATCTTTTTCCACATTATGATTTGATGCCTTGTTTGTTTCTGTTCATATAGATCTCACTTCGAAGCAGCAAGGAAAGGATTTTGAAAGCATTGGAAGGAATTCCACAGGAATTTCATAGAAGGAGGTAAGGGGCTTCATCCTATCTCGTATTTCATGCTAGTTTTGAATTAAGGAAAGATAGTAGTTATTTGTTTTGTTTGTTACTAGATCTCTTAGGAATCTAGGGAAATCGCTCTTGTCAGAAGGGGGATTTGTCCGCCATAACATTGTCTCCCCTCACAGACTAAAGGATGTGATGTTTGTTTTGGGACTAAAGAAGAATATGGTTTCCATTACGGTGTTGGAAAATCATGGCTATGATGTGATATGCATCAAAGGAAAGGCATTCTCAAGACACATCGCCACATGATAGGTGAAGCAAATCAGTGTGTGAGTCAAGAACCTGTATGCACTTGAGGTAGAATATCATGCAAAGCCTTGAGGATTCGTTGAGAGGGAGCATGATTTACTTCTCAAAATGGAGCCTCAGAAGTAGCCTCAGCAATTTGTGGAGCAGCCACAAATGGAGAAGCAGAGAGGAGACAAAGTGGAAACATCCACTCAATTAGAGACCTCTATTAGGGGGATATTTTGAGATAAGTGGGCAAAGGGAGCACATGCACCCATACCCCCAAGTGTGAGGTGGGGTGATGTGAAGAAATAGTCGGGTGATGTGAAGAAATAGTCCCAAGGGTGAAGAAAAATGGGTAGGGTCCATTGATGTGTTTTTTGTCTCATGAATCATTACCTTGCTATGGGGTCCCACAATATTTAGTAGTAGGAGGATCATTGTTAGTCAAATACCGAGGAGTGCATAGAATTGTTGACAAAAAAGCAGGAGGCTTAGTAGTAGAGTCAACAACAACACATTTTTCCCAGTAGACAGTTGCAGACAGAGTTGATTCAGTTTTTTTTTCTTGGATGCTTTTCAGTTGCAAATTTTGCAGTAGCAATAAAAACAATGAAAAGTGTTGCATGTAGTACATTCCACCGGGTGTCGGATTAGGGTAGATGTGAATCCATTTCTTGCTAAGAGGGAGTGTTGAAAATGCAGCAAGAAATTCCTAATTTAATTTTCCCTTGGTTAAATTACGAGAAAATCAGAATTCCACGTCACTAGACAACTTGAATGAGTTAATTGAGTTGAAATACTTGTTATCACTCAGTTATCTTAGTTAATTCGAGTTGGGATCATGAACATGATTTGTGTACAATGATTCCTAAATTTTAGGAGCCTAGGTTGAGTTAATTTCAGTTGTAACAATTTAATTCATTTAAGTTGAGTTAAGGTCAGTTAAACTAGTTCCAACTGTTGGAGGAACTAGTGGGAGGTCTAGAAGTGGGGTGTAACTTTAGTGTTTAACCATTTAATTGATAAGTCAACCTATTATCACCAAACTAGGACTAATTGGGTTTTTCAACAGTCAAATTGATGTAACTATTTCAAACCACTTTGGGTTGGAAGTTATCCCTTCCAACCAGAGAGGGCTCTCTCAAGAAAAAGGTAAGATATTCAAGAAAAAATCTTATAATGAAGATGGCTAACTCTTATATGCTTTTAGATGATTTTTTGCAGGTGGAATATGAGTGAGGGCTACCATTGGGCATGGATTTAGCATGGAAATTCAATTACAAATGAGTATTATTCATGGAAATTGAGGCACGTGAGATTTTGCGATAACTCTGATAGCTAACATAATACATAGAGGAAGTTGGAGCATAAGATTTTATGAATTCCAAGTAATCATTTAATAAGCAAGTTGAATCAACATTCAAAAGATAAATGGACACAAACACATAAAATCTCAATATGAATCTCAGCTCTGAACATCCATCCACCCCCATTTAGCATGGACATTTACATCCATCCACCCCCTCTAATTCTAAAAACCTCACATTTATAGGGTGAGATCTCTTTTATATAGGTCTGCCACCTGGGCTAGAATCTCGAACCTGATCTAGAGATCTAATCCAAAAAGGATTCATTACACTAAGAAAAAATATAGATATTATGTTTGAGGGAGTTTGTAGTAAAAAGGGACTCTATAACTATTAACGACGTCAACAAAAACTTTTAATAACCCATGCTAATGATGGCTACTAAACCAAAAAACCATGTTTAGGTAAGTGATGAGTTGTCAGCCATGTCAATCCTGTGAAGTGTATTGCTGAGTTGTCTTCATCAACATATGCTCCAATGATATTTCATAATCCCTTTTGATGACTCATCTCCTTCCTTAAGTGCATTCAATGCCTCAAAAAGATCGAAAATTTAGAACGTTGGAAAAACGGAGTATTTAGGCAGTTTCGTAGTGTAATTTTTGTAACATATTTGTAACACTGTCTTCTGCAACTTTTTTGACTCTTCTTCCTGTGGGATGATCTTCATTGGATTTGATAAGGTAAATACATTCCTCCAGTGACCCTATCCTTCATAGAGAAGAAGGCTCATCCTCCATCACAATCATCTTTAGACACCTATCCATGATACCCTTGCAATTTTTAGAAGAAACACATGCAACTTGCATTGGAAAAATCTTGTGAGAAGTTGGGGTCTTGTACAATTAGCCTCATATCCATGGGCTCATATATGACCACAATGCTACCCTTGTTTTTATTTTTATGTGAGGCCATACTTTCAAACACAATGTTGATCAGCTCCTCCTTTAATACCTGCATAATTCTTTTGATAAAACAAGCAACTCACTTGACACAGGTAGCACTTATCCTAAGATAGCTACAGGACAAAATTTAAGACTCCAGATTGTTGGAAAAAGCGTTCAAACAACTTACAAGGATGAAGGTAAGGTGTCGAAATCAGACTAAATTAGGAAAGAGGAAATGAGTAGGAAAAATGAAATGATGTGAGGAGTAATGATAACCACACATGCATATGACATCTGATGACAAATAACAGAATGGGACCATGATGACCAACTGTGTTGAAGTTTGCAACAAGAAATAGTGAAATTGGCATCCAGAACCAACATGACAACACCTACACTAGTGTGGGACCACAGGTCGTGTAGTGATAGGTCCTAGTGATATTTTAGTGTGAAATTCAATTTATTTAATAAATTGGATATGTGTCAAATTTAATTATCCCTTAATTAAATTGGACAATAATATGTAAACTTTTCTCATAATCACTTGCAATGGTTAATTGAGTGTGAGAAACTCAGTTAGCTCATGAATTTCGAGTTGAGGGTGGTTGGCGAGGCATGAAGAGTGATTCTATGTGTTTTAGAGTTCAAGTTGCAGTTAAGTGCATGAGTTTAATGCATGAGAAATCAGTTAACTCAGTTAAGTGAGTTAAAGCCAGTTGAACTAGTTATAATTGTTTGTTGCACTAGTGAGAGATCAAGTGAATTAAATCTTGTTTAATTCACAATCAGTGATCTGCCATGCAACTGATTATTTACTATTATTAGCTGCACGCATGTCAATTCTAGTGGCGACCTAGTTGAGACAAAGGTTAAAGGGAAGTTAACTATCAGTTGTGATATTAGCAGGCTACCCAGATGCAGTTAAAATACCACGGGATTTCCCATGATACTAGCGCATTTGAGGAAGGTTGAAATTCTTAAAGAATAGGGATTGCATTCATTAGGAATTACGTGAGCAAGGTTGAAGACAAGCTAAGAATTGGCTAAGTGTTGGCTCAATTTTGTCTGGATCAGTGTGAGACGATAGGCAGATTGCAGGAGACTCTTGTGAGAAGAGTGCATTGTAATTGTTTCATGATTCCTTGTGGAATATAAAATATATGATAGAGGGGTTTTGAGCAGTAAGTTTTCCCCGGTAAAATATCTGTGTTGTGGTTTGATTTGATTCTTTATTTACTTGTTGTGATTCGTGATCATGTTTATTTTCCACAATTGATTTGTAGAAGTATTCAGTATCTTGCTTTAGCATATCGCATGATCGGATTGAATACATGAATTACATATTGTTTGTATAATTTCTACATGGTATCAGAGCACAGGAAATCACTATAGTCTAGGAGAAGTTGAGTTTGTGACTGAATAGAATTCGAATTTGCAAAAGACATTCTTGGTGCGACAGGCGATTCAAGATTGAAATGGCTTTCAGTGGCTTGATATTGGAGGATGCACTCGAGGGAAGTTACAATTATGTTGCCTGGAAAGGCAGGATGGAGGCAGTACTAGAGGATAATGGGTTGAAATAATTCATTAATATTGACATTCCAAAACCCGCTGCAGTAGATGCCGCAAATCTTGTTGCTTGGCAGAAGAAGGTTGCAAGGGAAAGAAGGATCTTATTGGAGGGAGTACGAGACCACAATGTCTCAAGTCTCCATGGAAAAGCGACTCCATATGCAATGTGGAAGACTTTGATAGATCTGTTTCAGAGCATCAGTGATTATATAAAATTGGCACTGAAGGACAAGCTCAGGAAAATAAAAATGGAGAAAGGCGACACTATTCTGGTATACTTGACCAAGTTATTTGAGATGACTTTGGGAGTGTATGAATTACTATCGTGGATGATGACTTGGTGAGCCTAGCTCTTCTAGGACTTCCCAAGAGTTAGCATAGTTATTAGGACTCTGTCAATGGGAGGGAAAATCTGCCAGATTGGGAACAACTTTGGTTGGATTTGGTGCAAGAAGAATACAGGCGGAATACTAAGGATGGATCTTCATCTAAGGAAGATGATGAAGAAAATTGAGCCTTGGATGGTAAGGCGAAGAAGGGGAAGGGAAAGAAATCCTATTCCAAATCTAAGACCGGTGAATAAGGCAAGGATCGCGACATTTCCAAAGTGAAGTGTTTTCATTATCACAAGCATGGAAATTATGCCACTAATTGTCCACAAAAGAAGAAGAACAAGAAGGCTTCAACATCTGCAGCTGGTGAGGCTTTGGCCTCGTAATTTAAGTTGGACTTCTCATTGATCGCATGCATGGTGTCAAGTGCGATGGGATCAGGGTGGTACTTGGATAGTGGTGCATCTTTCCACATGACAGGAGACAAAGAACTTTTCAGTAGCTTGGAGGAGAAGGACCTCCAGATGCATATCCAAATGGGTGACAACGGAAGGTATAGCGCTACCGGGATTGGTATAGCTACTTTCCAAAGACAGTTAGGTAAACCATTTTTATTAAAAGATGTAATGCATGTATCAGGCTTGAAGAAAAATTTAGTTTCAGTCAATGTTGGAGGATAGAGGCTATGATGTTGTTTTCAGTGAAGGAAAAGATTTCCTTTGACACAAAGCAACAGGACAAACCAAGAAGATTGGGATTCATGTGAAGAATCTCTATAAACTTGGTGTAGAGCACTGTGCAACATTGATGGGTAAAGCAGACAAAGTGGTGAGCCGAGATGAGGGTGAGTTATGGCACAAGAGATTGGGCCATCAACACCACAGAGCTTTGAAGGTCATTGTTGGTGAGGTAAATCCCCTCTGCGGACAAAGGCGATCCCACTAGCCCTAGAGTGGGTCTAGCCACAAACGAGACAAGCTATAACATTGATTCCTAGTTAACGAATGGAAGAAGATTCGATAGATGACTTACCGGAGCTCCTACGTTGTTGTTGTCATCGAAAAGAGTGGCCACCTCTCTCTCCTGATTTAACAGATCATGATCCGCTCGCCTTCACGCTCAGATACTTGCACACATACAAGAAATAACGACGATATACAGCATACTATTTCACATTTGTAACTATCAGTCAGTCGAAGAAGACTAAATCAATTGCATTAAATAAACATAACACAATGATGGAACCAACACCATAGTTGAGTATATTAATGAAAGAAAGGAAGATTACAACCAAGCTTCGACATTGTGGTCTCCTCCAATAGGGTTCCAGCGGAGCGCATCTCACAAAGGCTCGTCGGGAATTCAGACGGGGCTCTCTCTACAGAATTCTCCTTGGTTCTACCTTCTCTATAACAATTACTCAGCTATAGTATCTCTTCTCCAAGTTCAGCTTCTTGGCTATATGTTCAGCTAGCTTTTGTAAAGGGAGAAGGCATGTTTATATAGAGGAAGAGGGAGAGGTTAGGATCCCTATAATCATGGAGGGGAGTCCTATCTTCAAAGAGTGTTCCATGGGAGGTAAAAACTGCTACCTAAAGGGAGAGATCCATGGCTTATCAAGTTTAACCACTTCTAATGAGTCATCCCTGAGGTAGTTAGAAGGAAACTTCCACCTCTTTTTGTTAAAAAACATTCCTAAAACAACTGGCGTGGGCAATACATAGAGACAAAGCGCCAGGTGGCGCGGGCTCTAGTGCAAATCTTCCCTATTGGCGCGAGGGGTGAACTGGCTACCCGCACCAATGCCAAAACATAGGTTTTTGTGTGCTCTTTGAGGAAATGTTCAACAGGAGAAATGATGTCCTTATGCAGAAGGACACAAAGAAGGTATTTGCAGAGTATGACATTGCTCACAGGTCACGGGAAAGACCCTCCAATATGCGAGGCGAGGGACTGCAGGGACAGCGACAAAATGTTGTGTAACAGATGCCCCTAAAGCATGAGGTCCAAGAGAGAGGGAGGGGTGAAATGCTTTATGAGAACGCGTTCGACCCAAACACTGTTGTCGGAAGACCTGCAAGTACAAGTACAACTAATATTTCTGATACATGACATGTGGCATGGGCGCAGCCATCCATAATAGAGTATATAAACAGTAAGATCCGAGGTATGGACACAACCATCCAGTAATAAGGATCAACAAATAGACTCAGGTATGGTCGCAACCATCCAATCAGAAGAGCCAAGTAATAAGTCATAGTAATCCACAACGAACCCGCAGCCTGGATTTCATCAGACAAAACCCAGGGTCTTGCGCTCCATCTCGACCCAAACAAAGTAAAAATTCGAGCATGCGAACATGTGAGCTGAAGTCAAACATGCAATAAAATCATCTAATTACCATCCAATGATGGAAGCCGTTAACAGACGTGAGAGGAACCCCCAATAATGACAATGGCTCTCAAGGTACGAAAGGTACAATCCATGGAATGTGAACAATGATCTGACATCGAACACCCGCAGAGTCAGTCGATCGAAGGCCAATGATGTGGACCTTGTGTCGAATGCGAAGAACCTGCCATTGAGGCATGCAGGCTCTAAGGTACCTGAAACTCTAAATCAACTTCCTGGATAATGAGCCGAAGTTGACAGGAAGTGACCTAATCGAAGGTGGGCTATAATGTTTCCCACATCATCGACACGAAACAGAGGAATGTGATGTTTGTGAATCAAGACCAACAGAGAATTAGAGGGAGGTTGAAAACTTCAGAGGCAAACTTCTCTTGAACACATCAGCGGCACGACACTGGATTTGGTAGTATTTTACATCAAGGGATCTGAGCTCATGGCGACGTGTCAAAGAGCAGATGAGCGGTCAAAAGAGATTACCAAACTCATGGAGGCAAATGAAAAATGAGATGAGATGTCTCCAACCCGACACGAATGCAGACAAGCGCCATGTTCAAGAGCAACATACTGCCAACACGAATACAATTTGGTTCTATTTTCCCCTACCATTTCTGAAGAGTACTCCAATTATTTTTGAAAAACAAGCTTGAAGGGGATAGCATATGCTTGCGATGTAAGCCTGTCCTTCGAAAATCCAAGCTAGTACATTTTACGAGCGTTAGGAAGGGAGGAACTCTTTGATTAACGTCATTACAACGAGTCCGATGTCATCAGTTATAATGGTTATGACAAAGGAAGAACTTGCAGGAGCTGCATGTAGAGTTTGAAAAGAAAGTAAAAGTAAATCGTTACAAGGCCCTTCAGATGCGCATCCTGATCCGAAAAGGTAGAAAACTGTGTCTGAGAGAACCTCTTAGTCGCGATAGGCTAAGGTATTCCTTTTTCGTAATTAATCTATTCCAGCCTAAAAAAGGGGTAAACGTATACTAGGCAGATATCGTTTCGTAGCCAATTCAACGAGTTCAAAACGACAAGCGTCTTGGCAATCTTTTCAGTTTTAGAGAGTCAGAAAAGAGCTGAAAGGTGACTCCAGAAGTGACTTTTTCGTGTTTTTACCGAGTCCGAAAAAAGTATAAAATACAACTCGTTCTTCGTCATAACCTTGTGAAAACCTGTCGCTACACAAAAAGACATGTGTAAAACGTATTTCTCGACAATAATATGATGAAATAATCGACAAATATGTTTTAAAACCTAATTTAAGATTTTGAAAAGTTATAAAAGACCATAAGTGGTAAAAATTATTTACTTTTCACATTTATCTCTTCGTGGAGCAACAGTGGTCCATTTACCTTGCGATCTTGTGGCGACGATTGCGAGCGATCCAGTGAACCAATCTTGATTCCGTCAGTTTCAAGTAAGAGCCAACACCATTTGCCATCTTTCAAGCTAATTTTTATTACCTTGATTTGTCATTTTGAATCCTTTAGGGGAGGATTTGTAAAAACTAGGGCATCGCGGTTGACGCGGGTTTCGGGCACGGACCCGCGCCAATCGCCCCTTTTTTACACAGGGGTCCACCAACTGTGCAACCCAAAATCCGCTTAAATTTAAAGAAAATGCAACCATTTGCTTGCAAATTTCGATGCCTAAGGAGACTTACAATGCTCATATGAACAATGTGTGCAGGTACCAAGCAAAAAAGATGGTAATTGAGTGGAAAGAGAGAGAACACAATGAAGAGGATGAACTGGCCATAGAAAACGAACAATGCATGAACACCCTCAAAAACTGTGGGCTAAAGAAATTCTTCCTAACACCATGTATCCGGGCTCAGCCCGAATTGCTTCAATATCTGATAAGCATTTGGGACAAACATCAAGAAAAGTTTGTGGTTCGGGATCAGGAACTTGAACTCGAAGTCTTTGATGTATATTTTATCATTGGATTGTCGCGTAGGGGTGCAGTCCCTATCTTGATCGGTACCCGTCCTTCCGGGGAAAGTATGGGAATGGTGATTGACAAGGTGTGCCGAGGGGCATGAAAAGGAACAGGGAGTGGAAAGGTTGACATCCAAACCGTTCCTGATCTGGCACTAAAAGTAGTGTTGCACATTATCACGCGGGCTGCAGGATCGCAAGCACCGCATGAGGCCACGAAGACACAACTACTTCTTGCCTCAAAGTGCATGAACCCGACTCTCTTCAACTGCGTCGAGGCCGTGACTATTAACATCAAGTGGCAGCTCACCAAGTGCAAGAAGACCAAACTAAAGCAGTTTGGGTATGGATCCATTTTGGTATCATGCTTCTTGGAACGATTACCCATATTCCAGCGTCAAGAGGTCATTGTCCCAATGCCACCACCCAGAGAGCCACGGATGGTCTGACGGGCCGCACTGATGCCTAGAGCAGGGGGTGGCCAACAGATGTCCTGGAGGCCAGAGTTTTTTTATTGGCTCCGACGACAACTGATTGTCGTGGAGGGTTGGCTCTATGCTGGCACAGACTTCACCGGTGATCCAGACCTCCCGCTCCTGGAGGGAGAGGATTGGAACGAAGAGCTAGGTGAGACTCATTTTTTATTTTCATGAGTTTTATGATTTTTTGATATATATGCATGTTCTGATAGTTAATCTTATATGTATGTAGATGTTGGCCCAGAGCGACTTGTAGGTATGTCGCCGATAGCGAGGCAAGTTCCTTGCGATTTTGATCCTCATGGTGAGGGTGGCAAAGAGGAGATAGTATAGAACCTGGAGGGGATCGCCCGTGGGATCCCAGACTATGCTTGCTTGGATGATGTGCCTCGGGCCTATCAGAGGCACACTGTAGGGGTGTCGAGTCGTATCCACCGCTTGCCGAGGCGGTTGGTACGGGCGGTGACGTGCTATCATGAGCACCACGCCAATTAGGCACTTAGGCTTTTTATTTCCGCACATTTTGAGAGACATGCTATCTCGCGATGTAACTGAAACATACATATATATTTTTTGGGTTTTTATGACGCACACGTTGCAAACAATTGATATATATATATATATATATATATATATATATACATCTATTTTCTACATGGGTCTATTTACATATGATGATGTTTTATAAATTCCGCAAATGTTTATCTAGCACAATGTTAGCTATTGCATCAGTTAATGTATTCATTCGTCTTGGTATATGTTGATATGTAATGAAATCAAAATGTCTTTCAAGTAAACGAATACGCAAATACAATCTCAAAATGCATGCGTTTCGAACCAAATAATGACCGTTAAGTTGAAGAACAACAAGCTGCGGATCCAGATTCACAAGCAATGCATGTATGCCGAGGTTAACTGCCTTGGTTAAAAGTTCCAAAACAGCACTATATTCCTAGACAAATACCTTGTAAGTTAATCAACTCACCAACAGGATCATAAATTACCCAGGCTGCTGAAGACAAGTTCCTGGTACTGCGGGAAGCACCATCCGCAAAACCGACATAAGGGGAAATAGACATCTGCATAACAAACAAGACCCAATAAGCAGAAAAAAGCTCACAAAGCACATCAAACCAAAGCATGTACAAAAATGAAAAAATCACCTATGTACACATATCATGCATGAATGACTCAAGCATAATACTTTTTGAGGTACAGCCCATTCCTGGGATGTGCTAAGGGAAAACCTTCATAATCAATAAGCTCGTAAGCCCCATTTTGTAACACACGTTTGACGATGTAGGGCCCATGCCACATGGGTTGGAATTTACCTGCCCCCAACTTCTCATGAGCTTGGTCGTATAGGAGAATGAGATCGCCTTCGATAAAAGAACGAGGGAAACGGTTTGGTCAAAATGAGCTTTGACTCGCTTCTTCTGTGCTTCGATGACCAAGGCAGCTAAGCGACGAGTTTCATCCAATCTCTCTAAGTAGAGAAGATGCTCTTACTTAGGCGAAGTATTAGGCAGTAATTCCACAGCTAGTTTGAGTGAAGGGATTTCACATTCAATCGGAAGAGTAGCTTCCAGACCGTACACCAACTGAAACGGGGTAAATCCGATCGCACTCTTAATCGACGTTCGGTAAGCCCAAAGAGCTGAAAACAACATGAGATGCCAATTTGATTTATGGATCCCGATTGTTCGTTGAAGCATTGTAACAAGAAATTTGTTTACGGCTTCAACTTGGCCATTAGCTTGAGGGTAATAAGGCGTTGAGTTGTCATGACGCAGACCCAACTTAGACGTCAGCTCCGCCATCATATAGTCTCGAAAATGAGAACCATGATCAGTAACGATGGCCTGAGGGACACCAAACCGAGTAATAACATGATTGAATATGAATTACGTTGTTGTCTTACCGTCCGCAGCCAGTGTAGGCATTGCTTCAGCCCATTTTGTGAAATAATCGATGGCGACAATAATATAGGCATGCCCCCCGGTCGAGCGAGGGTTACACATCATAAAATCGATGCCCCATTTGGCAAAAGGACCAACGGTAATGACAGGGTGTAAAGGAACAGGTGACGCATGCATCTTGCGTTGATATATTTGGCACGCATGACATTTGCGTACTGCGACAATGCAATCTTTAAAAATGGATGGCCAGAAATAGCCAGCACAAAGGATCCTCTGTGTGGTGGCTTAACCAGACATGTGACAGAGGACACGAAACAGAGGAATGTGATGTTTGTGAATCAAGACCAACAGAGAATTAGAGGGAGGTTGAAAACTTCAGAGGCAAACTTCTCTTGAACACATCAGCGGCACGACACTGGATTTGGTAGTATTTTACATCAAGGGATCTGAGCTCATGGCGACGTGTCAAAGAGCAGATGAGCGGTCAAAAGAGATTACCAAACTCATGGAGGCAAATGAAAAATGAGATGAGATGTCTCCAACCCGACACGAATGCAGACAAGCGCCATGTTCAAGAGCAACATACTGCCAACACGAATACAATTTGGTTCTATTTTCCCCTACCATTTCTGAAGAGTACTCCAATTATTTTTGAAAAACAAGCTTGAAGGGGATAGCATATGCTTGCGATGTAAGTTTGTCCTTCGGAAAAATCCAAGCTAGTACATTTTACGAGCCTTAGGAAGGAGGAACTCGGGTAACGTCATAACAACGGAGTCCGATGTCATCAGTTTTTAATGAATATGACAAAGGAAGAACTTGGCATATTTTCATATATAGAGAGTTTGAAAAGAAAGCGAAAAAGTAAACTCCAGCAAGGCCCTTTTCGTAGGCAGTATCCCAGATCCGAAAAGGTAGAAAATTGTGTCTGAGAGAACCTCTTAGTCGTGATAGGCTAAGGTATTCCTTTTTCATAATTAATCTATCCCAGCCCGAAAAAGGGGTAAACGTATACTGGGCAGATATTGTTTCGCAGCCAATTTAATGAGTTCAAAACGACAAGCGTCTCGGCAATCTTTTCAGTTTTAGAGAGTCAGAAAAGAGCTGAAAGGTGACTCCAGAAGTGACTTTTTCGTGTTTTTACCAAGTCCGAAAAAGTATAAAATACAACTCATTCTTCGTTATAACCTTGTGAAAACCTTTCGCTCCACAAAAAGACGCGTGCAAAACGTATTTCTCGACAATAATATAATGAAATAATCAACAAATATGTTCTAAAACCTAATTTAATATTTTGAAAAGTTATAAAAGACCATAAGTGGTAAAAATTATTTACTTTTCACATTTACCTCTTTGTGGAGCAACAGTGGTCCATTTACCTTGCGATCTTGTGGCGACGATTGCAAGCGATCCAGTGAACCAATCTTGATTCCGTCAGTTTCAGGTAAGAGCCGACACCATTTTCCATCTTTTAAGCTAATTTTTATTACTTTGATTTGTCATTTTGAATCCTTTAGGGGAGGATTTGTAAAAACTAGGGCATCGCGGTTAGCGTGGGTTTCGGGCACGGACCCGCGCCAATCGCCCCTTTTCTACACAGGGGTCGCGCCCATTGGTGCGACTGTTAGAGAAACAGTGGCGCCAACCGTGAAACCCAAAATCCACCTAAATTTAAAGAAAATGCAACCATTTTCTTGCAAATTTCGATACCTAAGGAGACTTACAATGCTCATATGAACAATGTGTGCAGGTACCAAGCAAAAAAGATGGTAATTGAGTGGAAAGAGAGAGAACACAATGAAGAGGATGAACTGGCCATGGAAAACGAACAATGCATGAACACCCTTAGAAACTGTGGGCTAAAGAAATTCTTCCTAACACCATGTCTCCGAGCTCAGCCTGAATTGCTTCAATATCTGATAAGCATTTGGGACGAAGATCAAGAAAATTTTGTGCTTCGGAATCAAGAACTTGAACTCAAATTCTCTGATGTATATTTTATCACTAGATTGTCGCGTAGGGGTGCAGTCCCTATCTTGACCAGTACCCGTCCTTCCGGGGAAAGTATGGGAATGGTGATTGATAGGGTGTGCTGAGGGGCACGAAAAGGAACAAGGAGTGGAAAGGTTGACATCCAAACCATTCTTGATCTGGCACTAAAAGTAGTGTTGCACACTACCACGCGGGTTGCAGGGTCACAAGCACCGCATGAGGCCACGAATACACAACTACTTCTTGCCTCAGAGTGCATGAACCCGACTCTCTTCAACTGGGTCGAGGCCATGACTATTAACATCAAGAGGCAGCTCACCAAGTGCAAGAAGACCAAACTAAAGCAGTTTGGGTATGGATCCATTTTGGTATCGTTCTTCTTGGAACAATTACCCATATTCCAGCGTCGGGAGGTCATTGTCCCGATGCCACCACCTAGAGAGCCACGGATGGCCCGAAGGGCCTCACTGATGCCTAGAGCAAGGGGTAGCCAACAGATGTCCTGGAGGCCAGAGTTTTTTTATTGCCTCCGACGACAACTGATTGTCGTGGAGGATTGGCCCTATGCTGGCACAAACTTCACCGGTGATCTAGACCTCCCGCTTCCGGAGGGAGAGGATTGGGACGAAGAGCTAGGTGAGACTCATTTTTTATTTTCATGAGTTTTATGATTTTTTGGTATATATGCATGTTATGGCAGTTAATCTTATATTTATGCAGATGTTGCCCCAGAGCGACCTGCAGGTATGTCGTCGATAGCGAGGCGAGTTCCTCGCGATTTCGATCCTCATGGTGAGGGTGGCGAGGAGGAGATAGTACATAACCTGGAGGGGATCGCCCATGGGATCCTAGACTATGCTCGCTTGGATGATGTGCCTCGGGCCTATCGGAGGCACACTGTAGGGGTGCCGAGTCATATCCACCACTTGCTGAGGTGGTTGGTACGAGCGATGACGTGCTATCATGAGCACCACGCCGATTAGGCACTTAGGCTTTTTATTTCCGCACATTTTGAGAGACATGCTGTCTCGCGATGTAACTAAAACATATATATATATATTCTACATGGGTCTATTTACATGTGATGATGTTTCATAAATTCCGCAAATGTCTATCTAGCACAATGTTAGCTATTGCATCAGTTAATGTATTCATTCGTCTTGGTATATGTTGATATGTAATGAAATCAAAATGTATTTCAAGTAAACGAATACGCAAATACAATCTCAAACGGCATGGGTTCCAAATCGAATAATGACTGTTAATTTGAAGAACAACAAGCTGTGAATCCAGATTCACAAGCAATGCGTGTATGCTGAGGTTAACTGCCTCGATTAAAAATTCCAAAACAGCACTATATTCAGCGACATTGTTTGTAGTTGGTCCTAGAAAAATACCTTGTAAGTTAATCAACTCACCAACCAGATCATAAATTCCCTGGTTGCCGAAGACAAGTTCCTGGTACTGCGGGAAGCACCATCCGCGAAACCGACATAAGGGGAAATAGACATACGCAACAAATTTTACCAATGGCGAAAAAAAAGCTCACAAAGCACATCAAACCAAAGCATGTACAAAAATGAAAAAATCACCTATGTACACATATCATGCATGAATGACTCAAGCATAATACTTTTTGAGGTACAACCCATTCCTTGGCTATGCTAAGGGACAACCTTTATAATCAATAAGCTCGTAAGCCCCATGTTGTAACACACGTTTGACGATGTAGGGCCCATGCCACATGGGTTGGAATTTACCTGCCCCCAGCTTGTCATGAGCTTGGTCGTATAGGAGAATGAAATCGCCTTCTATAAAAGAACGAGGGGAAACTTTTTGGTCAAAATGATATTTGACTCGCTTCTTCTGTGCTTTGATGACCAAGGCAGCTAAGCGACGAGTTTCATCCAATCTCTCTAAGTAGAGAAGATGCTCTTACTTAGGCGAAGTATTAGGCAGTAATTCCACAGCTAGTTTGAGTGAAGGGATTTCACATTCAATCGGAAGAGTAGCTTCCAGACCGTACACCAACTGAAACGGGGTAAATCCGATCGCACTCTTAATCGACGTTCGGTAAGCCCAAAGAGCTGAAAACAACATGAGATGCCAATTTGATTTATGGATCCCGATTGTTCGTTGAAGCATTGTAACAAGAAATTTGTTTACGGCTTCAACTTGGCCATTAGCTTGAGGGTAATAAGGCGTTGAGTTGTCATGACGCAGACCCAACTTAGACGTCAGCTCCGCCATCATATAGTCTCGAAAATGAGAACCATGATCAGTAACGATGGCCTGAGGGACACCAAACCGAGTAATAACATGATTGAATATGAATTACGTTGTTGTCTTACCGTCCGCAGCCAGTGTAGGCATTGCTTCAGCCCATTTTGTGAAATAATCGATGGCGACAATAATATAGGCATGCCCCCCGGTCGAGCGAGGGTTACACATCATAAAATCGATGCCCCATTTGGCAAAAGGACCAACGGTAATGACAGGGTGTAAAGGAACAGGTGACGCATGCATCTTGCGTTGATATATTTGGCACGCATGACATTTGCGTACTGCGACAATGCAATCTTTAAAAATGGATGGCCAGAAATAGCCAGCACAAAGGATCCTCTGTGTGGTGGCTTAACCAGACATGTGACCACCACGGGCGCCACTGTGGCATTCATTTAAAACTTTCTCAGCTTCCTCGAGGGTCAGACATCGGCGGAGTACAAAATCGACTCCAACACGATAGAGGGTATCTTTGATAATACAATAAGGTTGCGACTGATGTCGAATACAGCGTCGGGCATCTTTCGTTAACTCAGACCTAAAAGTAGAAGTTTGGAGATACACGATGATATCACCGTACCACGGATCGAGGGTGCTAATTAGGAAAAGAGTTTCGTCTTGAATATGATCCTCGGAATGAGAAGGCGCAGAGTTGGCGGGGAGAGAACAAATCAAATCAGCGAAAACAAGTGATTTCTTTGATTTGGTTGTAGTAAACTCTAAATCAAACTCTTGGAGGATAACGATCCACTTCGAGTATTTTCCCCCCAGTAACTGTCGAGACAGGATATAGTCATGGGGTTATAATTAGAAATCACGGTCACCGTGCGTAAAAGGATATAATGGCGAAAACGCTGGACGGCCTAGACCGCAGCGAACGCTAACTTCTCGACATGTGGGTAACGCGTTTAAAGGTCGAGAAGGTTCCGAGACAAGTAATAAATGACATGCTCGTTACCGTCATCATCATCTTGAACCAAAACCATGGCGATCATACTGAAGGCAGCAGCTAGATAGAGGGTGAAATCACGATGATAATTTGGAGGACGTAATAGAGGAGCATTGACAAGCAACATCTTAAGTGCATAAAAAGATTGCTAAGCAATCTCATCCCAACAGAAAGGGATGTCTTGCTTTAAAAGTCGTGTAAATCCCTTGGCTACTTCGGCATATTTCGAGATAAAACGACGTAATAAATTTGATTTCCCTTGGAGACTCTGGAGCTGGTGTAATGAGGATGGAGAGGGGAGATTAACAATAGCCTCAACCTTAAGCGAATCAAGGCGAATTTCGTCTTTAGATACGATAAACCCTAAAAGTCTACCAGAATCGATGTAGAAGATGCATTTATGTGGATTGAGACGGATGTTGTAGTGTCTACAATGAAGAAAAATCTAGCGGAGATGGTCCGGGTGGTCTTTTCGCGCAGCTGAATGAGCCGGAAGGTCATCCAGGTATGGTTGAAAAATATGATGAATATCGTGAAAGGCATAAGACATCGTGCGCTGGAAAGTAGCCCCAACATTCTTCAAGCCGAAAGGGAGTTTTTTATACGAGAATGTTCCCCAAGGACAGATAACAGCGGTCTTGTGTTGATCGGACGAGAGAATGTTGATCTGATTATAGCCAGAAAAAATCGTCCATAAGGGAAAAAATCTCACTCCCTGCACAATCGTCAATGATCTGATCGATGAAAGGGGTGGGATAGTTATCCTTAGGACAGGCCCGATTAATATCGTGATAGTCAACACAGACGTGAATTTCTCCCTGCTTCTTATCCACAGGAACAATGTTAGAAACCCACTCTGTCAGAGGAATCGTATAAAGGAAACCCGCTTTAAGAAGTTTTTCAACTTTAGCTTTTATGGAGGCGGCTTTCCGAGGATGCACTGGACGCAGACGTTGGCAAACAGGCTTCGCACTTGGGTAGGTGGGAATCTCGTGCACCACAATACTGGGATCAATTCCAAGCATCTCTTCGTAAGACCAGGCGAAACCATCACGGAATTCGTGAAAGAGGCTAGTATACACTCGAACTTCATCGGAAGAGCAAGCGACTCCCACATGGATGTTCTCGACAATTCCCGGTTTTACAGAAATGTCGATGGGCATCGTCTGAGTGATGTTACCCAAGTTACCTTCAGCGAAGACTTCATGAGTCAAGATAAGTGTTTGAAGTGGCGGAGAAGGAATTTGAGATGAAAAACGATCAATACAATTAGACATTGCCCCGAGGCCAGGCATAAACGAGGAACGATGATGCCCATCGCTCCACGGTAGGTCTTTGAGAGACATGGTTTCCGTTATAGCTTCATCAGATGGAAACGTTTCTTTCAAAGGATCAGGCGAATCCGCATCGCTGAGCTAGGGGGATTGAGAATAAACAACGAGAGCCATGCTCAAAGAAGCACCTTCAGAAGGGGGAGAATTAGATGCAGCTATAAGCTCACAATAATTGATTTCAATTAGACTGAGCAGCATTGAATCCCCAAATGAATCAACCTGTTCAGGTAAAGGGACAATCTATGGGTCATCCGACTGAGAGATCATATTAACTTGAACGGTATTTGGTGGTGGAAGGGGAAAGATACCCATGAGAGCAGGATCTTTGAAAAGACCCGACCCTACACTGTCGGGGGGAGAAGGAATCTGATCCACGTATGGCACGTTGTTCTCAAAAGACAAGGTAAAGAACGACAACTGATCGACAGTATTGATTTTGCCCTCGTGTGGAAACTTTAGAAGATGAAAGAGGGTGGACGGAATGCACAGCATAACGTGAGTCAAACTGCGACCAAGTAGAAGATTGTAATTGAGTTTAGCGTCAACTACTTCTACTTCGACATTGACCATCTTACCTTGCAACGTGATCGGTAAGCTAGCGAGAACACCCAAGGGTTTCGATTCCCTTCCATCAAATGCCTCAAGGGAATTGGGTGATGAAGTGAAAGCTGGAGATCCAATAACTTTCCAGCAAGCGGATGACATGACACAAGTGGATGCACCTTCGTCCACAACGGCTCTATGGATGTTGAGACCGTTAATGCCGACTGGTATGACAAGCGCAATCTGGTGCGGAAGTCGAGGGAAGAAATTCTCTAAATCGAAAGAGAGAAGGCTAGAATCAGCAGGATCGATTTCATCGATCACAGATAATAACACTTTCCGTTGAGACAGAAAACTCTGAAGCACTTCCAACATGGACATCGCAGATGCCGCCTGTGCTAAATCCTCAACAATACTGTAATGTTGAGCAGCATGGGTGTTAGGATTATAAGAAGATTTCCAGAGAACACCTTTAGAAGGTGGTCGTACAACGGGTTCAGCACTGGGCCTTTCAATCTCAAGAGGACCAAAGGCAGGTGGGGGAGGAGGGCCATCAGCAATCTCTTTCCTGACTATCTAGCATTATCCAGCATAATCTTTCGACTGAGTAGCAATGGAAACGGGTGCAGTACCATTTACCATAAACACTTGAGAGCCAAACGGTGCAGACGGTGCAGGTTGATCGACCATCTAAGTTTGTTGAGATGGGAATGGTTCTTTAAGGACCGCTGGAGTTCCCTTAGCGCCTTTGAGCAGTTGACTAACGTCAGATCATCTAGGACAATCCATAGTGTAGTGTTCCTCATCACAAATCAGATAGGGATACTTCGACTTTCGTTGTGAACCATCATCAGCGCGAGGTTTAGAGGATTCTGGTTTTGGGGCATCGGCTTTGGCCTTGCCTTTGCCCTTCTTTCTACCCTTGGAAGTCTTGTCTACAGGATGCCTGAAAAGCGTTGACCTCCAAGGTTTTACCAAAATCCGAGGTAGGTTGAGGAGAAGAAGCATTGGAAGAATTTGATTTCTGCTTCCCATTGGAAGACTTGCGTGAAGTCTGAGACACGGAACCAATAACGCCATCGACTAATGGGGTAGCCGACGCTTTAGAGGTCCCAGGTCGTGGAGCCTCAGTCAAGATGTCATACAATATGCCTGATTGAGAGTACACTAAATCAAGGTACTAGGCACGAGAAATGGCTTTTTCCTCGGTTACACATGTCCCCATGGCGATGTCTTTCGCAATTTGATTGACAAAAGAGATAGTGAACCAATGAGTAAGAAGTTGATCAAGAATTTCAAACTTGATCCAGCGATGACGCCGTCTCCATTCATGAATGTGGTCTGAGATATGGGTAGCCCGGTCCTGTTTCAAGGATGTTAGGAGATGCGTCTCGGATTCATAACGAACCGGCAATTGGAAATGAGTAAGGAAATCCATAGCGAGAGTGTTGAAATATTGAAAGATACCACGAGTCAGTTCGATATACCACTTAGCAGCAGCTCCGGTAAGAGTGCACTGGAAAAGACGGAGTTGAACAGAGTCATCCACCCAAGAATTGGAAGAACACCATAAATGGTATGTCATGACGTGTGCTTGGGGGTCTTCTCCAGACTTGCCCTCAAACTTGGGACAATCACCAGGAACCTTCGTTGGAACTGGAGGCCAATATGGATTATGAAGAATTGGATCATGTGTCAATTTGGACACATCCGGTAACTTCAATGTGGCGAGGAAGGGTAATTGAGGGTTAGAAGGCATAGCAGGTCCTCGATAAGAACTCGTACCCATACTCCATCTTGGTTGAGTATAATTCTACCCCCATTGGTTCTGTCCCGGAGGATTCGGATCATAAGGGGTATAAGCCAGATAATTCAGTTGATATGGCAACTGAGGACCAAAATACGGGGGTTGAAAATCAGGATACTAATTCTAAGTATACGAGGGTCCCAATTGAGAAACATAAGGATTTTGCTACAGAATATAAGTGTGGCCTGGCAGTTGAGGGTAATAACCAGAACCTTGAGGCGCGTTATACACCAGTCGATATTGACCTTGAGGGTAATAACCGCCTTGATGTAGCTTATGATAAGTAGGGCCCTGCTGAGCTAGATAGGTCGAGCGCACAGGTGATTCGACTACGGCATGGAATAAAGCGGTGGCTGAACAGGTTGACCTGACTGATAAGGGCCACCAGGTTTCCCCTGCTGAGCAGGTTGGCCTTATGGCTGCGGTGGGCCAGGTTGTGCCTAATAACCAGGTTGACCTAGAGCAAGACCATAAGATGGTCCAGGCTGTGCAACATTTGGACCAATTGGAAAATATGGTTGTTGTAGCTGCACCAAAGGTTGATATGGATGGATTTTCCCCCCAGGACCTTATAAAGGTCTAGGTTGATATACCGGTCGCCCAGCTAGTCCTTGAGGTTGCCCTAGTTGGACCACAGGCTGAGCTTGTAAAGGTTGACCTTGAGGATTGTAAGGCTGCCCTTGCGGGCCGTAAACTAATCCCTGCTGGACCGAAAGTTGTCCCTGTAAGGGTTTCCCTTGTGGGTCGTACGCATACCCTTGCTTGGCCGAAGGTTGTCCCTGAAAGGGTTGTCCTTGTGGGCCGAAAGCATACCCTTGTTGAACCGAAGGTTGTCCCTGGAAGGGTTGTCCTTGTTGGTTAGAAGGTTGCCCAAGCAAGGTAGTGTTGGACGGATAAGTCGTTATTGCGGACAAGACAGACCTCCCAAGTGTCCTACGGACAGCTAGCAACAAACGGACAAATAAAATCTATTTTCTCTAGATATTGTTTGACATAGAATTAATTATAATAGGGTTTTAGAAACCTACTTGTAGTCCAGCACTGATCTTCTTTCCAGTGGCTTGAAGAAAGTCATCGTCAAGGATCTGCAATCACAAACACAAGAAAATATCAAAAGCACATGTATAATAAATCAATTCATGAATCAAACATCTATCAAGATGATCAAGGAATTCAAGAAATGAGATAATTAATTAAATAACCCATTGAGAAAACAATATTCATTCGTATTAACTTAAATAAAGAAGAGCCTTACAACCGTATCCGCCTTGATGTCATATAGGCCTTCCTGGGGTCCGAAACAGGCGTTTCCTTTACTCTGACAGCCTTGCACTCTCTCAGCTAAAAGCACATGGGTGTGTAATCATTCCCATATAATGATCAGCTATGAGAGTCTGAGTTTCCACAGCATTTCTCCTCAAAAATTCTCTAAGTCTAACTCACTAACTCTCAACTCTATCTAACCCTTGAAGCTGCACTATGGCTTCAATTTATAGAAAAAGAGAGGAGGTTATGGTTCCCCTAAAGAAGGGATAGAATGCTCTTTTGAAGGGATTGGGCTCCATAAATCAAGGGGTAGGCTCCCATAATGGAGGAATGAACATACATGATAGAGCGAACCTTCGACCGGATAACTGCTTCTAGAAGCTTCTAGATTTGACTGTTGGGCTTCTAAATGTTCCTTTTCGCCTTTATTTTACCTTGTACAGGGGTCCGCACCTTTAATGAATAAAAAGTGCACTTAGCTCTGCATGATTTAGAGCAATAAAGTGCGGCACCGCAGGCAATGTTAAGAGAAAGTGCAGTACAAGTGTTTTTAAGACTTTTATGAGTTTTTCTCTCAATTACAAGGCTTGACTTTAGGAACTTTGATGTTGTAGACTTCTAAGGGAGTATTAAAATGTCATGGTGACAAATTTCAGTGTAACAAATTGCCCCCTAAAGTGCTAAGTCTGAGAGCATTCGAAGAGTGATGTGCTTTATCATTTCAAGGATTAGCCTGTGGACACCCCAATCGGAACCCTGTAAAAACATTCAATGCAAAACATATATATATATATATATATATATATATATATATATATATATCATGGCCCAGTAGGCATTCCATACTCATATCAGAACTAATTAAAGCTTTTGATTACGTCTGAGAAATGATTTTAATATTATATCAATAGTGTAGACACAACATGGGCGTAGCCATCTGTAATGAATAGTCTACTGCATAATGAATAATAAAACTCCTCATAGCCTGGATGGTGGAAACTAGATCTAGTGTCTTGATTTCTACTTCTCGAACTATTACGATTCTATCAATGTGATTAAATGTGTTGAATTCGAACATGGTAGAAACCAATTGATTACCAGTCAATGATGTGAACTGTTAACAAGTGTGAGAGAAACCACAAATAATGAAAATGGCTCTCAAAGTATTCAGTACAGTCCATGAAATGTGAATAAGTGATCTGAAGTCGAACATTTCATGGAATCATTCAATTGAAGGTCAATGATGCAACGTGTCGTCGAAGGGGAGAAACCTGCCATTAAGGCATGCAGATTTCAAGGTACTGACGGATTCTAGATCAACTTCCTAGATGATGAGCTGTCGTTGATAGAAAGTGATCCGTCGTAAGCAAGCTCATGACACGAAACCATAGATCAAGTTTTGAAGAAATTTTTTGCAAGGATTGACTCAGGGATGGTCAACACAAATGGAGACAAATGTTTGTAGATGAATGGTTTGTTTGACTGTCCTCTTGAACACATAACGACACTACAGATGGTTTGGTGACAGTTTCCCTAAGCTAATACCTAGAAACCAGCTGAAGACCTTCAATGTGGTTTGATTAACTGATAGGTAAAGGATTTCCCAACCCAGCTAGAAGTGTGACAAAAAGTGTCATGTTCAAGAGTGGTGTAATGCTTTTACAAATCAAAGCATAACAAATGAATCTGTTTTCTCTCTTTTCCCCCACCATTTCTGGCAAGTACCTCTTTATTTTTTACAAGCTTGAGGAGGATAACATTTGCTTGTTTATAAGCTCATCCTTCGGATGAGTCAACTTAGTTTGTTATCAAACTAAGAAGGAGTGGAGTAGTGCAATTCACATTTGTAATCGACAGGCCCTTTACTGTGAAATTTTAATGAGTCCAGTATAGGAGAAACTCGGTGTTTTTCATTTTTAGGGAGTCAGAAGAAAAAACTTAAGAAAACTCCATGGGTGTACTTTTTCGTAAATTTAGTCTCTTAGGCCCGAAAAAAAGATAAAACAATGCAAGAGAGAACTCTATTGACCACGATTAGTCAACGTATACATTTTTCATAAATAGTCCCTCGAGCCCCAAAAAGGATAAAATAATGCAAGAGAGAACTCTATTGACCATGATTAGTCAACGTATACATTTTTCGTAAATAGTCCATTTCAATTCGGAAAAGGGGTAAACTTATACTGAAGAGACGACCATTCATTTCCTTTAACAAGTTCAAATAGTAAAGTACTCGGCAATCTTTTCATTTTTTAGAGAGTCTAAAAAGGGCTTAAAAGAGGACTCCATGGTTTCGTTTTTTTGTAAATTTTAAAGAGTCCGAAAAAGTGATAAAAGTATACTCTTCGTCAAAAATGATCATTTTGCCTAAAAAATCCGGTATTCTGCACAAAAAACTCAAAAAATTAAACATACCTGTTTCAATAATAATAATATTTTGAAAAACCATCTTTTTAAAGTGAAAAATAAACAAATTTAAATTTCATTTATTCGAAAAAACTTATAAAAAGGAGTTTTTCAAGTTCATTTTTACCATTGGAGTTTGGAGTGAAAATTTTAGAGCTTTTGGCAAAAAACGTTTCGGAGAAGATTCCGGACAAACCGACCATTGAAATCGAAAATTGTCTGCTCCAGGTAACCCAAAACCTCTTTTCCTTGCTTTTCATCCATTTGTTTTCTTAAATTAGGGTCTAAATTTTATTTTTGGGAGGAAAATTGGTTCAAAAATCCGCCCTCGGGGGTCCGCAGGTAAGACACTAGGTACCTGCAGACCCCGACATTTTTTCACAAAGGAAAATGCCGGGGCCCCGCACTTTTAACACGGAGCCCATGCGGAGCTACACAATGTCTCTGAGCGTAAAGTGCAGAGGCGCCACAACGAATTAAAAAACACAATTTCCTCCCAAATTACCCAAATTTTTTGTTTTAAAATGATTCTAATCCTTCATTTTACTCATTGTAAGATATTTACAATGCTCATTTCGCAAGAACGGGAACATGAGGAGGTAGATGAAGCAGCAATGATTCATCAACCTACTTTGCAAGTTTTAAGAGCATGCGGGCTATTCAAATTCTGGGCTATCAGTGGCATGAGAGCTGAAGTAAATCTTCTCACTTGGTTGGTAAACAAGTGGGACGTTCAGGACCAATGTTTCGTGATTGGAGGCCACCGGCTCGAAATTGAGCTGGAGGACATATATTTTTTGATTGGTTTGTCTAAGAGAGGCGAACCACTTTCTCTATTTGGAGCTAGGCCAGGTGGCCAGTCTTTTGTCGGCCTGCAATTAGAGTTTTGTAATGATGAAGCCAATCCTAGAGACAAACAGATTGATATTAAAACTATCATCCGTCTCGAGTTAAAAGTGATTGCATTTACCGTTTTCAAGTTGTGCGGAAGTGCAGCTTTGCATGTAGCTATTGGATCTCAGATGCGGATTGCAGTAGATTGTTTTTGAGGCACCATATTCAACTGGTGCGAAGCAGTGTTGGCTAATGTCAAAGGCCAACTAACTAGAGCAAAAAACGAGAAGTTAAACAACTTCAGATATGGATCTATTGTGGTTAGCTTTGCTTTAGAGAGGATTCCTTTGTTAGCCCCGCAACATATTCCTGTTGATCCTGGTAGACCTCGAGAGCCTCGGATGATTCGATGGGTTGCTTTGATGGCCCGTCATAGCGAGGGTGGGGAGATTGTTCGATTTCCCTCGACTTATTTTCGTTGGTTAGAACGCCAACTTTTTGTGATAGAGGATTTTCCTTATGCGGGCATGGATTTCCACGACGACCAAGATATGCCACTTCCTCCAGGAGCTCAGTGGGATGAGTCAGGTAAAAAATCTCTTTGACATGTTCTAATTTCTAGTTTTTATTTTGTTTTTAAATCATCCAAAACTAATAACAAAAATTTCAAATACAGATGTGGGTCCACGTCGACCAGCCACTCTCCGCCCCTTTGACCGGAGGCAAAGGGATGCAGCTGCAGCAACACCACAACCACAGGATCAGACAGCAGAGATCCTAACTGATTTGGAACACCATTTGGAGCGGCTAACTATGGATATTCTTGAGACTACCATATATGGCATTCCACTCTGCTTACAGAGATATGTCATTGGTGTTCTTGGACCATTCAGGAGATTTTTTAGTAGAGTGGCACGAGCAGTAGTGTATTATCATGATCATTACCACGTATAGTGGATGATTGACTATATAGACTCATTTTTGTATCACTTTTTTCTGATCATAAGGCGTTTTGAACCTATGATCGAAGACGATGTACTATTTTTTGAACACTACATCTATACTATGATATACTATTATTTCCAGTTACCTGTTCAATCATGTTATCAAATGTTGATTTATTAATTTATTATTGCAAATGTCTGTTTATAACACTAGAAGCTATTGCATCTGCTAATGTGTTTAAATTTCTTGGAATATGTTGATACTCAATATAATCAAACTCTCGTTCCAAGAGACGAACCTTTAAAAATAATCTTAATAATACTGGGTTTCTAATGGCATATACGCGGTTTAACTGTAATACAACGAGTTGAGAATCTAACCTAACGATCAAACTCCAAATTCCAAATGAAATGGATTCTGACAATAATTCAATAACTGCACTATATTCAACAATATTGTTCGTTGTTTGACCGAGGCTTACCCCGTGCATAGATACTAACTCGTCAGTGGGTGAATAAATAACCCAAGCTGCGGAAGAGATGTTTCGTGTACTATGACAAGCGCCATCAGCAAAACCAATATATGTTTGAAAAGACGTCGACATCTGCGATATCAAGAGTAATCCGATAAGCAGGAATAGTAGTAAAAGCACACTTAAGCTAGGCACACGTTTCTAATCTATAGCACACCAACTAGAAAGTAACTAATATACAGATAATATCTCCACACAAAAATCAAGCGTAATATCTCTTCAGATAAAGTCCATTTCTGGGTTTACCTAAAGAGACCCCATCAAAATCAATCAATTCATAGGCCCCTTTTGCAAGCTGTCGCTTGACAATATATGGACCATGCCACATGGGTTCAAATTTCCCAACCCCTAGTTTATCATTGGCTTGATCATAAATCAAAACTAGGTCTCCTTTTGAAAAATTACGAGGGGTAACACTTCTATCATACTGAGCTTTCATTCTTTTCGCATGAGTCTCTGTAGCTAATGCAGCAGTGCACCGATTCTCATCTAATTGAGCCAAGTATAAAAAACGTTTCTCCTTTTCAGAAGTGGCTAGTAGTAATTCTATGGCTAGTTGGAGTGACGGTATCTCGCATTCAATGGGTAATACCGCTTCTAAACCATAAACTAGTTGAAAAGGGGTAAAGCCTGTCGATGTTTTTGCTGAGGTTTGATATGCCCAAAGTGCTGAAAAGAGCATGGTATGCCAATTCGACTTATGAATTCCAATGATTCGTTTGATCATGGTGACTAAGACTTTATTAATTGCTTCAACTAAACCATTAACCTGCGAATAATATGGTGTAGAATTGTCATGGCGCAGGCCAAGTTGGTCTACTAACTCGGTCATCATGATATCCGAAAATGGCTCCCGTGATCAGTAATTATCACTTGGGGTACATCGAAATGAGCAATCACATGATTGAATACAAAAGTAGCTACAGTTTTGCCATCTGTCATAAATGTAGGCATCGCCTCGACCCATTTGGTAAAATAATCTACTGCTAGAATAATATACTCATGCCCTCCGGCTGAGTGAGGGTTACATGTAATGAAGTCAATGCCCCATTTTTCAAAAGGACCAACAACAATTATAGGGTGAAAAGGAGCAGGTGGTGCACGCATTTTTCGATCGAAGATTTGACAATTATGACATTTTATGACCACATAAATACAATCTTTAAATAAGGACGACCAGAAATAACCTGTATGCAATATCTTTTGGGCTGTGGCGTACCCAGACATATGACCGCCACATGCTCCAGAGTGACAGTCATTTAAAACCTTTTCGGCTTCTTCATGGGTTAGACAACGTCGAAAAACTGAGTCTGCACCACGACGGTATAGTGTGTCGCCAACAATATGATATTGTTGAGACTGGAAACATACTTTTCGTCGTTGCGACTGTGAAATCTCAGGCCGAAAAGATTGGGTTTGAAGATAAACAATAATATCTCCATACCAAGGATCAATGGTACTAATAAGAAACAAGGATTCATCCACGATTGGTTGTTCCGCCACAGTTTCTGTATCAATACGTGGGAAATCACACATAAGTTCAGTAAATATCAATGATTTCTTGGATTTGGATTTTTCAAATTCCAAATCAAACTCCTGTAGGATAACAATCCATTTGGAGTATTTGCTGCCTAGCAATTGTTTGGTCAAAATGTACATCATAGGGTTACAATCAGATATCATTGTTGTTTTGCGTAACAGTATGTAATGACGAAAACGTTGAACAACTTGAACAACTGCCAAGGCCAATTTCTCCACATGTGAATATTTGATCTCAGTCGGATGCAAATTTCGACTAAGATAGTAAATCACATGTTCACCATGAAATTCATCTTCCTGAACTAAAACCATGCCTATCGTGGAATCGGAAGCGGTGAGGTACAAAAAGTAATCTTGGTTGTAGTTGGTAGGATGCAGTAACGGTGCATGGGTAAATGCGTGTTTCAAAGCATCAAAAGATCTATTGGCGACTTCGTCCCAAAAGAAAGGAATATTATGTTTCAACAACCTAGTGAAACCTTTCGTTAACTCAACATAGTTAGGAATGAATCGACGTAAAAAGTTTGTTTTCCCTTGCAAACTTTGGATTTGGCGAAAAGTAGGAGGAGGTAAATTGATGATTGCCTCAACCTTCGACGGGTCGACACGAATGCCTACTTTTGAGACAATAAATTCCAATAATCATTCGGATTGTACACAGAAAACACATTTGTGAGGATTCAGACGAATCTTATAATGCCTACATCATATAAAAATGACTCGTAAATGAGTAATATGATCTGCTCTGCGTGAAGAATGAGCAGGTAAATCATCGAGGTAGGGTTGCACAATGTGCTTAATGTCGTGAAATGCATAAGACATAGCCCTTTGAAAAATGGCGCCAGCATTCTTAAGGCCAAAAGGTAGTTTGCAATAAGCAAAAGTTCACCATGGACAAATGAAGGTTGTTTTAGGTTGATCTGCAGAGAGTATGTTGATTTGATTGTAGCCGGAAAATCAATCCATGAACGAGAACATTTCACTTCCAGCACAATCGTCAATAATTTGATCGATGTAAGGGGTTGGATAATTGTCTTTTGGACAAGCTCGATTTATATCCCTATAGTCGATACATACTCGTATTGTTCCTTGTTTTTTATTGACTGGAACAATATTAGATACCCAGTCCGTTAACGGGATCAGATAAATAAAACCTGCATGAAGTAATTTTTCAACTTCGACTTTAATAGCAGCAACTTTTCTCGAATATATCTGATGTAATATTTGTCTAACAGGTTTAGCATCCGGGTATGTCTTAATTTCATGAACAAAAATCGACGGATTGATTCCTGGCATTTCTTCATATGTCCAGGTGAAAATGTCGCGGAATTCCTGAAATAGGGCTTTATATGCTTGGATTTCATCAGTCGTACAAGAAGCACCTATATGAATGTTTTCAACAATTCCAGGTTTTACTGAAATGTCAAGAGGAACCGTTGTAGAAATATTTTCTAAATTCAATTCAAAATCGAAATGTGAAAGTGGATTCTGAGGGTCTTTGACATAATCAGTGGTAAAAATGGAGGAGAAATCATTCTCAAAATGATCAAGATCAGGTAAAAACGAAGACCTATGATGAATATCTTCCCATGGTAACTCATCTACCGACAAGAATTCACGAATATGTTCATCAATATTGAATACTTGTTGAGTAGGATCTGAAATTGGTGTCGAAGCTAAGCTCGATATTGAAAATGACTCATGATTGATCACATTCACTGGATCAGACTCAGTTGAAGGAGTATCAGAAAATGACTGTACATTCTGATATGCTAACTCAAAAGGACTCAAAGGCATCGGGCCATCGAAAGAATCCAATTCTGATTCTGAAGGTACTATCCAAGGATCATCAAAGGAAATAGTAGTTGATGTAATCATATTTATATTAGCAATAAGAGGTTGTACGTTAGGAGCAGGCAAGGAAAAAGTTCCCAGTAAAGCCGAATCTTTAAGCAAACCTACTCCGACATCCTTATAAGGGATAGCCGATTTTCCAATATGTTGGATGTTATCAGTAGAGGCTGGGTCGGATGAATAATATGAGAGCTGATCTATTTTAATGATCTTTCCTTTATGAGGAAACATGATGAGACGAAAGATCGATGATACAACAGTATTCATGGCGTAAGACCAACTGTGACCCAGGAGAAGGTTGTAATCCAGAGGGGCATCAACCACCTCCACATCTAGATTAACCATTTTGCCTTCGACTTCTATTGGTAGATCTTGTAAGATACCATACGGCTGAAAACCTCTTCCGTCGAAAGCTTTGAGAATAGTTGGTGATTGGTTAATGGTCGGAGAACCAAGTGATTTCCAACATTTTAACGACATAATACACGTAGAAGCCCCTTCATCAACAACAGTACGAAAGATACCTTTGTTTTTTACGATTACCGGAATCTGAAAAGCCATTTGATGGGGTAGGCGAGGTGTAAAATTCTCTAAATCGAAGATCATGAGGTTCGAATCCTGGAGATCTACGGCTCCCAAGGCTGACAAAAGTAATTTTCCTTAGGTTGGGCATGATTGCAATACTTCCAAAGCTGACATTGCTGAAGGGGAAATTGCCAAATCTTCAACAATATTGTAATTCTGAGCAGCTCTCACATGTGGATTGAAAGTTGATTTACGAAGTACACCTTTTGCAGGCGGTTTAATCACTAAGTCAGGATTTTGTTTCTCGATCTGTAATGGATCGGAAACTGAGGGAGATGTAGTTGATGCAGAATTGGATGTTTCTGCTTCTTTACCAGTACTTTTACTACCATAATCTTGCGATCGCATCGCAACCATCAAAATATTCTCAAGCGTATTGGAGGAAGATCCAACCATGCTACTATCTTAAGCGAGAAAGGGATCCTTCAAGACAGCAGGTATAGGTGAACCCTTAACGAATTTTGATACCTCGACTCTATGCGGGCACTCTTTTGTAAAATGATCCTCATCACAGATGAGACAAGGATATCAAGGTTTGTGTTTTTCGTCAGTTGGTTCAGTTGTATTGTTTTTATCTTTTGAAGATTTTTTCTTTTTATTCTTACCTTTCTTCTTACTACCAGTTTTAGATTTGGTTGTAGATGACTCTACAACATGAATATCGGCGGCTTCTAGGGAAGAATCTCCTTTGGGTGAATCGAGTAAAGTGATAATAGGAGAAGTGGTCTTGGAAGACTTCTTCTTACTTTTACCAGTGCTAATAGAACCAATTACACTATCATTGACATGAGAGCCAGAAGGAGTTGTAGTTAATTGACCAGGTCTTAGTAAATCGGGGATTTTATCATACAGAGTACCTGAAAGAGTATATACAAGGTCAAGGTACTGAGCCTGAGCAATGACTTGCTCTTCTGTAACAACGCCTCCTTTGGCCACATCTTCAGTAATTTTGGGCAATAACGATTTAATAAACCATTCAGCCAAAATTTGATCCGGAATAGCCAAAATTTGATCTGGAATAAAGATTTTCACTAAACGCCTTCTACGTCTCCATTCATGAATGTGATCAGATATGTACGTAGTCGTAGACTATTTTAATGAAGTTAGCAATTCTGTGTCGTTGTCGTATCTGACAGGCAACTGAAAATGGGTTAAGAAAGCAATAGCTAACGCATTAAAATTATTAAAAGAACCGTGTGGTAACTCAATGTACCATTTGGCAGCTAGACCAATGAGAGTTCTCTGAAAAAGACGCAATCGAATCGAATCATCGATTAGTGAATTGGATGCGCACCAGAGGTGATAAGTCATAACGTGATTAGATGGGTCATCCCCTGACTTACCTTCAAACTTCTGAATATCATTGGGTAACTTGTTGGGCATCGGCGGCCAATATGGAAGATAAAAAATGGGATCGTTCGTAAGGCGTGATAGATCCGATAAATCTAAAGTTGCTATGAATGGTAACCGACGGCTAGGGTCTTGATAACCTTGTGTGATCAAACCAGTGCCAGAAGGAGGATATCCAGAATACCCTAGAATTTGATGCGTATTTGGAATCGTGAAACCTCTTGGGTAACCAGGATTAACCAAACCATACTAGGGTTGTTGAGGTTCTTGATAAGTATACCCAAAGTACGGCTAATACTGATATACGGGATTGTGTGTAGCATGTCCAAATTGATACTGTCCCTGGTACGGTTGATAAGTAAACTGTGGTTGACTAGAGACAATCGTACTAGTACCAGCTTGTCCTGTAGGCATCTGGACCGTAGTCTGAATTGTAGGTTCTGACTGTGGCACAGAGGCTTGAGGAATTTGCACTAATGCAGGGAAAGAAGAAACTGGAGCTACAGATACTCCAGAAACAAGTGTTGTAAGTTGAATATAAGTTGTAGTAGCTACAGTAGTCTCAGGCGGAGTCTGAGGTGTACTAGGCCCGGGCTGCTGAACAGAACCAGGTGCAGGGACTTGAACAGGAGGCTGGACAGGTTGCTGGGTTGTACAAGAAGCAATAGGTTGTCTAGGTTGATTAGGTAACTGCACATTAGGTTGCATAGTCTGTTGAATTTGAGATGGATTCCACACCATGTTCATTCCGGGGTATTGACCCATAGAAGGTTGTGCATATGAAGGACCTAACCTGGTTGAACGTAGGGTTGATAATTAACTGGTAAATTTCCAACTCCTTGTAATAATGGTTGACCGGAAGGAGATTGGAAACTTTGAGTTGAGTACTGACCTTGATGTTGATAACCTTGAGGCATGTACTGAATCTGGGGTTGATAAGGACCCTGAGGAATATACTGAGTCTGGGGTTGACCTTGGGGTATGTACTGTCTTTGAGATTGATAACTTTGAGGTATGTATTGTCCTTGAGGTTGTTCTCCAGGTAAATAATATTGTCCTACAGTTTGTCTTAGTAAAAAATTACCTTGAGGTTGCCCTCCAGACAGTAACTAACTACCTTGAGGTTGCCCCCCAGGCGGTAATTGACTACCTTGAGATTGAAGATTTGGAATATTACCAGACATCATAAAAAATTTCTCCGCGTTCAACGTTTTAGTTTTAGTTCCATTTGTACCAGATGATAACACTTGTTCAGTTGGTCGAGGAGTTGCTCCTGAGAAAGTACCAGAGAGTGACTGGTACCCCGAAGGAACAGAAGGACCACCGTATAAAAATGTTTTCGGGGATTGGGAAAACATAGATGACTCACCTGACATAGTTGATGAAGGATAATAACCTCTTGGTGTAGGATGAAAAGAAATTTAGGGTGGTGAATAACTGAGACCTGGGTTCTCTAAAAAATCTGTCAATGATAAATACCAAGCGTCAGTTCTAAAATGACTGTAGAATATTGATTCACACTCCCTAAGATTCAAAGTTTCTTGGGTTTCGAGAAGAGTTGTGTCTTCGTCTGGACCAATAAGTTCTTCAATAGATATGAGGCCAGAAGGAAGATTTTCAGTAATGCGATGTCTTACCCTAGGTGAACCAGGATCACTAGAAGTCAGAGTAACAAATCCTGAATATGATTCCAATACAGCAGGTTCAGTGTCAGGCTCAGAAATTTCAGGTTCTTCAGCTAATTCACTGGAAGGAGAAATACTACCAATAACTTCGGAAATTGAAATTGGCTCTTGAATATGCTATGTTGTTTGTGATTGATAATCAGGGTGAATAACTATAGATGATTCTCCTGTTTCTGTTGATCTAATTCTACTGTCACTAGGCGATACTAGAGCTGGCAGCCCTTCAAGTTGGCTTGGTGTATACTCAGGGGGCTTCCCCTGGAGTCTACGCGATTGTCTTGGTAATTCAGCCACGATTAAAAATTATTAATCACACACAATCAAAGAAAATTTCAATGAAAACTCCTAGATTCGCTAAGAAAACAAACAAATGAATCACGCCTAAAAATCTAGGAGATCAAACCACACAAACAATAACTTCCCACACTAAAAACACTAGTTGGTGATTAAATCCAACACCGTAGTATTTTAATGTAGAAAGGGCAGTTGGAACAGTTGCCCCGACAACCTGCTTAATGAAACAGACTGGTGCAAGTTTCTCCACTTAAACCATCTTGAGTGATGATAACGCTCCGGAGAGTCCAAGTGAGTCTAGTTGACGTCTGCTCCAGGTACAGTGGGATCTTTCCTCCACCGTCACCTTAGGAAAAAACCGTAAAGATTATGGTCACTATGGTTACCAACAGGAACTAATATACCTGGGGGAACAGTCTACAATCCAACATACGCGCAAGGGCAGAGTAACAAAGCTCAATCCCCTTGAAGGCTCCTTGACATAATCCAAGGTATACCGACAAGTGACCCTAGGCTCCTCGACAATGGTCTATCTGAGGTTTACCGTTGTTAATAAGCGCACATCTGCTATCGTTCCCAATGAGATAGAATTGATTATCCCACTGGTTCAAATATGACCTCGTGCTTGACTCCTTTAAGAAGAGCTTCCCAGAGCATACAAGCAACTATTGGATTTTTTCCTACCGCAAGATCAACTACTTGTTTGTTTTAATTGTCTTGGAGAGTTAATTACTCCCTACTCCAAGACACTAGCCTAAGCTATATTGGTGAAAAGAGCCCTAGAAATATAAAAATGACTAGATTGATTTTAATTTAAGCATTGATTTTAATGGGTTGTTTTTTAGGACAAAAGGTGTGAAAGTGAAACTGATGATATGTAGTGACCTGACTCAAAACACACTAAAAATGCATCTATTATGAGAAACAATTCTTGTTCTTTCAATGAATTCTATCTAAAGGAAGAGTAGAGAAATGCAATCTTTTAAAAACAAATCTTTCCTTCAAACAAGAATAAATAAAAAGAAATCTAATTTCAATGAGAACTCAAAATGATCTATTGCTCAATAAGAAATCCCTTTTATTCAAGATCGAAACTACAAACCAAATTTTCTTCAAAAGAACACTACAATTTCTAGAAATAACACTAAAAGCGAAAAACACTAATTTTGAGATCTAAAAATTATAAAGACTAAATTTGAATTAAAACTTTAAATATTTTGAGGACGTCTTGCTTAGCTTGTAATCTAACTAAGATATTCTTTGCTTGGATCAGCAAGAACTCAAAAAAAACATCCAATTTTGGTTTTTCAAGTGAAATTCCAAACTTATCAACAAAAGTTTTTTAAAGATTTGCAAATGAGAAAAATTGGATCTAAATCTTATAAAACAATTTCTGCTATGATGTCAGCAAGAAAGAAAGGAAATACCAGCGATCTAAAGGTATACCAAGGTTTCTAATCTTTGAGCGAGATAAAGACAAAGCAAAAATAATTATAACATGCAGATATTTCAGAAAATCATTCAAAACTAAAAATGCTGAAATAAACTCTTAACCAAAGCTTCCTGACATAAGATACAAGTCTAGGTATTCACTGAGAATCTAACAAACTAATCCAGAAAAGAGGATTTTAAGATTTTCCAAAAATTTTCACAAGGTCCACAGGATTCAGTGCAAACCAGTGCAGTCCCGCACTGTGAGTACAAGAAAAGTGTGGAGCTTCCCACACTGTCTATAAAAGAAAAGAGCGAGCACAAGAAAACTAAAGAAAAAATAAAAAACTCTAAATCATTTCTCAGGGATTCTACAGGGATAAACTACCCAATCCAGTTTAAATCAATCAAAATCAGAAAAAATAAATTCATTAGTCAAAAATAAAAGAAATCAAAGTTCAAGATTCATTCCCCAGCGAAGTCGCCATTTTATTAGACAGATAAGTCGTTCTTGCGGACAAGACAGACCTCCCAAGTGTCCTACGGACAACTAGCAACAAACGAACAAATAAAAACTATTTTCTCTAGATATTGTTTTACATAGAATTAATTATAACGGGGTTTTAGAAACCTACTTGTAGTCCAGCGCTGATCTTCCTTCCAGTGGCTTGAAGAAATTCATCGTCAAGGATCTGCAATCACAAACACAAGAAAAGATCAAAAGCACCTGTATAATAAATCAATTCATGAATCAAACATCTATCAAGATGATCAAGGAATTCAATAAATGAGATAATTAATTAAATAACCCATTGAGAAAACAATATTCATTTGTATTAGCTTAAATAAAGAAGAGCCTTACAACCGTGTCCGCCTTGATGTCATACAGGCCTTCCTAGGGTCCGAAACAGGCGTTTCCTTTACTCTGACAAGCCTTGCACTCTCTCAGCTAAAAGCACATGGGTGTGTAATTATTCCCATATAATGATCAGCTATGAGAGTCTGAGTTTCCACAGCATTTCTCCTCAAAAATTCTCCAAGTCTAACTCATTAACTCTCAACTCTATCTAACCCTTGAAGCTGCATTATGGCTTCAATTTATAGGAAAAAAGAGGAGGTTATGGTTCCCCTTAAGAAGGGATAGAATGCTCTTTTGAAGGGATTGGGCTCCATAAATCAAAGAGTAGGCTCCCATAATGGAGGAATGAACATACATGATAGAGCGAACCTTCGACCAGATAACTGCCTCTAGAAGCTTCCGGATTTGACTGTTGGGCTTCTAAATGTTACTTTCTACCTTTGTTTTACCTTTTACAGGGATCCGCACCTTTAATGAATAAAAAGTGTGTTTAGCTCCGCATGATTTAGAGCAATAAAGTGTGGCACCGCAAGCAATGTTAAAAGAAAGTGTGGTACAAGTGTTTTTAAGAATTTTATGAGCTTTTTTCTCAATTTCAAGGCTTGAATTTAGGAACTTTGATGTTGTAGACTTATAAGGGAGTACTAAAATGTCATGGTGACAAATTTCAGTGTAACAGGTAGGTATAAAACCATTAATGAACTGATAAGCCTTAGGAGCAAGCAAATAGATAGGGTTGTCGTGCTCATCATATTGGAACGGAAGTGAATAAATCAGGGTACCATCCACGCCATAATGAGGAAAATAAGAACGATTAGGATCCTGAGGGGACTGATTAGTCTGGGAGCTCTGTTGCTGAACAGCTAGATGATACTCCTCAAAAGAAAGGCCGTCAGGGATTGCCATGGCAATCGAAGTCTCTACCGAAGCCGAAACTCCTGACGACTGAGCGGTGATGACCGGTGCCAATGCAGCCACACAAACAGTAGGCCTAGTGGGGACAGACGTAACAAAAGGCGTCGACGAGACAAGTGTCATTGACGACATCCCTAATGATGGGAGAACCAGCCCCCTTGACGGAGTTGATGCTGCCATGGAGGCAATACCGGCTATAATCTGACCCAAAGACCTATATCCGGCTGGAAACGACACCAATGGTGATGATTGAGCAGGCTCTTGGTGGATGTCTTTCAGGAAAAGTTGGTATTATTCATCAAAAACTAGAATGCCCTCACTGCCATTAGGACCAGACGAGTCCATGTATGAATCCACCGTGAGATCTTGTAAAAGACTACAGGGGCTAGGAGGTATGATAGCAGTCAAAAATGGCGATCCCGATGTCAGAGGGGGAAAATGTTCCCCGACCCCAAACCCAAACCAAGCGTTTGAAAGAGGCCAATGGAACTCAATTGGTTCTCCAAAGGGGTACTTTGGCAGGATGATAGGCCGCTGAAACTCGACAGACCTAGAGGTTTGCGAAGTTTTAGATGAATCGTCCGAGAAAGGACTACCAGTAGAAGAAACCGATGGTTCCGCCATTGTGACTGTAGCACACCAGAAAAGGGAAAAAGATCGGAAAAGAAAACTCTTGGATCAAAACCAAGGCAAACAAAGACAGGCCAAGTAATCAAACTTTAACGAGCGTGTAATCGTAGGTAGTTGATTTTACCACATTGAAACCAAAAATTTGTTGCTTCATGTTTTAAGAGTCAAGAAACAGTCAAAGATGACTCTAGTCTCTTTCAGTTTTAAGCGAGCACGAAAGGACAAGTGTTCGATGATCTTTTCAAATTTATGGAGTCAGTAAAGATCGAAAATGACTACTCAAGTAGTCTAGGTAAAAGGGTGTACCAGGTTCCCGTGAACTGCCATATACACCTTGGTAATAAAATGAAAGAAGAATTAACCAAGGGCTTGACGTACGTGCAGGTAGTCTCCCCGAATGTTGTGTTCGGTGTATCACGGTTACAAGGTGGCAGACTTGCCTTCCTACAGATAAAAGGATTGCAACCTAGAGGGGTCTCCCTTTATATACTCGACGATACGGGGAGCGCAAGTCTGTACTAGTGCTATGTGAAGCCAAATGGCGAGCAAAAGCTACTAGGTTTAAAGACGTCAGAACACGTCTCTAACTTAGACCACTAAATGTTTCGTTAGGTTTCAATGTTTCCTTAGGTTAATTTAATAAATTTTAAGTTGATCTTGTATTTATGTTTCAATTCCAAGGTCCTACCGAATGTTGAATCTCACAAATCCCTAAATGCAAGCTACATGCCATAAAATACCATTTCGTTCGATGAAAAGCTATCTAGGAGAAAGTTTAGGAGTTTTCAAGCGATAGCAAATAATGAGAACACACAGAAGCATCCACTACAGTATCTAATGCAGACTAATGAAAATGAGAAATCTTTCCTAGAATGTCCAATGCTAGTTATACGAAAAATTTTCAATTCCACAATGCAAACAAGAATGCAAGCACAAAATTATTTTTATTTTTCAATGTAATAGGGCAAACAGTGCACTAAATGACATGAAAAATAAACCAACACACTAGTTCTAGAATTTCAATGCGAGAGTCGAAGCGAAACAATTCAATTAACTCAAAAGCAAACAAAACAAAACTCAAACCAATGTTGCAATCTCTCAAATCGAAGAAAGATGTCGAAACAGACTCATGCAAGCAGTGTAATCTATGCTTGGAGTGACAAGAAGCACAACTGAATGAAAGAGGCAAGACTCATTTCACCAAATGCAATCACTCAATCGGATCAAGGGAGCTGAATGCAATCAAGCAAAGAATAAAGTTGACTGTGAAACAAAAGACCCAGACTCCTACAGGAGGCTCAACATACCAAAGCATTAGAAAAACCCTAAGACTACGATGTTGATAGGAAACGGACAAACAACTGGAGGAAGGAGGTTGTTCACAATCACAAACAATCCCAAAGCACTCAAAACATGCCAAAAGATAACCCAGAAGCACAAGCATTGACCAAAAACTCCAAAATCATGCAAACCCTAGCACCTACAGGAATTGGCGCGACTGTTTAGCTGTAATCAGCGCCAAACAGGGGATGGCACGGGTGTTGAACTAGCAACAAGCGCCAGTAGGCATGACTGTCAAATAGGAAACCGCGCCCATCAAGTCAACCCTGGTAAAAGGAAAAATTTTGAAAAACTGAGGCTAGATCTGATCCTCTGGGGCTGAACAAGGGTCTTAGACTTAGCAAAAATAATCAGAAAAGGCAAGATAAGCAAGCAAAGACCAAGAAGAAGACCTAATGGATGAAAGACAAACTCACACTGATCCCCAGCAGAGTCTCTAATTTGTTGGTGAGATAAATCCCCTCTGCGGACAGAGGCGATCCCACTAGCCCTAGAGTGGGTCTAGCCACAAACGAGACAAGCTATAACATTGATTCCTAGTTAACGAATGGACGAAGATTCGATAGATGACTTACCGGAGGTCCTACGCTGTTGTTGTCGTCGGAAAGAGTGGCCGCCTCTCGCTCCTAGTTTGACAGATCATGATATGCTTGACTTCAAGCTTGGATACCTGCACACACACAAGAAACATCGACGATATACAGCAAACTATTTCACATTCGTAACTATCAGTCAGTCGAAGAAGACTAAATCAATTTCACTAAATAAACATAACACAATGATGGAACCAACACCATAGTCAAGTATATTAATGAAAGAAAGGAAGAGTACAACCAAGCTTCGACATTGTGGTCTCCTCCAACAAGGTTCCAGCGGAGTGCGTCTCACAAAGGCTCGTCGGGAATTCGGACGGGGCTCTCTCTATGGAATTCTCCTTGGTTCTACCTTCTCTATAACAATTACTCAGCTATAGTATCTCTTCTCCAAGTTTTGCTTCTTGGCTATATGTTCAGCTAGCTTTTGTAAAGGGAGAAGGCTTGTTTATATAGAGGAAGAGGGAGAGGTTAGGATCCCTATAATCATGGAGGGAAGTCCTATTTTCAAAGAGTGTTCCATGGGAGGTAAAAAACACTACCTAAAGGGAGATATCCGTGGCTTATCAAGTTTAACCACTTCTAATGAGTCATCCTTGAGGTAGTTAGAAGGAAACTTCCACCTCTTTTTGTTAAAAAAACATTCCTAAAACAGCTGGTGCGGGCAATACACAGATACGAAGCACTAGGTGGTGCGGGCTCTAGTGCAAATCTTCCCTATTGGCGCGAGGGGTGAACTGGATACCCGCGCCAATGCCAAAACATAGGTTTTTTTGTGCTTTTTGAGGAAATTTTCAACAGGAGAAATGATGTCATTATGTAGAAGGATGCAAAGAAGGTATTTGCAGAGTATGACATTGCTCACAGGTCACGGGAAAGACCCTCCAATATGTGAGGCGAGGGACTGCAAGGACGGTGACAAAATGTTGTGTAATAGTCATGCAGGAGATTTATACGAGGCTTCCAAAGGGTACTCTTGCGTAGATAGACACATGCAAGGGATGTACCATGGGGAAGTGTGAGAAAGCCATGTGATTGTCCCTTGAGAGGGAGCTTGATTTACATGCAGATGAGGAACTTTTGGTTCCAAAGAATGAACCTCAAGATGTGGAGCAACCACATGCAGAGGATCATGGAGTGGCAGAAACCACTCAAGCAGAGAAATTTCAAGCCAGATGGCCAGAGGGAGTACATGCAACTATACCTCCAGGTGTGAGGTGGGGCTATGTGAAAAATTAATCCCAAGAAGAAATTTTGGCAAGATTCATTGAGATGGTATGTCTCATGGATCGAACCTGGCTATGAGGAGCCCATAGTACAGCAGTAGCAGGATCGATTAGATTTATGCAGTCAAATGTTAGGAAAATAGAAATCAGAGTGACATGCGTCAGATATTAGAGCGCAAATCAGAGTTGGCAGCAGTGCAGAGTGCATGGATGCAGATGTCAGCAACGCATAGAGTCCAGTAGACATGTGCAGTAGCTAGCAGTAGTCAGAAGACTCTAATGATAGATGCATTATACTGATTCAATTGTTTGGAGGCTATTTATTTTCGGAAGTGTTGCATGCAAAATTTGCATGTGCGAGAAACACTACAAAAGTGTTGCATGCAAGAGTTGCATGTCGCATGAAATAGGTGCATATGTGCATGCAAGGACATTCCTTTCTTGTTGAGAGGAAGTGTTGAAGTTTGCAACAAGAAACAGTGAGATTGGCATCCAGAAAGAACATGACAGCACCTACACTAGTGTGGGACCACAGGTCATGTGGCGATGGGTCCTAGCGATACATTAGTGTGAAATTCAATTTATTTAATAAATTGGATATGCGTCAAATTTAATTATCCCTTAATTAAATTGGACAATAAAATGTAATCTTATCTCATAATCACTTGTAATAGTTAACTGAGTGTGATAAATTCAGTTAGCTCATGAATTTCGAGTTGAGGGTGGTTGGTGAGGCATCTAGAGTGATTCTATTTGTTTTAGAGTTCAATTTGCAGTTAAGTGCATGATTTTAATGCATGAGAAATCAGTTAAGTGAGTTAAAGTGAGTTGAACTAGTTGTAACTATTTGTTGCACTAATGAGAGATCAAGTGAATTAAATCTTATTTAATTCATAATAAGTGATCTTCCATGCAACTGATGATTTACTATTATTAGCTACATGCATGTCAGTTCTAGTGGAGACCCGGTGGAGACAAAGGTTAAAGGGAAGTTAACTATCAGTTGTGATATTAGCAGGCTGCCCAGATGTAGTTAAAACACCACATGATTTCCCATGATACTAGCGCAGTTGAGGAAGGCTGAAATTCCTAAAGAATAGGGATTGCATTCATCGAGAATTGCGTGAGCAAGGCATGCTGGAGATAGGCTGAGAATTGGCTAAGTGTTGGCCAAATTTTGTCTGGATCAATGTGAGACGATAGGTAGATTGTAGGAGACTCTTGTGAGAAGAGTGCATTGTAATTGCTTCATTATTCCTTGTGGGATATACAATATATGATAGAGGGATTTGAGCAGTAAGCTTTCCCCAAGAAAATATATGTGTTGTGGTTTGATTTGATTCTTTATTTACTTTTTTTTATTGGCGATCGTGTTTATTTTCTGCAATTGATTTGTAGAAGTATTCAGTATCTTGCTTTAGCATATCGCATGATCGGATTGAATACATGAAATACATATTGTTTGTATAATTTCTACAAAGTGTGCACTAACCAATGAAATCATGACAAAACACAGCCTTTCCCACCGTTAGCAGAAAAAATGGATTTCGTAGCGTTTCCAATACTTGGGAGGGAAAATTCTCTACGGAACTGTCAGGCACTTCCATAGAAAAATCGGACTATTTTACATTGACTACGCTATGGAATTCATATTTAAGATAAAAATTTATTAAAAAACCAAAAAAAAAAAAAAAAAATGCCAAGTGTCACAGAATGACCCTATATTGCCCATGCAATCAAATTTTTCGAATTTACCTTGACATGACCTTTATTGCATGACTAAAGACTATTAAAACCTCTTAAACTATGTACAATTTTTTTTAAATTAATGAACTTCATGATGTTATTTTCATCCAAATGACTAGCCTAACTTACCTAAGACCAACCTAGACAAACCTAGTTGTTATCATAGATAACACAACCTAAGTTAACTCATGTATGCGAGAAATTCGATTTACCTAATTCAGATTGGAGTTCAAGTTACCTCCATCCTATCCTTACAAGCTATGAAATTCCAGGTGCCTTCCAGGGCATACTCTATCTCAATCCATTGAAAGACATATTCCCGGTACTGAAGAAAATTGCTTCACTGAATCTGCAATTTGAAATTTATGAAGAAGAAAGTCTATCGTTATTTTCTATCACTATTACAAAATGGCTAATTAGTTACTAAAAAAATGACTAAAATTTGCATATAAACGACCATTTTTCAGTTAGTGACCAATAGTGGCTAGTTTATAGTATCTTATAACACAAACAACTTTTAGCCATATTTAGCTTAGTCATTAATTGGTTGTATCAATTTTATTGTTTAGTAGTATATTAGTCATAAATTTGGTCATTAATTTAGTCATTAATTTCCACAATTAATGACCAAATACACAACAAAATATGCTACTACAAGATAACCTGAAAAAACCGATTAATGACCAAATAAATATGACCAAAATGTTGGTCGCGTTATAAGATACTTTAATTAGCTACTAATAGTCATATATATGCAAATTTTAGTCATCTTTTAAAACCAATTAATGACCGAAAAAATATGACTAAATTTTGGTCATGTTATAAGACACTATAAATTAGCTACTAAGAGTTGTATATATGCAACATTTAGTTGTCATTTGTAATAACAAATTTATCATTTGCAGTGGTCATTTATCCATTTTTGGTAGTTCCATATTCATTATATAAATGACCAATTTAATAGTTTATATTCATTTCGTTTACTTTCATTAATGATCATTATAAATGGCTAATTTAATTATTGCATATAATTTTATTTTTGTTCATCATTAATCAATATAAACTACTAATTTAGTCGTTTTAGATTGATTTTATGTGTTCATTATTAGTATGATTTTGTGAATAAATTTTTAAAAAAAATGTAATACAATGTACCTTTTTATCTAATATGAAAACACAAAGTTACATATGTTAATAACATTACTTAATAATATCAAGTACAACTATAAACAATTTCAACAACATAAATTATATTATATGAAAGGTTATGTATTAGAATATGAGTTTCCAGCTTATTATTAGTTGGAATACAATTTACACATGAAATATTGTTTCATCACTTCAAAACATTATAATTGTGTTTCCAAGGCACTTCAGGTGAATTTACCAGCTCTAAATACTTGACCATCAGTTTGTATGGGTGTGTCTCATGCAGGATATTGTATTTAAGGGTATCACTAGACCAGTTCTCTTCCCTCTCTCTTTCTCCATTTTTTTTCTCTAGTGTTATTGTTCTCCTCTTTCTTCAATTCATGCTTCTTTCCATCAATATTGAGTTCCTTTTTCTGAAAATGAAAGAAGATATGATACAGAGTATAATACATAAAAGAATATGAACATTGGAATATAAACTAAAGTAGACTATAAAAGATTTCTATGAAACGTGCATCAACATTAACAATTTCAATGCAATTTTTCCCTAGAAAAGAAAGAAACTCAAACAAGTTTTCTTCCGTTGGGTGATAGTGGCCACTATGTGGCCAGATGCCCTATATAAACAAAGAAAATAAAATGTCACCATAGAAAAGAACACCTTAGAAACATCATATATAAAAATGTTTCAAAATTGCATCATGAAAAAAGATATCAACATTAAAAAGCAAAGAAAATTTGGAAACATGGTCTAAAAACAAATAGGGCACTAAGCTTATTAGGAAGCTTTAAAAAAAATGGACGAGTCCAAAGTGATGCACATCAAAATTTTAAAATGAAAAGAACCAAGATGTATAGAGAGTTTCTTATTAACAATTGGAAGGATATCAGAAAGCAGGTGAACCCAACAAAAAGAGCACTATTGAAGTTAGTTATATTGTCATGTTGCAAGAAAAATAGTCTTGTAAAAGACAAGATCAAATAATACACAATTGAAGTTGGTTATATTTTCGTCTTGCAAGGAAAATAGTTTTGTAAAGGACAAGAACAATAAATACTGGAAGTTAAAACTTAAAATTTTCAATAACCAACTATTTACATATATAAATTTCCATGTCACTGATTCTAAGAAAAATCCACTTGACAGATAATGGTTGACGACATTTTCAGTCAAATATCCCTACCCTAGTGTGAATGAGAAATCAGTGCAAGATTATATCATACCAAACATCATCTACTATAGGGTAACATGATATTTTTTAATAATTAAAATAACATTAGCTTGAGGTGATAATATAGTGTGTAATGATAGATGCAACAAAAGGAGAGGAAGAGGCAAACTATTGTAACTGAAAGATTGCTATAACAAATTAGAATAGGTTGAAGGTTTCGTTGCCAATTTAGAGGCATCTATCAAGAAAGATGTGCCATAGGTGGTCTTGTAGAGGGGCACTAAGATCTTTATCAAGTAAATTAAAAAAAAAAAATGCAAATAAAAAATTCTTCAATATAAAATATTCAAAAAATGAGAGAATGACATAAGGAAATAACACCAAAGAAAAATTATTAACATGGCAACGAAACTACCATGGGAAGCCTGAGTGAAAGATAAATTCATGAAACAATACGAAATTGACAGAACATTGTGAATATATGTCAATAAACCAGCATGTCTCGAATGCAAGCAACATTCCCGAGCGTTGCAAGAATGAAAACCATTGACTTCATAAATTTAACGTGATTGTAGTATTGTAAGTGTCTCGATGTGTTTTATCAAAGAGTGTTTGGATATCTAGTATTCTTCTATATTTTCTTGGTGTTTAGATATTTTTTTTTAAATATAGGCCAATCAAACCAACATCTCTCAAATTCATACAATATTTCCTGGGGTTGGCCAAATGAAAACCAGTGACTTCATAAATTTGAAGTAATTGTAGCACTGTAAATTTCTTCTTTGTATTTTCTAAAAAATCATTTGGATATCTTCTTTTGGTGCTAAAATTGGATGGTGGGCCCTATGGCTTGTATGTGTGCATAGATATTTTGTCGCATGTATAACTGTGAGAGAGAATATAGATAATAAATTCCTAGAAAAGATTCATGTAATCAATTGAGGTCCATTGAATGTTCCAGAATGTGAGAATTACAATTAGATTTCAGTTTGTAGTAGGTCCATGTATTATACTATGGGTAAGGGGCACTAAAAGTGGATTAATAGTCTTAATGTGAGTTGGAAACTCAAAAGGGGATAAAAATTTCGATTGTGAGAAATGATGCACAATATCTAAACATGATACCATTACTGAGATAGGTCCTACTAGGTCCTAATATATACTGGGAAAATAACACAAGGTTGGTAGAGTTCACATAAGGGAAAGACTAACAACAAAAATTGTGATACAATAATATGCTTTCTACAAACGTAACTAATTTCCAACAAATTTTGTGCAACTTGATTGAAAATTTTCTTTGTTAGAACCAAATCAAAATCATTTCTAAAGGAAATTTTAGTCAAAAGCATGGTAATATACAAATATTTAACCATTCAAATAACCTAAAAATATTTTAACCATTCAAATAACCTAGTGTTGAACTCAAATATAAGCATTCATCACATGCAGACAATTCATTTTGTTGAAGCCCTAAAAAATCAAGACAAAAATCATGGAAATGAAATTGGAAGATTCTTTTAAACAAGTTTATTAATGACACGACGAGTCGAAGGAAGCATTACTTGCTAAGTTAAATACATATTGTCATACCATTTGAAGAAAGGGTGCAACCATTGCAACCTGTGTTGAAATTTCCAGTCTTCAAAATGGAAAAGACTAATTTACCGAGAAAACAAACCTTACAAAAAATGAAACCTCTCCCAAATTCTACAAACCCCTGAAAATAAATAGACTAGTCTGCCCTTAAAACCATTATATTACTAGCTACAACAAATTCTTCCCGAGTAACCTGATTTGTTTTCCCTTGTAACCATTGTATCATTCATTACAACAAAAGATGAAAAAAAAAATTCATAAATACTCATATTCGAATCACTTTGCTTAAATAAAAAAGTATTTCATTCAAACTGCAGCAACACCAATAATACATGGAATGCAGGAATAATCAAGGAACATTTACATCAACAATGCAGAAACAATTGTAATTTTTACTTGTGGGAAAATATAATACAATATCCTAACATGTATCTCTAAAATATGTGGCAGGTTGAGCTCTAATATGTTATCTCTACCACTCGTGTGAATTTATAAAAAAAATCATCATTAAATTGGCAGCAACTGAACCCTAGTTGATATTGAACTACCACCATATTTTGAGCCCTTTCATGTCATCCGTACATGGATATAGTCTAAGGATGGAAATTCAACACCATCCACACCCTCCATGTTACCGGATCCACAAGGTCTTGATGCTAGATCCACGTATCCTCGTTTCAGACACAAATAAGAATATGGATCCACCTAGATCCATGTATGATCCACCACATAAAAGGATCCTTCAAACCAATAAATGGATCACATGCTAGTGAATGGATCTTCTGCCAACTAGCACTCACATGACGGATCCCAAGTATATAACATTAGAATTGTTTTTTTTTTTTACGAATATCTACCACTTGTTTGAAACCCTAACAAACAAATATTCTATTTATATTTTTGTTTAGATTACTTTTTCCTAATCTATAGGTTGTATAGTTGAAGAAGTATGTTATCAATTACCTATAGGTTGTATAGCACATGATAATGCTAGCAGCAAAGGTCTGAATTTTAATTTTCAATTTTTGACAATACTAAAAGGAAATATTTGAAACAATACATAGATAATAATATATAATGTGCAAAGGATGGTTGTGTTATTAACAATTTAATTAAATAATAATTTAGACCTATTTTTGGGCATTTATTTACACATTCTGCATCCTTATATCAATAGAGTGATCATGGATGAGACACTCAATTTTGTATTTCCAGTTATTCTTGTATAACGCATGATGCATCATGCTTTCAATATTCATATTTATGAATAATCTAATGATTTCATTTCTAATGTTATGAATCACCAATGGTTTTGATTTTTAATTTTGAATATGTTTCTTAAAATTTAAAATTTATATTGTGTTTTTTGTACATGATGTTTCCCCACCATATCAGGATCTTGGCTTTCAAAAAATCTTGTGGATCCATATCTATTTCCTTTTCCTAGTAACTTAGCCCCCCCACACCCCCGCGCCCACCCCCCCGCCCCTGCCAACAATGTTGAAGATGTTGGAAGCATCATTGCATGCCCTCATTGAATCTCTTATAAAACCATCCCTAAAGCCAACTCCTTCAAAAATTTGTAGAAAATTTGTACTTGATTCCTTAAGTTACTATTCCAGCCTTGAATTCCAAGAAAATGGCTTTGGAACTTTCCAAAAGAGGATTCAATGAGAATTTCACCAGAATACGTCCCTCCCAAGAAATATGGACATCTGGATGAATAAAAACTAGGTCACCCTGATCAAAGAAAACTAGAACTTTTTCTGCAGAAGGGGGTTTTATGCATTTTTATATGAACTCAAGGTGTATTATGGAACCAGGGGGTGCATTTGAATCATTGGACAACCAATTTTGATTAAAGCTAGATGTGATTTCTGCTATCCTATTTTGGATCCGATTTCCTCACCTAGCATTGCATTATCGGAATGGAGAAAGTATAAGAACCATTAGCAATTCAGTAGGAAATCACAACGATAAATCAAAGACAAAAGCAAGTTTGTTTGCATAGGAAAGAATTTGTGTTCAAGTTTATCTCTAAAAGGGCCTCCTCCCAAAAACTATCCTTACGAATCTAGTAAATTAGAAGCACATCCAAAAATTAGATTATGAACTTTTGTCACTCATGTACAATCCATACCACAAATATTGTGGTTTCATGAATGATGAAAAAAGAAGACCCAATGCAAACTCTAGTTGAAAAGGAAGTGTGGTAGTAAATTGTTAAGAAGAATATTGGTCAACATCAAGGACATGCCCCTGCCAAAATAAGACCTATTAGAGACAAAAATCAAATCAAGGCCAAACCTTTACATCAGTTGCTAAAAAAATAAAAATTACAAACTCAGTTGATCACTATGACATATTGTACCACAAAGATTCTGAACCTTCCCCATAGTTTATTGATTCCAATTTTAAGCACATCAGGTGGAAAAGTAAACAAAGTGAAAATCCAAATATATATGGAACATCAATGCTTAGAAAATACAACACATTTCTAGAATTTTTCAATTTCTAGGATTTTCAATTTGGAGCTCCTTCAAGTATCTAGAAAACTGATAACATTAGGCAACCTATAATCCATTGTTTATAACTTTATTGAGCAAGATTAAAAATAAAATGGATGCCTACAGTTCTCAGTGATTAAACCTAACTAGCATAGTAGTGCTCATAAAATTTCTCATATCCTCTCTTCCTCTATATAGATGCTCAATTATTTTAGAAAGAGATTAGAAAGTTTATGTCTCAAAGCAGAAAATCTAACTCTGAAAAAATTCATCATCAAACATGGAACATGATCAAAGCTCTAAAGGATAATGGTAGTATAGAAATCAAGGACCCTTCTCTCATGAATATTTCTCTTGGTGCAAATAGCCTCCGGTGGCTTATCTTTGGGACCCACAAACAATTGAAAGAAATAATAGTCACAAAATATTTTTTCCCCAGGAGAAAAAGGTCCTAATAAGCCTCTCCTAGAGGAGCGAGGGTCTCCAATCTGGTGAATGTAAAGAAGCATCCCCCCTATTACAATTTGGTTTAAAATGGATTCAAGGTAATAGAAAATTGATAAATATATGGGAGGATGGAGTAATGGGGAGAACCACTGGTTAAGAACAAACATGAGTTAATGGAATTAAGAAATCAGATGATGGCTCGGGGAATAAAAAATATTTATGATCTCTCAATATGTGACAAAGAAGATGAATCGATATGGCTGGGATGGAGAACTATGTCTCCTCCAAATATACTTCTCCCTCAACTAGTTGTTTTCCAAATGAAATTGAATGGTATTCCTCATGTAGACAAACTCACTTTTGATAGCCATGGACGAGATAAATTGTACTGACTACACAGTAAAACAAGGTTACATTGCTCTAATTTCAGAGATGTTGTCGCCTCCCTGTACCAAGATACATAATTACATATAGAAAAATGATGGTTTGCCAAAGGTGAATATTTTTAACTGGACCATATTTTGTAACCGACTATTAACAACAGATAATTTACAGAAACATGATATCCAAGACCCCTCCAGATGTGTTGTGCATAAAAATATGGAAGAGAATCAAATATTCCTCTTCGATTGCGACTTCACCATTCAAATTTGGCGTTATTCTTTTGAAGATATTGATAGAAAAAGGAAATTCCTTCAACGTGGGTAGAGATGTTCACTTCATCGCATAAAAAATACGAAAAAAAAAAAATTATTAACAAAGGCAATTCTAAAATATGCCTTGCAGGGCATGCCTAAATTCATATGTTTGCAAATGTGGCTGGCTAGAAATAGAATTATCGTCCATCAAGAGAATAATGTGTCAAAATAGTGGCAACCAAAGTTTAGGGATGTTGATGGAAACAATACAGGCTAATGGAACGAAGAGGAAAAATATGCAGATGCTAGAGCATAAGGAAAAGAGTTGGATCAAATATATATTTCCAGTAGGGATGACACATCCAAAATATATCCTCAAGAAACCCAGATCAGTGGATATGTGGAAAATTTGAATGGATGAGGATGAATCCCAAAGATGACAGATCTAAAAAAAAATACTATTTCTCAACAGGGCCTCAAAGGGAAATCAAGAACCGGCCAATGTGTGTGTGGGAAGGGGGAGGGTGGCACATGTGCTTGATCCTAGAGGGAAAATAGAAACTGTTATGGGTGGATTCTAGGGAGGCATCAAATATATTCCTCTAATATTATGAGATACATGCAGAATTTATCCAGCCCAGTGGTTCTTAATCTTGGAAGAAAAATCTCAAGAATCAAAAGATAGAAAAAAAAGGTTTGATTTCATTGATTTCTACCATGTGCTAAGAGGACTAAACTAGAAGGTAGATCACTCTGTTAGTGTCAGTCAGTTATGCCTATCACTAGTGATTAAATGTGCTCTTACAAGGTTTTTGATAGGGTCTCAAGTCAAATTTGTATGGTTTCAGTGGGTCTTAAAATAAAAAATTGGTCACTGGCTAGTGTGTCTAGGCCAGTGATACTCCCTTCAGTATTCATGGTTATCATTATTCATCATCGTCATGTTATTTTTCAAGTGTACACATCATGGATCAATCAAATTATCATATAGGTCTTGGTCTAGGTCATTACTTGTAATTATCATCATCATGTTAGTTTCAAGTTTTAAAAAATCCATGTTTATGGCCTTGAGTCCACATATAAAGGGACTTATCATTTTAGGAAAGCAAATAAAGGTAAAGATACTACTTCAGTTCATAAATCTATTGCTTCAAAACATATCACTTTGGTTTTTGGTTTCAAATGAAGGATGATGTCATGGCATGACATATGCCAAAAAGCGATTTTGAGTTTGAAAAGACCATTTGTAATATTCCCAATTAGTCCTAAGCAAATGGGAATATTCATTTTTGTTTTATTTTTCTGTTTCATGAATAAAAATGTAAAGGAGGATCATAAAACTCCTAAACAACAAATAAATAAATGCCAAATGTGAAAAATGATAAATTTTGGCTATGTAAGCAAGCACCCTTAGGTGTGAAAGGGGCTGGATATTTTGCCTGGGTCAACCATGACAAAATATACAACGATGTCTTGGAGGAGTGGCCATCAATGAGGCACAGCGCAGTTTTAGATGGAGATGGCTTGTGTGAAAGAAGCTATTTCATTGAAGGTGGTTTAGGGTTTACAAGCTCTTAACTTATAAAAGGAAGAGGATGGCAGCATGAAAAGGTTGTTGAATGATATCAGATTTCTGAACTATTGTCTGTTTAGACATACAAGCTTTCTTTGGTTGTTTAGCCTAGATTGCAAATGTTGTTTAGCATTGGGCGTTCCTGATCGGGGATCCCACCTCTTCCCATTGAGTAGCTCTTGGGAGAGTCTTGTATTGCATAGTACATTATCTGGCTTGAGGCCAAGCTTCTTCTTCCAACTACAACGCAGATCCTGTTGAGGGTTTGGTTGTCTTTGAAAGCTGCAGCAAGTGGAGGCTAGATCTACTCAGATCTAGACCATTCTAGTGCTCCTTTTCAGTAGGGAAGGCTTCTATCCCATTGGAAAGAGAGCATTGGATCATTGGAGCATCATTTCAGATCTTGGCATGTGGCCAAACATTATCTAAACCCTACAACGCAGTTTTACTTCCAGATCTACGTTTTTACTGTAGGTGTTGTTGCAGGGTCTTTTGGCTCATCTTTGGAGGAGTTATTTTCATGTGTTGGGGATCTGCCCTTCACCTTTGAGATCCATTGAAGAGGATCATTATATTGTATATATCAGATCATATTTGAATATTCCTGAATATCTGAATATTTCTGCAGATTTGCAGACTTAGATCTCAGATCTACTCCTTGTACATTATCTTTTGCTGAAAACCCCAAGGGGAATTTGAAGAAGAACCTATCTAGTGTATGGATCTGTTACAGATCTAACTTTTCATGCACTGGTTTTCTCTAGATCTGAAGTGTAATCAACAGCGGCTGCAGCTCAATAAATTAACGCTCTCAAGCCTTTTTCAGTCTATTCATGTGATTGCAGCACCTCTTTTTGAGGATTTTCTTCCATTGGAGATTTCTATTTCCTCTTGTACATCTTATGGGCCTCATTGTACATCTAATTTATTGTTGTAAATGTTAAAGACAGGTCTCCATATTGGCCTATTGCTCTTACTTTGATGATCTGCATTATCTTTCCTGCATATCTTTCATATATTGTTGCATTCCCTAATTGGGAATATTACAGTGGTATCAGAGCATCATCTTGGCACAGCCTGTGCATCATAAGAAGCCAATATGTCTTCTGAAGAAGAAGAACCTCTTACTGACAGAGAGAAGAGATATCTAAAAAGAAGACAGAAGAAATTTGGTTACACCAATGACAATGAAGACAAGGGTAAAGCCCATGCATCTGGAAGTGAAGAAGAAGGAAAGGACTTTCCTAAGATCCTTTTGAGAGACATGCAAGATCTTGCTAGAGAGATCAAAGACATGAGATTGGACAGAATTAAAGAATCTCCTATTAGATTTCATCTTGGAGAAAGCTCTGGCATCTCACCACTGGAATGATCAACCAGTGCATCAGCCACAAGTTTCCCAACGCTCTACCATGCCTACATTTTTGGTTGTGGGAAATCAAGGGTTTCAAGAGCAAGAATCCCTTGAAGACTATTTTGAAGAATATGAGTCTGAAAATAAGAGATTCAAATATCACTTGAGTTTTCAGGAGTTTTGTCACCTCAAGGACAAAAGAAGACCAAGGCATCATCATAGAGATGGTGGATTCACTCATAATCATGATCGACATCACTCTATGGGCAGATTATTTTTACCCAATTTTGATGGGTCATCCAAGTGTTATGCCAAAGCATGGGTAGAAAAACTTGACATCTACTTTCAATTGAACATGGTTCCAGAGATGGAGGCTATCAAGATTGCAGCGCTGCACTTTGAAGGTGAAGCACATGATTGGTGGTTCCATGGCTTGTCTACATTGGGTCATGCCGATGTGACTGCTTATTCAGAGTTCGCTAGAAGGTTGGTGGAAAGGTTTAACAGAAGAGATCCAGAGGCACCATTCACGAGCCTTGCAAAGTTGAAACAATCAGGTAATACAGAGTCTTACATTTCTAAATTTTTAAGATTATCTGTTATGGTTCATGATTTGTCTGCAGCAAGAAGGGTGTACATGTTCATTGATGGCTTAGATGAACCTCTTCATGGGTTGGTTAAATATACCAAGCCCACTACCCTGGATGATGCTATTGAAAGGGCTAGAGACCTTCAAGATGCCTTGCCAAAAGCAAAGGCAATATTTCAGCATAAGCCCTCTTTTCCTTCAAAGGGAAAGGAAGAAAAAGATGCTCCTTCCAAGGAGAGCTCATACAAGAAGCCTCTTGATGAAGAAGTCCAGAGAGATCTAAGAAAAAGGAAGCTATGCTTCACTTGCCAAGTATCATGGGCACTTGGACATAGATGTGTTGCTAGAAAAGCACATTACATAGAGGTCTTCTCAGATGTTGAGGAGGAAGAAGAAGATGAACCAAGAAGAGGTCACAACGCTGACACTACAAGAGGAGAGACAACACCATCAGGAGATGGCAATGGAACATTTGCTCCTATTGGAAAGGCTCTTGAATCTTTGAGAGGAGGACCTAAGTACTTGACCTTAAGAGTTCAAGGTTCCATCTTGAATCAAAGAGTCTATGTTTTGATTGACAGTGGGGCAACCCACAATTTCATTGATGCCCATCTAGTGCAAAGGAGGACAATACCCACTGATACTTTTGAAGGATTTTCTGTTTTGGTCCCAGGAGATAGAAAAATGCAATGCATGCATTATGTCCCATCACTTTAAGTCACCATGGGAACTGATACTTTGGTTGATCACTTCTTTGTGGTTGACATACCGGACACCAATGTGATTTTGGGTGTTCAATGGTTGATTACATTGGGGAAAGTCACCACTGATTGGGAGGCTTTGCAAATGGAATGGGTGGACAAGAAAAGTGGTGAAACTCAAATGATCAAAGGCATGCATACATATCCCTCACATACCACTTCCACACAAAGATCAGAGATGGATTTGCGGAGTGGAAGCAAGGACCTTACAATCCCATCTATCATGCTTATGAGATTGCTACATGGGACCCTCTTATCTAGTGGCAAACCACCTGGGAGACCACCTGATTTAGTTTTTGTGGGAGATCTCTCACCACATGATGCTCCAAATTCATATCCAGGAGGGATGGGAGCATTTGAAGACAATAATACAGTGCTGGGAGGCTTGGGTAGGTTCAAGGAGGAGGGAGATTTTCTTCCCTTATCATCATCAGCCACTCTCATTTATGATACTGCGTTGTGGGAGGAGAAGAATGGAAGGAATGCCCTTCCAACATACACCTTTGGCATGGGATATGTCAAGGAGGAGAACAACAACATGACAGACATTTCTGTTGATAGATTATTAGCGTTGTCATTGTTGGGGAGTTTAGATCCATATTGGAAATCCCAACTGTTGGTGGATTATTCCAAGGATCTTCACACTTGTATGATACCTGATGACCAGCTGCATGAAGAGCGCTATCTAGTCCATGAAGGAGTCATCTATCATCATGGTAGTATCTTCTTTTCTAGAGCCTCCAAGCTCAAGGAGAAGTTTCTACAAAGGGCCTACAAAGAGTTCTGTTTCAGCCACACCTATTCCATGAAGATCTACAACATTATCATGAGAAGCTTTGAATGGGAAGGCTTTGGAGGAGAACTACATCAGCGTTTTCAAGAATGCATGAACCATGTGGAGTTGGGATAGCAATATAACTCTATGAAAGAGTTTTTTTAGCCATCTCTTCCTTATTTTGAGAGAGGAGAAGAATCTATGAACCACTCCATTTGTATGAGGAGGATTTTTGGTGAAGAACATGCTCATGTAAAACATGTTTTATTTTCTAATTGTATGCATTATTTCACCATGTTTATGCAGGCCATGACTCCAAGGAGGAGTATTTTATCTTGTAAACTTCATGGCCAACATGGGGCCACAAAAAATTCTGAACTTGGCCACTCCCTTGGTGGACAAAGGGAGATTTTTCATCATGATGGGTGATTTCCTAAGGCACCAAATATATCTCACACTTTCAGCCATAGTGAGATAGCATGGGCAGCAAGTAAGTGGTGGGAAAACCACTTACCACATCTAGATCTAATGCAGGCAGGAGATGCACTGCGATGGTTCCACATGTGGGACTATGACCCACCTCCATATGCACAAATTTATGTTTGCTTGTACATTGTTTTGCTCCCATACATTGATGATATTCTTGTACTTTTTATGGGAATGTATGGAGGGAGGATGCGAGGTATGTATGTGCCCCATGGGATGGAGGTTCTCCATGTATCTTATTCTACATGTTTTAGGGAGGACATTGGGTAAGCCATCTTTGTTTCATTTGATTTATTGTCTCCTTATGGGATGGACTATTTACATCTCATGAGAACTTTGGGGGAACAATTCATGGAGGGATGGATTGGTGAACACTTAGCTTATGGAGGAATCTCATCACATGATGGTGTCACCAATGGAGGAGGAAAAGAGTTGCAAAACTCACCTTATCAGTTGCTTGAGGACAAGCAACATTTGGGAGTGGAGGACTGTAATATTCCCAATTAGTCCTAAGCTAAGGGGAATATTCATTTTTTTTAATTTTTCTGTTTCATGAATAAAAATGTAAAAGAGGATAATAAAACTCTTAAAAAACAAATAAATCAATGCCAAATGTGAAAAAGGATAAATTTTGGCTATGTAAGCAAGCACCCTTAGGTGTGAAAGGGGTTGGATATTTTGACTGGGTCAACCATGACCAAATCTACAACGTTGTCTTGGAGGAGTGGCCATCAATGAGGCACAGCGCAGTTTTAGATGGAGATGGCTTGTGTGAAAGAAGCTATTTCATTGAAGGTGTTTTAGGGTTTACAAGATCTTAACTTATTAAAGGAAGAGGATGGCAGCATGAAAAGGTTGTTGAATGATATCAAATTTCTGAAGTATTTTCTGTTTAGAAATACAACCTTTCTTTGGTTGTTTAACCTAGATTGCAAATGTTGTTTAGAATTGGGTGTTCCTGATCGGGAATCCCACCTCTTCCCATTGAGTAGCTCTTGGGAGAGTCTTGTATTGCATAGTCCACTATCTAGCTTGAGGCCAAGCTTCTTCTTCCAACTACAACGCAGATTCTGTTGAGGTTTTGGTTGTCTTTGAACGCTGCAACAAGTGGAGGCTAGATCTACTCAGATCTAGACCATTCTTGTGCTCCTTTTCAGTGGGGAAGGCTTCTATCCCATTGGCAAGAGAGTATTGGATCATTGGAGCATCATTTCAGATCTTGGCATGTGGCCAAACATTATCTAAACCCTACAGCGTAGTTTCACTTCTAGATCTGCATTTTTACTGTAGGTGTTGTTGCAGGGTCTTTTGGCTCATCTTTGGAGGAGTGATTTTCATGTGTTGGGGATCTGCCCTTCACCTTTGAGATCCATTGAAGAGGATCGTTATATTGTATATATCAGATCAGATTTGAATATTCCTGAATATCTGAATAGTTTTGCAGATCTGCAGATTTAGATCTCAGATCTACTCCTTGTACACGATCTTTTGCTGAAAACCCCAAGGGGGATTTGAAGAGGAGCCTATCTAGTGTATGGAACTATTACAGATCTAACTTTTGATGCACTGATTTTCTCTAGATCTGAAGTGTAAACAACAAGTGCTACATCTCAATAAAATAACGTTGTCAAGCCTTTTTTAGTCTATTCATGTGATTGCGGCATCTCTTTTTGAGGATTTTCTTCCATTGGAGACTTCTATTTCCTGTTGTACATCTTATGGGCCTCATTATACATCTAATTTTCTATTGTAAATGTTAAAGAAGGGCCTCCATATGGCCTCCTGCTCTTACTTTGATGATCTGCGTTATTTTTCCTGCATATCTTTTATATGTTGTTGCATTCCCTATTCGGGAATATTACACCATTCAAATGCTCCAATCACTCTTTTCATTCATATTTAGCTCCAAAATATCAGTGAGAGCCATCCAAGCACACTCATCATCGAAATTGCACTCTCAAAAGCATTTTTCCTCTCTCACGTTGCGTTTTTCAAGAGCACGTTGTGTTTTTATTGGCCATGCTGCGCTTTCACTATTTGAGGGCAAAGGATCATTTTCAAGGGTTTCCTTCGGCAAACAAGGGTTCCAGCATCTTCTTTGCATGTAAGTAATACCCTACAAACTCTTCTTTTCCTCAGTTTCTTCAACATTTCAATGTTGAAGTCTCTCCTAGCCTCCACGTCGTGTTTCCATGGTTTGGCACTTGTGGTTGACTTCCAGCAGCAAAAATTAGTTTCCCTACTCATAATACCCTTCCCTACACCCTACACACTCCCTAAAGCCTTCCCTACCCCTGCTCCCTCATTTCTCTAATTCCTATACTTAACCCTAGCTCCTATGTTGCGCTTTTGCCGGTTTTAGGGTCAGGACTGTGTTTTAATTCCTACAACCTATCCCTACACTCTTTTTTTCATCCTCCACTTCCCTAAGCTTCCCAATACCCCTATCCACCTCCCAAAATTTTCCCTACCTACATAGCTCCTCCCTAACCCCTACATTCCATCACCTAAAGCAAGTAACCCCAATTCTCTATTTTCCAAGTAAAACCTTGTTTTTCCATTTCATCCCACTAGGATTTGTTGTGAAATCTCAAACATCGAGGGAGAAAATAATCCATACAAAAAAGGAGTTCAGTTCAGCAGGTATGATCTGACCAAAGTCAAAGAAAACATAGCTTCACCTTTCCAAGACATGGGTTGCCTAAGGTTTACATTGCACGTAGGGACATTTTTTCTTAAAAATATGTTTCCGACCAAATAGAGATAAATTTTACAAAAGTGAAAGAGGTTTTTTCCATCATAGACCAAGGAACAAAATAATCCTTAATTTTATACACGTATATTATTATTTTGGAGAAATGCCAAAAATACAATTGCTACAGGAGGTTTTCTGCACTTCTGGCCAGCTTGACTTCAAGATAGTTTTTCAGGGGTTTGAAAACAGTGTTTGTAGTTCTTTATGACTCTGTTTTGTATCAAGAATGCTAAGCTTTCAAATCATACCTTCTGATATTTATTTGGAGCTCAGGAGACAATCAAAATTAACCTGCAAGATGGCGTTGTGCTTTTCCAATTTTTAAGTGATCAACTTTAAACTTGGGTTCTGACCAAATGGGAATGTATTTTGGAAAACATGATGAGTGTTTTGTTCATAACATGCCAAGGAACAAAAACCTCTCTCATTTTTTCAAAAAAATATGTTTAAAGAGATATGGACCTACCTTGGAGCCCTAGTTTTGCAGAAAATATTGAAATTTTTAAAAGTTTTGGCAATTTTTGCACAGTCCTTAGTCCAAAAACGCAGCGTACCTCACGCTGTGATTTTTTTAGGGGGGCTACAAATGCCAAAATTTTACATATTTAGGTTTCTAGTGATCTCTACATGAACTTCAGCCCTTGGGATAGCCATGTCGCACTTTCTGGTGGGTTAAAATGTCAAAAAAACACCTTTTTGCCCTGTTTTTCAAAAGTTCGTTGCGTTTTTGGAGTACTTGTGGGAGAATTGATTTTTTGAGGACTAGGAGAAGTATTTTTCAGTGCTTTATGTTTATATCATGTGGAATACATGCATAGCTTTCTCCAAAATCTTTCAGATCAGGATTTCAACCTCGGGAAGGCCTCCAAAATCCTCTTGCACCAAATTCGTCGTGTTTTCTCCTAGCACACTGCGTTTTGCTGATATTTCTCTGTGTTTTTTCCCGGAAGCTAATTTTCTTCATTTGATCAGTCAAAATCAGTTTCACCTAATGTAATTTGTCATTTGTGATGTTGTAATGATGCTTTAAGGTGTAAATAGGCTGGTTAAAGTGAAAATTAGGTAGATTTGTGCTTGTAAATACCTTTCATGGTCGAATGTATCAGTTTTTCTATCTTGAGGAGAGTTTTGTTAACCTCCCTAGTCTTTAGGTTTTAGGTGAGGAAATCATGTGAATTGTTCCTCCACTCTAGGATTTGACCCCTGAGAGAGGGGAAATGGTTTTTTGTCTATATGTATGGATCTCTAAGTCATTTTGATGGTTGGACATTAGAGGGTGAGACTATTGTAGCTTGTACTTCAGCTTTTATTCAGGAAATCAAAGGACCAATTGCAGCTATTATCTAGGAATTCATGTGTAGTGAGTTTTTGATGTTTTATTTTCTTTTTTATAGTCTTATATAAATGATATACATGTTTTCTTTCCATCTCTTGCTTTCTTCACTAATCTTCCTAAAATTTTGATAAGCAGAATTCTTCATAAAGTTCTGTTTTGTTTGGGAATGTCATTTTATGTATTATTCCTTCTGTTTTAATGAATTCATGACACATGCTCATTAATATTATCCTTCATTTTCAAACCCTGCACTACACCGACAAAACCATAAGCCCATCAGTAAAGCATTGCTATCTTTCTCCTCCATATCTTTGCAACTGTAACCCTTTGATAATTTGACCTAGGTACCTCGTTTTCATCCCTGATCCAGCAAAAAAACTATCAATTTTTCAAAACCCTAGATCTGACCTAACTAGCCCAAAATCCACTCTTCATCCAGTCAAACCCTTTGGCTATGATTTCTTAGAGAGAGCCTTCTCTGGTTTGGTAGGTCTAGCTACCAAACTAAAATTTTGGTTTGAGGTTACCTCCGTCGATATCCTTTCTCAGCCTTCGGACATTGTGTTAGGCTAACATTTCTGGTGTCATTGTCGGGGAGCGAAGTGACAAATCATCCCCAAGAAAGCACGAAAAGGATCATATCTTATTACTGAAGGTGGACAGTGATCAAACACAAGAAGGCTGAAATCATCCACCTGGCGACTCCAAATCAGTTCGAAATCAAATCAAAGACTCCACTAGAGGATGAACCTTACCAAAAGAAACATGAAAGGACAACATGGAAAGATCAGGTATTCAACATGGACTTTCATCCAAGATATCATGTTCTTTTTCGTGAATTATTTTTTCTTTTTTCCTGAGAATTTCAAAAGGTTTTTCAAAGTATATTGTATTTGAGAAAAGATCCCAGACTTGTATTTTATTCCTTTCCTCTGAAAATTGTGAATACAAATTCTCCTTAAGCTTTTGATCTTGGTCAATATCCTTCTTCTGAAACTTATGTTGACCATCATCAGCTTAATTACCCTCGAGAGATCAAAATTAATCTTACAGCTTCTGTACATACTCTTATATCTTCCAAAATTCCAGATAGATACAAGCCACTCATCTTACCACCTATACTCCATGATTTCCCTAAAAAATATTACAAATATCTTCCCAGGTTTGATGGAGAATATGGTAACATCACTGCTGAGAAACACATTCAGAGTTTTGAAAATTTTCTCGTCCTTTTTGAGGTTTAAGAAGATGATGTCAGTATCAGGATGTTTGCTCTATCTTTGCAAGGCGAAGCTAAGAAATGGTTCAAAAACTTGCCAGCTGCAAGAATTTTCGAGTTCCATCATTTTGTGAAGGTCTTCCTTGATAAATGGGTGATCAAGAGGAATCCTTTTCTGATTATAGAAGAATACAATCATTTGAAAAGACAGCCAGGAGAAACAGTACAACACTTTTCAACTAGGTTCAATCAAGTATACCATTCAATACCTGGTAATATAAAACTACCTCCCGGTTGAGCTCTCTTACACTACCCAAGATGCCTTTGATTCGGAAATGGAGTTTCAATTGAGAGAAAGGAACATTACAACACTTGAAAAAATACAGGATATTGCAATAGTTGTGGAAGCTAATCTGCAGGTCAAAAGATCAAAGTTGGAAGTAGAAGAGAGGGAGAACATAGAGAAGAAGCACTTGACATATTTAGAAGAGAAACTCGACATTTTGGTAATTATAATGGAAGAAATGATGCAAAAGATCATCATGAGAGATGAATTTTTTGTTCAACAACACCATGTCCCACTTATTGCAGAAGAACAAGAGGTTGTTGGCCCTAAATATTTTCCTGCTAATTCCAGTTACCATAGATCCGAAAATGATTGTTTTACGAATTCATTTATGGACAGTCATGAGAATGGATTTGTAAATCAATCCGAGGAGAAGTAATATGTTGATCTAATGTGTATTTTTTATGGCATTACTTATATTGATGATTTACCCAAGTATGATAAATATGATGATGAGTATGTTGTCTAAATCGAGCCTGACTCTTCAAGAAAATCATTGGCATGTTTTTGGGAGGAGGAAGTTCAATTTCAGCAACTCAAATATAGCATTCTGCCTATACATATCAATCATGACAGAAATGAAGAGAATTCAGAAAATTTTAAAGTGAAAGTTATTTGCCTTGTGTTTCGCTTCATTTCAATTATTGAGAGAAAACTTTCCCAAGATTAGAGATCAGCGTTCTTTCAATTTTGATATGGAGCGCGGGGAATACAATGAACTTCTTGATCAGAACTCCTTACCCTTGTGTCTCTCCTCATTTGTGAAAATAAGAGAAAACGATAAGCAAGCAGATAAGCAAGTTGTCAATAGTATAAATGGGCAGCCTTATCATGAATTGGTTGAGGATGTCACTTGTGATATTGAAGCTTCTTCACTCCAGAATCACGGCCACTGAGTTACATTGATTTTCAGACCACGGATCAAAGCTTATAACCTGAAACATATTATGATTTGATGCAGGATAATTCTGTACCATTAATTTTTGATGCATTTTAGTTTTTGAGGAAAACTTTTGATAATATCTCTCAAACAAAGGATGACAAGCCTTTAGAAAATCATGTAGTCTCATTGGAACCAATGTATAAAAAGTTGCATCAGTCTTCTCAAGTTTTCCATGATCCAATAGCTGATGTTTTGGGTGATTCCTGTAGTCAAAAAATTTCTCCATTAGTTAGCTATGAGCTTCAAAACAGAGATGATAAAAATTTGATCAGGAAACCAGCTTCATTGTTTTATTCAGCGAGAATCTCATTACAAATCGCATGCAATAATTTGCATTCATATCAGGAGAGCAGTGATAAAGACGAGGTTTTTTAGAGCCTCTTGCACGTGATGATCTTCCTCCAGAATCAGAAAATGAAAGGAGTGCTTGTATTTATACTGAGTTTCAAGATAAGGTAACATTTCATATTGTGAGGATTATTTTACTAATTTGTTACCGTCAACAAGGGAGATCAATTTCTTGTATTTACGAACCAGGAGCACATTTTCACTGGATATTTGGAGTTGTCTAGTTTTTGTCTTTTCTACCTACTCAAGAAAAATGTAAGTGGGATTCAAGTAAGTAGCCATTTGCGGGATTGGTTACATTGGAAGGATCATTTCACATTATTGTACATACATCATCAGCAGGTGGGTGGTTTTCATTAGGACTTGAAGCCCTCAAGTCTCGATGATATGCTTCCATCAATAAGTTTCGTAAGTGTTGTTTCAGTGAGTAGTCATTTTTTTGAAGTCAAAGTCAGTTCAGTTTGTATGTCAGTTTTTGGCACTGAGTTTGGTACCTTGTTTTTGACTCCATGCCCAATCGATGAGGCTACTTGGTCTATGTTTTTCTTGACACCTCCAATGAGATGCCATCCCCAATTGGAGCTAATGTTAGTGTTAGTCAGTTCTGCCTATCACTAGTGATCAAATGTGCTATTACAAGGTTTTTGTTAGGGTCTCAAGTCAAATTTTTATGGTTTCAGTAGGTCTTCAAATAAAAATTTGGTCATTGGCTAGAGTATCTAGGTTAATGCTACTCCCTTCAGTATTCATGGTTATCATTATTCATCATTGTCATGTTATTTTTCAAGTGTACAGGTCATGGATCAATCAAATTATCATATAGGTCATGGTCTAGGTCATCACTTGTAATTGTCATCATCATGTTAGTTTCAAGTTAAAAATCCATGTTTCTGGTCTTCAGTCCACATATAAAGGGATTTAGCAATTTAGGAAAGCAAATAAAGGTAAAGATACTACTTCGGTTCATAAAGTTATTGCTGCAAAACTTATCACTTTTGTTTTTGGTTTCAAATGAAAGATGATGTCATGCCATGACATATGCCAAAAAGCAATTTTTAGTTTTAAAAGACCATTTAAACACTTGAATCACTCTTTTCATTCATATGGAGCTCCAAAATGTTAGTGAGAGCCATCCAAGCACACTCACCATCGAAATTGCACTCTCAAAAGTATTTTTCCTCTCTCACGCTGTGTTTTTCAAGAGCACGAAGTGTTTTCATTGGCCACGTTGCGCTTTCACTGTTTGAGGGAAAAGGATCATTTTCAAGGGTTTCCTTCAGCAACCAAGGGTTCCATCATCTTCTTTGCAAGTAATTAATACCCTACTCTTCTTTTCCTCAGTTTCTTCAAAATTTCAGTGTTGAAGTCTCTCCTAGACTCCACACTGTGTTTTCATGGTTTGGGACTTGTGGTTGATTTCCAGTAACAAAAACTAGTTTCCATACTCATAATACCCTTCCCTACACCCTACACACCTCCCCAAATCCTTCCCTATCCCTACTCCCTAATTTCTCTAATTCCTATACGCTACGCTTTTGGCAGTTTCAGGGTTAGGACTGTGTTTTAATTCCTATAACCTATCCCTACACTCTTTTAGTCTTCCTCCACTTCCCTAAGCTTCCCAATACCCCTATCTACCTCCAAAATTTTCCCCTACCTACATATCTCCTCCCTAACCCCTACATTCCATCACCTAAAGCAAGTAACCCTAATTCTCTGTTTCCAAGTAAAACCTTGTTTTTCCCTTTCATCCCACTATGGTTTGTTGTGCAATATAAAACATCGAGGGAGAAAAGAAGACATAAAAAAAAGGAGGTCATATCAGTAGGTATGATCCCACCAAAGTCCAAGAAATTATAGCTTCACCTTTCCAAGACGTGGGTTTCCTAAGGTTTACATTGCACGTAGGGACAATTTTTCTTACAAATATGTTTCTGACAAAATAGAGATGAATTTTACAAAAGTGAAAGAGGTTGTTTTCCATCATAGACCAAGGAACAAAAACCTCCTTCAGTTTATACACAGGTATTATTATTTGGTAGAAATTCCAAAAATACAATTGTTGCAGAAGATTTTTTGCACTTCTGGCCAACTTGACTTCAAGACAGTTGTTTAGGGGTTTGGAGATAATGTTTGGAGTTCTTGATGACTTTATTGTGTAGAATGAATACTAATATTTCCAATAGTACCTTATGATCTTGATTTGGAGCCCAAGAAAACAGTCAAAAGTGCCCTGCAAGATGGCGATGTCCTTTCGTTGTGCTTTTCCATTTTTTGATCGATCAACTTTAAACCTGGATTCTGACTAAATGGGAAAGTATTTTGGAAAACTGTAGGAGGTTTTTATTCACAACATTCCAAGGAATGAAAATTATCTCTCTATTTTTCAAAAAAATGTATGGTTAAAGAGATATGGACCTACCTTTGAGCCCTATTTTTGCAGAATATTTTGAAATTTTGGAAAATTTTGGCAATTTTTGCACATTCATTAGTCCAAAAACGCAGCATGCCTCATGCTATGCTTTTTCTGGGGGCCTCCAAATGCCCAAATTTTTACATATTTGGTTTTCTACTGACCTCTACATCAACTTCAGCCCTTGGGACAACCATGTCAGCACTTTCTAGTAGGTCAAAATGTCAAAAAACCACCTCAAAACATCTTTATGCCATGTTTTTCAAAAGTTCGATGCATTTTTGGAGTACTTGTGGGAGAATTGATTTTTGGAGGGCTAGGAGCAGTCTTTTTCAGTTATTGAGGATTTTATCATGTATCAGACAGTCATAACTTTCTCCAGCATCTTTCAGATCAAGATTTGGACCTCGATAAGGCCTCCAAAAGCCTATTGCACTAAATTCACTGCGTTTTCTCCTGGCACACTACGTTTTGTTGTTATTTCGCTGTGTTTTTTCCTAGAAGCTAATTTTCTCCATTTTATCAGTCAAACTCAGTTTCACCTAATGTAATTTTTCATTTATGATGTTGTAATGATTATTTGAGGTGTAAATAGGCTGGTTAAAGTAAAAATTAACTAGATCCATTCTTGTAAATACCTTTGATGGTCAAATGTATCAGTTTTTCTATCTTGAGGAGAGTTTTGTTAACCTCCCTAGTCTTTAGGTTTTAGGTGAGTAAATCATGTGAATTGTTCCTCCTCTTTAGGATTCGACCCCCAAGAGAGGGGAAATGATTTTTTATCTATATGTATGGATCTCTTAGTCATTTTGATGGTTAGACATTAGAGGGTGAGACTATTGTAGCTTGTACTTCAGGTTTTATTCAGGAAACCAAAGGACCAGTTGCATCTATTATCTAGGAATTCATGTACAATGAGTTTTTGATGTTGTTTTTTCTCTGTTGTAGTCTTATATAAAGGATATACATGTTTCCTTTCCATCTCTTGCTTTCTTCAGTGATCTTCCTAAAAGTTTGATAAGAAGAATTCTTCATAAATCTTTGTTTTGTTTGGGAATGTCATTTTATGTATTCTTCCTTCTGTTTTAATGAATTCATGACACATGCTCATTAATATTCTCCTTCATTTTCAAACACTACACTACACCGAAAAAACCCCATGACCATCACTAAATCATTGCTATCTTGCCCCTCCATATTTTTGCAATTGTAACCCTTTGATTAATTTGACCTAGCTACCTAGTTTTCATCCCTGATCCAACAGAAAAACCATCAAATTTTTAAAACCCTAGAGCTAACCTAACTAGCCTAAAATCCACTCTTCATCCAGTCAAACCCTTTGGTTGTGATTTCATAAAGATATCCCTCTCTAGTTTGGTAGGGCTAGCTACCAAACTAAAATCTTGGTTTGAGGTTACCTCCATTGATATCCTTTCTCAGCCTTGGGACATTGTGGAGGCTAACACACTCAACAAATGCAACATCTTGCATGGAAGCTAGAAAATTAGTTACAAATGGAAGGAGCATCACTCTTCTTTTTCCCTATCCCATGAGCTCTTAATTACAATTTATTCGAATTTTAATGTGCAATATATAAAACCAAGAAAGTAGTTCATATGTCAAGAGAAGAAGAGGCATGCAATCTTGTGGCAAGTATGAGCATAAATATTCTTGTATACAAAAGGGTGTGACCATCAAATACTGGAGAATATTGATGTTAACATTCCAGTTAGCTCCATAATGGAAATGTAGATGGAATTGACCTATTGAATGGGTTTTTTCATTGTCATTTCTAAAGATTTTGCCACTCTTCCTGTTGGGAAATATATGGTAGGAAGTATGTCAGATCCTTGACCTTCCTTCTCTAGGTATTGGTGTCAAGCCTCAAGCAAGTATATTCATAGGAAAATTGCCACTTTGTATTTTAATGGATGGAAGATAAAGAATAAGCCATAAGGAAACTCATCAACATCCATTCCTCCAGATTTAGAATCACAAGCCAATTGATATTACAAGAGAAGACTTGGTTCTTGGTACAGATAGAGATGTTAGAAACGGTAAAATTACAAAAATCCAAATTTCTCAGCTACAGAAATATCTGCTATGGGATTGTTATGACAAAATATTGTGCCTTATTGCAAAGTGTTTCACAAGGGGCTAACAAAATGTAACATGGGAATACTACCAATATCACATAAGTAATCACTTCCTCCTTTTAGTGAAATATAAATCCAACAAGGGAGACTTCCCTAGGAGCCTCAAGGAATCCTTAGGCAAAACAAAATCAAATCTAGGGACTTCTATACTAACAACTTATTACCACCACTTAAACATAACATTCAAGGTAATTAATCAAATGGATTTTGAGGGGATTTTTCAGATTTTAACATATGAACTTTCTAAGACAATTTTGGGATGTTTATGAAATTAGCATCAGTCAAAGAGTAAACCACAAACACTACAAATGAATAAAAAGTTGTGGTTGTTGCAAAACTTGTAATTAAGATAGTATATTTCAGAACACAAGTTAGTACAACAACAAATAAATCGGCCCTTGAACTTGAATGCTAATGAAAAATAGGGCTCAAAAGAAAAAGTATACTATATTTTAATTAACACACAAATTTTGAAATTAAAAGGGCATATAAAATCCATAAATTGCAAAATGTCCAGCCATACAAAGGCTGTAAAAGAAATCAACAATACAAGATATAATTAATGAGTCCATTTTTAACCATACAAATGCTCATAAACCCTAACCATCTAGCTATTCTATGACTAAAAATAAAATTTTAGTTGTTATGAACCCTAATTTAATCCTAAAATATAAAATAAAGAGTTAATTTTAAATTTTATGAAAATTTTGGATTTTATGATTGAATATTGGGAGAAAGACTAGTACCTACTTATTTTCAATGAATATGGGGTTAAATAAGGACTCCTTTGGGAGAGTAAGATGATATAGAAAGATATCTAGGGTTGTGCACTACTAACCCTAGAATATCTACCTAGTAACTTGCAAAATCCAAGAAATTTAATGGAAATTTTATCCACTAGAAAGCTTCCTAGGGTTTTAAAGAAGGCAAATATATCTAGGGTTTTTCACTACTAACCCTAGAATATCTACCTAGTAACTTACAATATCCAAGAAATTTAATGGAAAGTTTATCCACTAGAAAGCTTCATAGGGTTTTAAAGAAGGGATTTGCTCAAAAGAAACCAAGTGAGTGCACCCTTTGCACTAGACAAATACAATTAATAAAGAGTAAAATTTTAAATTTTATGATTGACTAACAAGATAAAGATTAGTTCCTACTTGTTTTCGGAGCATAAGGGTTAACGAAGGACTCCCACGTGAGAGTAATATGATCTAGAAATATATCTAAGGTTGTCCTCTTTTGACATTCATCACACAGTGCCCATCCCACTTTTGGTTGTTCACACTGCCCCTCTATGTTCTCATCACAATTCCTAACTACACTCGTAATCATGTTTTTTCCTTCCTCGTTGACACCACTTGAAAATGCCCTCTCCAACTACGTCATGGTTGCAACCTACCACTCTCTATCTCTCTAAAGCTTTGTTTTCTAACAAAAGATTCTTTGTGATGTTCTCACTAAAATTTGAAAGTTTATGTTTTGGTTCATAATTCAATTGCACACTTGAGGAGTTGTGCACCATATACATAGGTGAGGCAACATCAATATAATAGTTAGATTGAAATTTTATTCCATACAAGTCCCCTATGTATTCTTTTAATTGTTTTGTTGTTCTAAAAGAGTTAGTATCATTGTTACTTAACCAACTACATAAACCTTCACCTAGTTTATTATTATTCTTTAAAAAATTCTCCAAACATTTTTGCACACACTCACTTTTAACATATGATATTTTTTTATCACCAATATTGTTCTTCTGTTAGACAGTTTTCCTCTTCCTCTCATGTATACTGCTCAATGCTCATCAATCCAGTTTATTGGCTTCCTCCACTGATATTTTTGACATTTTTCCTTGCTTGGTTTTTACCATATAGCAATATACTTTCCAATCACTTTGTTTCAAATGATACATGTTGAACAATATTCTCTTCAACAAATATTGTGAAATATTCCAAATTGGAAAACTAATGGTTTGTCTCCAAATTTCAAAGTTTTGATTTGAGTATTTTAGTAACAGATTACTTTAATTATTTGATTTACACTTCACTGTAGGTGCCTTATATGGTTTCAGTCATACAAATAATGTCCTCAACTTGACATGTACCAACCAACTTCCAAGAAATGACAAAATATGCATTAATTGTATGCACTCATAAATTCATAAATATGTTGATAAATGATAAGGAATCCCATAGAATAATGTTTCTCATTGAAATATGAGCATACAAGGAAGGAATTAGTAGCATGGACCTTAACATTAGAATCCATTCATTAAAAGAGAAACATATATCAATTATAACTCATATGAAATGACTGCTCCAGGATTTGTTTGAGAGGAGCATTGCCTCGAAATGGAAGCATAGGTCCACATGAGATGGCAGCCTTGCTTGGCACTTATTTCTTCAAATCTGGACTGATATAAAATTCAGGTCCTTACACGAGCTATCCCAATTAACCGAATGACCCCGGTCACTTCAACTTGACTCCAAGAACTCATGGGAAATCTCAAAAATTAAATACGACCCCCTAAGAATACCATTCCACCTACAATAGCTCATACACTTTACCCTTTGAGTGAGATGCAGCCCAGGTTGGACAGACTAATCGACCCATAGTGAGACTATCTTGGGACACTTTTTGGGTGACTAAACTATCTGTTGGATGAAGGGAATGGATTGTTGGTTCCTTTAGGAAGCTATCACAAAGGGAATATCCCCTACAAATGACGTTTCCAACCTCCAATAACAGTGGAACCTTTTTTTCGTGCTCAGAACACAACTGTATCACTGCTTCTTTCAAGTTTGAACTTCAATAACATTAAGGAATTCGATCTGTGGTAAAGGAACTCATTCCTTTTGAGATGTTGCTAAAAAATAACTGATCACTATCATATGCATATAAAAGCCTTCATTGGACTTTTAAATTTGATTACCATCGTTACATATAGGTACTCTTATATGTTTTCTTCCATTTACTTGTCTTCATTGTTTTCACAGTAATTTCATCCTGAAGCATATTTGCACTTCCTACTGTAACTTTTGCAACATCTAGAGCATCTGGAAACTCTGGTTTCCCTTTAAATTTCCCTTTTCTCTTTGCTTTCATTTTCCCTAATTTTTTTGTCCAAATATTCCAGTAGCGTCGACATATGAAGTTGCTGAAATCATATCATGCAATTCATTGTCCCTGTATTCATTTCTGTTGTTATCTAAAGTCTTATTGCTCTAAAGTATGTCAGATCCTTGACCTTCCTGCTCTAGGGATTGGTGTCAGACCTCAATCAAGTATATTCAGAGGTCAATGGACACTTTGTATTTTAATAGATGGAAGATAAAGCATAATCCATAAGGAAACTCATCAAGATCCATTCCTCTAGCTTCAAAATGACAAGCCAATTGATCTTACAAGAGGAAGCGCAGTGCTTGGTAGACATAGAGATGTTAGAAACAGTAAAATTACAAGAAAAATCAAACTTCTCAGCTACAGAAATATATGCTATGGGATTGTTATGAAAATATGTTGTGACATATTCCAAAGTGTTTCACAAGGGACTAACAAATTGTAACATGGGAATACTACCGCTATCGCATAAGTAATCACTTCCTCCTTTTAGTGAAATATAAATCCAACAAGGGAGGCTTCCCAAGGAACCTCAGGGAATCCTTAGGTACGACAAAATCAAGTCTAGGGCCTTCTATACTAACAACTTATTACTACCACTTAAACATAACATTGAAAGTAAGGAATCAAATGGTTTGTGAGGGGATTTTTCATATTTTAGCATGTGAACCTTCTAAGACAATATTGTGATGTTTATGAAATTAACATAAATCAAAGGGTAAACCAAAAACACTACAAATGAAGAAAAAGCTATGGTTGTTGCAAAACTTGCAATTAATATAGTATATTCAAAACACAAGTTATTACAACAAAAAATAAAGTGGCCCTTGAACTTGAATGCCAATTAAAACTAGGGCTCAAAAGAAAAATTAGACTATATTTTATTTAACACACAAATTTTGAAAGTAAAAGGTCATATAAAAGCCCTAAAATGAAAAATGTCCAGCCCTACAAAGGTTACAAAAGAAATCAACAATACAAAATATAATGAACGAGTCCATTTTTAACCATAAAAATGCTCATAAACCCTGGACATCTAGTTATTCTATGACTGAAAATAAAATTTTAGTTGTTGTAAACCCTAATTTAATCCTAAATTAGAAAATAGAGAGTAAAATTTTTAATTTTATGAAAATTTTGAATTTTATCATTATGATTGAATATTGGGAGAAATAATGGTACCTACTTATTTTTCAGGCATATGGGGTTAACGAAGCACTCCTTTGGGAGAGTAAGATGATCTAGAAAGATATCTAGGGTTGTTCACTACTAACCCTAGAATATCTACCTAGTAACTTACAAAATCCAAGAAATTTAATGGAATTTTTCTCCAATAGAAAGCTTCCTAGGGTTTTAAAGAATGGATTTTCTTAAAAGAAATCAAGTGAATGCACCCTTTGCACTAGACAAAGACAATTTAATAACGAGTAAAATTTTAAATTTTATGATTGACAAATTCAAGAAAGATTAGTACCTACTTGTTTTCGGAGCATAAGGGTTAACGAAGGACTCCCATGGGAGAGTAAGATAATATAGAAAGATATCTAGGGTTGTCCACTTTTTACATTCATCACACAGTGCCCATCCCACTTTTGGTTGTTCACACTTCCCCTCTATGTTCTCATCACAATTCCTAAATGCACTCGTAATCATGTTTTCTACTTCCTCATTGACACCACTTGAAAATTTCCTCTCCAACCACATCATTGTTGCAACCTACCACTCTCTATCTCTCTAAAGCTTTGTTTTCTAACAAAATATTCTATGTGATGTCCTGACTAAAATTTGAAAGTTTATGTTTTGTCTCACAATTCATTTACACACTTGAGGAGTTGTGCACCATCTACATAGGTGAGCAGCATCAATAGAAGAATTAGATTGACATTTTATTCCATCCAAGTCCCTTATGTCTTCTTTCTGTTGTTTTGTTGTTCTAAAAGAGTTAGTACCATTGTTACTTGACCAAATACATAAACCTTCACCTGGTTTATTATTATTCTTTAAAGAATTTTCCAAACATTTTTTCACACACACTTTTAACATATGATAATTTGTTATCACCAATATTCTTCTTTTGTCAAACAGTTTTCGTCTTCCTCTCACATATACTGCTCAGTGCTCGTCAATTCAGTTCATTGGTTTCCTCCACTGATATTTTTGACATTTTCCCTTGCTTGGTTTTTAGTTTTTACCATATAGCAATATACTTTCCAATCCATCTGTTTCAAAAGATACATGTTGAACAGTCTTCTCGTCAACAAATATTGTGAAATATTCCAAACTAGAAAACAATTGGTTTGTCTCCAAATTCCAAAGTTTTGAATTGAGTATTTTAGTAATATATTCCTTTAATCATTTGTTTTACACTTCACTGTAGGTGCCCTATATGGTTTCAAACATATAAACAATGCCCTCAAAATTACATGTACCAACCAAATTCCAAGAAATAACAAAATATGCATTCACTGTATACACTCATAAATTCATAAATACATTGATATATGATAAGGCAGCCCATAGAATAATTTTTATTTTTGAAATTTGAGCATCCAATGAAGGAATAAGTAGCATAGAACTTAACATTAGAATCCATCCATTAAAAGAGAAACATATAGTAGTTATAACTCATCTAAAATGACCGCTCCAAGCTTTGTTTGAGAGGAACGTTGCCAGGAAATGGAAGCACAGGTCCATGTGAGATGGCAGCCTTTCCTGGCACTTATTACTTCAAATCTAGACTGAGATAATAAGCAGGTCCTTACAACATCTATCCCAACTAAATGAATGACTCACAGTCACTTGAAATTGACTCCAAGAACTTGTGGGAAAGCTCATAAATTAAATACGATCCCCCTAAGAATAATATTCCACCTATAGTAGCTCATACACTTCAGACTCTGAGTGAGACGCATCCCAAGTTTGACAGAGAACTCGACCCATAGTGAGACTACCTTGGGACACTTGTTGGGTGATTGAACGGTCTGTTGGATGAAGGGAATGGATTGTTGGTTCCTTTAGGAAGCCACCAAGAAGGGAATAACCCCTAAAAATGCCATAGTCGACCTTCAATAATAGTGGAACCTTTGTTTCGTGCTCATAACATAACTGCATCACTGCTTCCTTCAAGTTCGAACTTCCAAAACAATAAGGAATTCGATCCATGGTAAAGGAACTCATTTATTTTGAGATGTTGCTAACAAATAACTGACCACTTTCATCTGCATATAAAAGCCTTCATTGACTTTGTAAATGTGATTTCCTTCATTGCATATAGGTATGTTTCTTTGTTTTATTCCATTTACTTTTCTTAATTTTTTTCATAGCAATTTAATCCTCAAGAATATTTTCACTTCCTACTGTAACTTTTGCAACATCTAGAGCATCTGGAAACTTTGATTTCCCCTTGAATTTCCCTTTTCTCTTTGATTTCTTTTTCCCTAATTATTGTTGTCCAAATATTCCAGTAGGATCGACATGTGAGGTTGTTGAAATCACATCATGCAATTCATTGTCCTTGTATTCAGTCTTGTTGGTATCTAAAGTGTCCATGCTCATCCCTGATTTTGAAAATTGATCTAAATGCATCTCTAGTGTCCTTGTTTCTAGATGAAGCTCTTTTTTTGGGTTTATAACATCCCCATTCCAGATTAATGTGATTTTCTTCATTGGCTTTGTAAATGTGATTTCCTTTGTTGCATATAGGTACGTTTCTTTGTTTTCTTCCATTTACTTTTCTTCATCCTTTTCATAGAAATTTCATCCTGAATCATATTTTCACTTCCTACTGTAACTTTTGCAACATCTAGAGCATATGGAAACTCTAATTTCCCTTTGAATTTACCCTTTCTCTTTTCTTTCCTTTTCCCTAATTATTGTTGTCCAAATATTCTAGTAGGATCGACATGTGAGGTTGTTGAAATCATATAATGCAATTCATTATCCCTGTATTCAGTCTTGTTGGTATCTAAAGTCTCCATGCTCATCCCTGATTTTGAAAATTGATATAAATGCATCTCTGGTGTCCTTGTTTCTCAATGAAGCTCTTGTTTTGGGTTTCTAACATCCCCATTGCCCTGTTAATGTCACATTCGCAATCTTTGGCACATCAGCACAATTGTTGCTTCTACTTTTTTCAAGTGCCTTTGTTCGATGTCAATTAAATTTCCATCCATTTCATGCATGGTGATTGCAACCTAATCTTCGTGACTAACGTTATTCTCATTTTCTTCAACCCTATAATCAAAATTATTTTTATCCTTGAATCCTTGAGGACATGTCTCTATTTTAATTGCTTTACTGATATGGAATTTACTTTCCTCCATGCACATTGTCGAAACATTTGAATGTCGACCAACTACATTTTTCTCTCATATCCTTGTTATTTCCATTTGTTTGCAGTTCTATAGAAAGCACTAAACCACTGGAATAGGTTTGTTTGTCAATGACACTAGCTTTTGAACACGTTGACAAAGCAAGCCCTTCAAATTTATTTGTATTCAATGGACCAGCTCCACCAACACTTAAGGGTACAAATTATTCTAAATTCGGAGAATCACACGTTTTTTTGAGCTATTGGTCTTTTTCGGGATGAATGATTTACAAACAATTGGTTTAGCACATGTTTTTAATGGGGTTTGTGCCAAAATTTCATCCTCCTTATTCATCGGTGTTTCCCCTTCTGTTTGCAAAAAACAATCTGTTTTTCTAGATATATCAAAACAAATTTGTCTCTAGTTTTTCAATCACCACTTCTAAATCCTTCCTAGTTCCTTTAAGAATAGGCAAGGTTCTTCCTGCATATAATGCATCTCTTTTTCTAGAAATCTCATTTGAGAAGCCCCTTTTAATTTCAAATCTTCAACACTCCCCACATTACTTATTACTTTATTTAAGCTCATTTCCAAAGATATATCATGGCAGAGTTCTACCTATGATTTTTCAACCAGCTTTAAGTCCCTGTTAGTCTCTAAGAAAACAAGACAAACTTCTTGTGCATTACATAGCTGATTTTCTCTAGCCATCACGACTTTCCTCTGATTTTCAATTTCATACTTGTCTGTATATACTGCATCATATCCCTTATCCTCTCTTACATTCTTCTTGAACCTCATAATCCTCACCACATCATGCATCGCATAGTTGTTCCTCTCTAGCATTCTTATTCGATATCATTCTTATTCGATATTTCCTGCATAATTCCATCCTCTCTTGCCCTAGATTGGGAGAAAAAAGAGAATGAGTTTTGCTTAGCACAAATTTGACAGCCTGCCCAAGATCGACACCAATGCTAGGTTGGGCATCAAAATGGGAACTGATTCTAAATGGATCTACATAACACTCGAAAATGTTGGAAGCTTTATTAGTGTATATTAATATTGGGTACTCACAATTTGAATAATAGTAATAAGCAATCACAGCCTTCGGTTACGCCCTCAATTGTCTAGAATCAACTTCACGATCACATTCACCTCCATGGTTGACTTTTCAAATGCCTAAAACATCATGTTCACCTTCTCTCCTCATAAGTAAATATGCCCCCATACAATTTTCGAATTGATGACTATTAAAACTCGTTTTTTTTTTTTTTTAATTTTGGTAGTACTTTTCATTTTTTCTCATTTTTCTCTTTTTTTTTACTTTATATTCATCAACATGTCCAGATACATCACCTCGATTGGGGAAGGGAATTGAACCTGTGATGAGTGCTATAACAACCCGCCTCGTCACCATTTAACCAAGACCCCACGGACAGCCATTAAAACTCGTTAACAACAAAACTTCAAAGTCTAAAACAAAGGGTCTCAACCACTCCGGAAACCTTCATTTCCAATGTCCTCCATTTTCCCCTTTGTCACCTCACAAAGAAAGTGCACCAATGAGGTCAATCTTTACCCCTAATTCACATCCAAATAATTCTTTGCCATTTTTACTTTATAAAACAAATGATGAAAAAACCCTAGAAATGGTTGCAACAGCTTCAGTTACAGGGCAGATCATGACATCAGATATCCGACATAAAAACCATTGACAATATCATTCAATTTTAGTGGGAGAAAACTATCAACTGAGAAATGGTTTTATTTTTCACAGTACCTGAACAAGACCTACCTGCGACCAAAGTGTGTCCAAGCGTTGATCTGCCATTTCTCCACCTGCATCGCCTCGCTCATGTGCCCTAGGTTTAAATGGGATGCATTCCTCTTGAAAATTTTCAAATCAGGCCTGCAGCTCATCAATTATACTTCATTGTTTGCCTTACCAAAGCCCACTTCTGCTTACGAAGAAGCTATCATAGTTGTGGTAGAGTTAGCGCACTTTTTCTTTCTCTATGCATTGACTCAGTTTCACATTTCAACAACGTGGCTAGTAAATATGAAAATATTTTATAATTTAAAAATCATTATAAAGTAATATTTTAAAATGTTAAATCTATATATATATAATTGAAAATCTGAATTATATAGCAATATATTATATGGTCATTAAAAAGCATAGAGTCATAAAGTTGAAGTGTTTGGATCTCAAACATGTTATAATAGTTAATATTGGAAAAAAAAAAATTCTATACTAGCCTAGATTTATTTTAATTCACTATCTATCAAGTACTAAGAAGGATCAAATTCCTTGAGGTACAAATTTCCTTTAGAGTGAAAAGAGATTGTATTCCATTAGAAACTTGTTAAATCCAAAGTTAAGATGGATCTATGCTACTTTAATAAATTAACTATTTTACCTCATTTTTTTTGTAAGCTCGACAACAGTGAGGCTACATCGTGGTCATGGCCAAGAATACACCTGAATAGGGAAGGGGATTGAAACGGCGACTTAACATCTAAGAGTGCCTTAATAGCACACTCGACCACCATCTATCCAATACCTATGGACTATTTTACCTCAATTTTATTTTTCTTAATTTTTTTTTATTTTTTTTATTTTTTTTATGTATTTTTACCAAGTCAAAATGTTTACATAAAAAAAATTACTTAATAGGACATTAAAACATCTCTCTGTATTGGGTTGGAGAGTCCCTCTCGGGGCAACAATTAAAAAATATTTGGTAATGTATAAAGTTTCTAGTAACTTGTTAGCAAAAACAAAATCTGCATTCGGCCACTAAATTAATTTTTGAATTTTGTTGTTAATAAGTCCTTCTTGTCCTCTCGTCCTTTGTTCGCATATCAAGGTTTGGGACCATAGAGGAACCTCCATGCATCCAACCCACATTCTCATAAAGGCCTATTATGCTTTTTGGCATGATGATATTCTAGTTTTCCAGGTGTAAGACTCGGAATAACCACAGTCGTCATTTTTAGTCTACGTTTTGAGTCTGGATCTAGACCCATCATCAGGACAACTTGGTAAGAAGAGAGAAGATCAAGGTTAAGAGAGATCTACTTCTATCTTTAGGATCAAAATTCAAAGAAGAGAATAAGATCTCTCTTAACCTTGATCTTCTCTCTTCTTAGCAAGTTGTCCTGATGATGGGTCTAGATCCAGACTCGAAACGTAGACTAAAAATGACAACTGTGGTTATTTCGAGTCTTACACCTGAAAAACTACACCACAGAAACCTCCAATCTATCATCGATATTCTAGTTATTTAAATAATCAAACATTTATTTTTATTGTTTTTTGTTTGTAATTAGGCGAATCCTAGGTTGGGGCCAGCCTACTTATTGATTAGAAGAAGATTGATCCACCCATAATGGGATGTTTATCACTAGGATTGTATGAGGATTTGGTCAAGCATGGGCTCCCCTTGGGGAGTTTAATACCCCCAAGTAGTTTCCACTCCTCAACCCCTCATAATGAGGTTTTAACCGATGACCTGGCAGGGACTAAACCAAACACAAGCCAACTGGTCTACACCTCATATGTTGTACATGTTAGTTGGTCATATTTTTATTATTGGACTATAGTAGTCATTTACGCTAATCATTTTTAATTTTGTCACTTATTATATAGTGATATATTTTAGTCATTTAAGTTAGTCGCTTTTAGTTGGGTCAGTTATTATCTAGTCATATATTATATCCCTAGACTAAATTAGTCATTTGAGTTAGTCATTTTTAGTTGGGTCACTTCAAATTGCTCAAATTTAGTAGTAATTCACTTGAAATAATTGTGGTGACTAACGTTTTTAGTCGTGTAGTCACTAATCTCTCATTTTGCACTAGTGTATTTTGATTCAGGCTCTGATACCATGTAAAAATTAATAGAAATTTTATATTACTGGTGAATTCAAACTGAAAACAAGAGATTATAAATTTCCTATACAACTCTATGGAATAGAAATAACAATTTAGAAACACATGCAATGAAATGCAACCATCAAAAACATAGGAACACAATGATTTACAGGGGAACCCAACTAGGAAAAACCCCTCCACTACTTTGCATTAATTCGGATGAAATGAGAAGCTATTACAATGAATTGCTTTAGCTTTGAAGCACACCCTGCACTGTAAACTTGTTATATTGTTGAATGACTATCTCTGGTCAACACTTAGCCTATTCAAGCCCTCGGGATCTTCCTATTTCCTTACACAATTCAAGTGAAATTGAGATCCTAAATAATAGGGGAATTTCCTATTTCCTTACACAAATCGCAAGGAATTGATCACCTGCCTCAAGTGCAAAACATGTACACTCAACTAGTATACAATTAATTTTACGCATTTCTTTTTCCTCCACTCCAGCTAGGAAATTCGAAGTCCATGCATGTTTGGGCTATTTTGGGTTGTTTGATCAGTTAACTGAGAGATCACTGAGTTGACAATAGTCATAAATACTCAATTGACCTTTAACTGACTCCACTAATTACTAGAGCTCAATTAAATGAGTTCAACTAAAAATCATTGAACTAGATTGCTAAATTTTAGCAATCACCACATGCACAACTAAACTCAAAGCCTACAAACTCAAATTTGTTGATCTAGCTAGGAGAAAAATATGTGTCACATGAGTTAACTTCCATCTAAATCATCTTGCTGATGTGGAAAATCAAATTACTCAATTAGACTAAGGCAAAAGTCAAATTGAACCTGTCTTGCTACAATTTCTAACACTATCTTTGGTTATTATGATGAAAATAAAAGATCCTACTCTATTTACATATTATGTCTTTGTGAGCCACCACTCATAGGAAGCACCAACTCCCTTAGACTGTTTGCTAGCACCCACTAGCAGGAAGAACCAACTCCATTCCATAGACCCCTGGTCAGATTACCAAAATCACCAACAGAAGCACCAACTTCTTGGAATATTTATTGCAAGCACCAACTTACAGGAGGCACCAACCTCCAAGCTCTCTTCACCAAACCAGCCCTGGAGAAAACTTTTAGGTCCTTCCACATTATCAGCTTACGTCAATCCTGCATCATGTTGATTTCATTAATGCGACGTGGTGCCTCCTAGGTGGTGACATGTGTCACCCAGATTTTGCCCACTTGGCCATCTCAAAATGTTGAAAAAAATTCCTATGTGTTTTCTTCTCATGTTGCCACATCCTTGAGCTGACGTCATCCTTCCAACCTGACTACCACATGTAGCTAATCCCACATAGGTTATGATACAGGGATCAGGATTTTTTTTTCCTATCGAACTTGCCTAAACTATTGACTAATACACTCGAGTACCACTAGCTCAGGGGTCTGAGCCCAATTTTCCACTTATTTTTTCCATAAGATAGCCCCACCTCTGACTAGCCAAATATGCCTAAGTCTCGACTTGGTCCAAAATTTACCTAAGTCCGAAATTTCTTTAATAAATATTTTTTGCATAAAAGACAAGAGAGAGGTAGAACCTTGAGCCCTCTAACCTTTCCTTTTGACCTCTCTTATTTACATACATTTACTGGCCATAACGATTAATCTAGAAGGAATTTTCCAAACCTCATAATACAATTGGAAAGCTCTTTCCGAGCACTATCCAACTACACCACTTCTAGGAGCAAATGAGTTAATCTCCTGAGGAAAAATGCCATTAAATCTTGGGTTACCCAACCATCATTTCTATAAGGTTTTATAGCTTCTTTACTTGTCCTGCTATTATGATGATTCTTTACCAAATACTACAACAAGCATAAGACTCCCTCTAAACTTGAAACACCATGAATTTTTCATTATTTCCCATTTGACATTAATTCCAACACACTTGATGGCACCTTCCATCCTAAAAATTCAAATTGTCCAACAGTTGAGCATATTTGAAGAGGTTGTTAAAAAATATGGGTGTGAGAAGAGACTTGTAGAGTAGAGGTACATTTGAAATTAGAGGTTGATTATCTGAGGATGTTGGTTGTACAACTAGATATTTGGTTGTTTAAGAGCTAAAGTAGTGAGAACAGAAAATATAATTATGATGATTAAAGGAACAACGTATATGTGGATCTGAGTTTGAAAATGGATGAAAAAGGGATCTTCTAGGTTTTGCAGGTTGTTTCCTGCACTTAAGGATTCGGTGCTTCCTTTAGGTGGGTGTTTGAAAAATAACTTAGGTGTCAATTCCTCTTGCAATTTGTTGCCTACAAATCAAGGAGTTGGTTCTTCCTACAATTCGATGCTTGTAATATAATTGGATTTGGTGCCTCCTTCGAGTGGGTGCTTGAAAATTAGGGAGTGGTTGCTTCATTCTGGTTGGTGCCCATAAACATAATGTAACCACATGTTGGAGATTGCATTTTTCATAAAGAACTAAAATAATATTGGTGGTTTTCTCCCTTTATGGGTTTCCACGTACATCTGGTGTCTCTATATATTACATATGTATACGTTTTTTATGATGTTGTTGCGTGATTTATGTGTTTCATACATGATTTATTTCTCAGTAAATTGAAATATTGTAATGTGGTAATAATCATTAAACTTTTGTGGTAAAGGTAGGAAAAAAAGAAAGCTTTCGAACAGTCGAGCGTTGTTGCCTCCTGCTGCAACCTGCTCTGCGTAGCCTGAGACTGGGCTCTGCCCTCTCGGCCGTTTCCGCCTCTGACCCTGGTCCTCCTGACCTCTGGGTCTCTTGATCTCTTGTCAGATCTTCTTGGATCTGCGCCCTTGGAGATTCTTCCTGCAGGATCTGATCGGATCCTCTTCTTCTTCATCCTGGTCTTGAGATGCCTCACTTCCTGTATTTGCTTGGTGCAGATTGGTTTTGCTGATTTGACCTTCTTTTCCATGGAGGCCCAAGGCTCGCCCATCGGTCCCTCGCAAGCTCCATCCCCGGAAGCTGAAGCAACCTTCTCCTCTCTACTTGCTTCGCTACCCAAAAAGAAGAAGTCTGAAAACGCTAAGTTCGTCAAAAGGCTCGATGATGTTCCGGAGGTAAACCTCCCTCCTGAGGGTCCGATCCAGGTCGCTTTGTCCCTAGCAGATCGTGCCCTGGTGGGTCAATTCACGAGCCTTTGGCCCTCGCCAAAATCGACGGAAAACTGGGTCGTTAAGAACTGGGTTCCACTGATCAAGAACAAATTCACCTCATATTTTATGGGCAGAGGCTTCTTCCTGTTCGAGTTCAACACAAAGGAGGACAAAGACCTGATCTTTAGGAATGGGCCCTATTTCATGGGACCTCAGGGCCTCTACCTCAACAAATGGACCCCTGAATTCGATCCGGTCGTAGATGTCCCAACAGCTGTCCCTGTCTGGGTTCGGTTCCCTAATCTTCCAGTGCATTGTTGGAACTGGAATTCCCTCAAGCACATAGGTAATACTTTGGGAAAATTCATTGATAGAGCAAACAACAACGATCAGTATGATTGAGCCTGAATCTGTGTCGAGGTGGACTTAGAGGTGGGGCTTCCGGAGGCCATCAAATTAAAGGTTGGCAGTTGGACGCATGTGCAAGTGTTGGACTATGAGCAAATCCCTTTCAAATGTCGTAAATGTCACATCTATGGCCATTTTGCAAGAGGGTGCCCGAACAAAGGGGAAGCAAAGAAAGGAAAGGAAGATGGCTGGAACCAGGTCAAGAGGTCAAAGACATCTCACAAGAAATCTGGGGTTCATGGCCCCCAGCTTGCCTCCACCCAGAATGTTCCCCCGCCAAAAAGTCAAGAAAATAGGTATGAGGTCTTAAGCTCTGCTGAAGAGACTCCTCAGGAAGAAGATAAGCAAGATAAACCATTAGAAAAAATGACTTTAGCAGAAGCAAGACCTGAAGAAAGCACCACGGCAAGATAAAGGATAAGCAAACAGAAGCCTCCGAGGAGGAACATGACTCGGAGGAGTCTGAGGAGGATGGAGAAATAGGCGATACGCAGACATCGGTCAGAAGATCTGCAAGGGGCTACAAATCTGCTAGAGAAAAGAGAGATCGGGAAACTTACAAAGACAAGCTTCAGGGTAGTCAGCCCACTCTGGAGAAACTCCTTGGCAAAAAGATGAAGATGATCAAAAATCAAGCGCAGGGCTCTAAGGGAGCCCATCATCATAAAAATAAATGATAAAGATTGTCTCCTAGAACTGCAGAGGAATGGGGAGCAAAGTGAAAGAAGAAGCAACGAGAAGCCTTATAATAAGAGAATCCCCATACATTCTTCTGATTCAGGAGACCAAAATGGAGGACAAGGAGTTTCTCCAAATCAGTAAAAAAATTTGGAAAGGAAGCAACGGTCATGCAGTTTCAGCACGGGGAGCCTCTGGGGGACTGGGCTCTCTCTGGAACCCTCTCAAGTATAGGCTGGTCACCGAGCTGCACAACACCCACTGGCTGTTTTTGAAGCTCCAACCTTTGGACTCGAGGGAGGCTGTCAGTCTTTTCAATGTCTATGTTCCAACAAATATAGGGGAGAAAAGGGAGTGCTAGGACTCCATCAGACATCTGTCGGAGTCAGAAAACTTGGAAAACATCATTGTTGCAGGTGATCTAAACCTTACCTTGCGCATGGAAGAAAAGCGAGGAGGCACAATCATAAGGGACCCTGCAAGGGAATGGGTGGAAGACCTCATGCAGGACTGGGATCTGCTTGACATCCCCCCAAAAAATGGTAAGTACACCTGGTCTAACAAAAGAATAGGTCCTGGTCATATTGCTGCTAGACTTGATAGATGTTTGGTGCAGAGTTCCTTCCTTTTGCTGGGCTTAGAATTCAGATTGCATATCCTCCCATGCAGTGTTTCAGATCATAAGCCCATTTTGCTTGAGATGTTGGGCCACAAAGATCTTGGCCCCATCCCCTTCAGATTCAACCCTCTTTGGTTCAAGGAACCAAAGTTTCTAAATTTGGTTCAGGACTGCTGGAATACGCCAGTGAAAGGTTCTTCTTTCTTCATTTGGGAAGAAAAACTTAGAAGACTGAAAGCGGTTCTTAAAACTTGGGCCAAATCTCTTCCCTCCCCTACAAAAGAGAGAAAGCAGGCCCAAGTCAATCTTGCCCAGCACCATGCCCAAAGTGAAGATGTAGAAATCCTAAAGAAGTATTAGACAAGGAAGCTGAGCTCCAGCAAATCTTCCATAAAGCTTGCCTTTCGGAGGAAGAGCATTGGAGACAGAAGTCTAGGAGTTTATGGCTTAAAGCAGGAGACAGAAATTTTGCCTTCTTCCACAAACAAGCTCAAGCCAGAAAGAGCTTCAATTCTATCGCAGAAATCAAAGATGTCAACTCGATACACAAAGACTTTGATAGCATAAAGAGAGCAGCTTTCAATCACTTTCAAAACCTGTATAGAGAAGAGGGCGTGACGGACCCAAACTCTAAATTTTTGGAGGCGGTTCCCCCTAGGATCTCACCTTCAATGAATCAACAGCTTGAAGCGAAGATCTCTATACAAGAAATAAAAGATGCTCTCTCCGACATGGAGCCTGACAAAGCCCCAGGCCTGGATGGCTTCACTGCAAGATTTGTTCAAACCTGCTGGCAGATTGTGGAGAAATAACTCTACAAAATGATTTTGAAATCTCAAAATTGCCAAAAAATTGGGGGCAGCACCAATTCAGCTTTTCTTGCCCTCATTCCCAGGGAAAAGGGTGATAAAGAATTTAATCGGTTCCGCCCCATCTCTCTTTGTAATATTGGATACAAATTAATCACAAAGGTTATTTCCAACAGACTAAAAGGTATCCTTCCAGCCATCATCCCAGAGAACCAAGGCGAATTTGTTCAGGGGAGACAGCTTGCTGACAACTTCATCCTTATGCAAGAGGCGATTCAATCGAGCCAGCTTCGCAAAGAGAAAGGTATGGTAATTAAATTAGATTTGGCTAATGCTTTTGATCGGGTCAGACTTAGCTTTCTTTGGGAAGTCTTGAAAAAATTTGGCTTTGGAATGGGCTTTTTAAAATGGATCTGTGCTTGTATTGCTGACCCTTGGATCACCCCCCTGGTGAATGGGAGAGCAGCTAGTTTTTTTAAAGCTTCAAGAGGGCTTAGGCAGGGTTGCCCCCTCTCTCCGCTCCTCTTCGTCCTTCATGTTTCTGTCCTGAGTTTCTACCTGGATCAGAAATTGGTTGACCAAGAGATCTTGGGCCTCAATATAGCCAGAGGGGTTAAAAATGTTAACCACACCCTGTTTGCGGATGATACCCTCTTGTTAGGGGCTGCCTCTGCCAGATCTGCTTTAAGATTCAAGGAGGTCTTGGACGACTTCAGTGAAGCTACAGGCAACAGTTTAAACAAAGGTAAGTGCAAAGCTTTTTGCTGGAATATCTCTGCTTCCACCCTTTCTGCCATTTCAAGAATTCTGGGCTTTACTGCCTTCCTCAAATGGTCCTCCTTTACTTATTTGGGCCTCCCCATCTTCTGCAAATTGGCATACAGCAGAGATTGGATTCCTTTGTTGGACAAATTTAAGGCCAAAGTCCAAGCTTGGGGATTCTCATGCTTAAATCTTACCGGCAAAACTGTCCTCATCAAATCCGTTCTCAGTAGCCTCCCCATTTTTCAATTCTCTGTACTTCTAGCCCCTTCAGGCATCATCAAAAAAATGGAAGCCTTCATTCGCAAGTTTTTCTGGAAAGGGGGCAATCACAATGACAGGAAAATCCATTTGGTAAGTTGGGAGAAAATTTGCAAGTCCCAGAGCGAAGGAGGCCTTAACTTCAAAGATCTCAGCCTCCAAAACATAGCCATGGGAGCCAAGATCTTTTGGAGAATCATTGGACCACATCTAGGTTGGGCGCAAAGAGCTCTATGGAGAAAATATTTCATGGGAAAGAGGAAGAGATGTCTAGATTCCCTACCCACCACAGGCTCGCAGCTGATCAAACTCTGTCACAAAGCAGCCCCTTTAATCAGAGACAGAGCGTATTGGATTCCAGGAAACGGCAAAGAAATTAAGATATGGGACGACAGCATTATGATGCACCCTCCTTTATCGTCCCATTGCTCTCTGCATGCGCTGCGTTTGTGGTTGGACAACGCAGGTTGCATTACTCTTTGGGACATTTCACAATGGGAAGGCAGAAATTGGCTGCATTGGAGACTCCCTCCCGTCCCTCCTGAGCTGTCTCAAGCACGTGATCTTCTCCTTTCTTTGTTAAACGGTATGGCGCCTCTACGCGTGGGTAAGAAGGATGCCCATGGTTGGGGAGCCGCCCCAGGGCTTTACACGGTTGCGCAGGGATATAAATGCCTTCATGATCGTCCTAACGTCCCTCCTAATCCTGCTGTGTGGAACGAGATCTGGAATTTCAAATCCATGCCTAAGGTTGATTCATTTTGTTGGCTGTTATGCCACAGAGGGATTTTAACAGCAGATAGATTGAAGAAGAAAGAATTTCATGGTCCCTCTCGATGCCACTTATGCTGTGACAGTGAGGAGAACGCCCAACATATCATATTGGACTGCAAAATTTCAAGAGAAAGCTGGCATGGCCTTTTGAGCTACTGGAATTCTGATTTCATTTTACCCATGTCCATATCCGATCTTTTTGCAAACTGGCAGAATTACTACCTAGAGATGCTCCCAAAAAATTAAAATTTCAAAGCTGCATGGCTCTCCTTGCCGAAATTTGTCTGCTGGCAAATCTGGCTCGAGCGTAATAGAAGAGTTTTCAGAGATGAAAGTCTAAATTCACAGTTTATCATCACCAAAACAAAATGTCTTTGGAAAGAAAGTCTGGGGGAACATTTTCCGGATTTGAATCTGAGCTAGCAAGACTTAGAATGGGGTGCCTCGATGGACCTCCAATTCTCTGGCGAAATAAGGCATCACAAGGTCATAAAAGAGTGGCAATTCAGAGGGAAGGAGAATGATCTATCGGATTTGATCCTTAGGCAATCCAGATTCTATTTGTTCTTCGATGGAGCAGCGAAAGGCAATCCTAGATTGGCTGGGGCAGGAGGAATTATAAAAAATAAAGAGGGCATAACTGTGGCAAAGTTCGCTTGGGGATTAGGGCAGTCTACCAGCATGCAAGCTAAAGCCTTGGCACTTCTGCAAGGTCTTAAGAAAGCAGAGGCTATTGGTCTCTCAGATGTCAGTATTATAGGAGATTCTCAATCCATTATCAAAGTCTTAGTGGAGGATTCCTCTCCTGCAGACATTAGACTGGCAAGAGTGATTTCAAGAATCAGAACCCTGGTGAAATCTTTCCGGACTACAACCTTCCTCCACGTTTTGAGGGAAAATAATAAAGCTGCTGATTTGGAAGCCAACAGGGCAGTTCCACTTCCCGCTGGCTGTCTCTTGGCAGACAGAATTGAGAACTGGGAGTCCATTCCATAAATATTGTCATGTTTTTCTGCATTTTACTGAATCAGTTTGTTTGTCTATTTAAGATAGGGAAAATAACGGAGATAGACTCGATAGTCTCGAGTAAATCTTGCGGTTTCCCAAGTTTTGGGGCCTTTGATCAGTTAGTGGAAGAAATTTTAAGGGCTATGCCCGATCAAATGTAACCGGTGAAAGGCATTTTGGCCAAATTCTAATATAAATCCATACCCGTTCTTGTAAAAAAAAAAAAAAATCATTAAAATTGAAAATAATACAAATTCATCACCCGTCCCCCTGTTAGTAATAACCTAGTTTCCAAAAATTGGTATCAGAGCTAGTTCCTTCGAGAACAATTTAACCATTCGAAGGTAGATCCAAGGAATTATGGCCAATATAAGGAAGAATAAAAAGAATCCATCCTGGAAGAAGACAAATCATATCCAAGGTTGCGATTGTACAAGTAATGTACCTAATGTACCAATAGTGGTAGAAGTTCCAGGAGATTCCAATAAAGACGGTCTCTTCTTGATCGTGGATAGAGAAGAGCAATCAAATGTAGCACACTAGTCCACTCTTGAAAGCAGACCACAAGAGACCATGAATAATCAAGATTAGCTTACCCTGGAGGGAATAACATTCTTGAATTAATTGGGTTATGTATTATAGAAGGTGATAATGGAATCATATTTAATGGCTTTGGATTTAAATGTATAGTTACATGTAGAACATGGAGTAAAGAATGAATATGCTATAGAAGCAAAAAATATTATCTGGAAAGGAATATCAAAATTCAAACTCTAATAAATTGAGACATTGTGAGACTGAAAAAAAATAAAAATTCTATATAAGTTGCATTGTATATATGAAGGAGAAAAAAAATGGGCACTAGTAAATTTTGAAGACCCTAGCTTCTCAAGTAATGAAAAAGATCATGAGGAAGACTCCTTTGTCATAAATTCTCAAGTTGTTGATAATCTAGAGGACAAAGTTGGAGGTAAAGAAAGTACTAATTAGGAGCTATCTACATGTAAGTTGTTGTTTAGATGTAAGTATAAAATATTAGGTCATCTTGCTCTTAATTTTTCAAATGCAAGTTCAGAAATTAAAAATTAATTGTAATAAAGGAGTATTATAAGTTGAGACAACCCCCCATGAAGAAGATAAGAAAGATCCCATTACTATTCATCTGAAGATGATAATGAGTGTACATATAGTAGTGATGAAGAAGGAATACTCCTTATGTCTATGGAAGAAATTTTAGATTTAGAAATTGAAATAGATCTTAGATGTGAACTTGTTAGTTCCCATGATTGGATAGATGAAGAAGAATATGTTGATGAAGAAATACCTTTAAGAAGAAAACTAATATTTTCTCTAGAGGATATTGAGAATATTATAGAAATAAATAAAAAACAAAAGGACTTTCTGCAAAAATATGAGATCATGAATCAATATTTTGAAGTACTAAATGAAGTTGTTGTTATTTTGAAGACACGACAAGAAGAAGTCAAAAGAATGAACGAGGTAATGACAAACTGGTTGTTTGAATGAGAGGCTCATTGTGAGTAAGTAGAAGTTGAGATTGGTTCACTAATAAATGATTTAAGAAAAGATAATGATAAACGAAATAAATATAAAAAGAGAACTAGAATATTGTATGGAATTCTCATAAATCAAATTTTCCCTCTCATCAAGACTGGTTTTGGGACTCAAAGAAGAATCAAGCTCTTAGAAATAGAAGTCAAAGAACCAGTCAGCCATGTTGAGGTAGTTCAAGGATCCAACATTAATCAATCTAAGGGGAGTTATGTACATCAACAACATCAAGGAAATTAACAACAGCAAACTAAAGTGAATAACAACCATAAGGAGTAGCAGAAGCAAAGAAGAATAAAGAATAGGAATATATATCATCAACAACAATGCAAAAACCTACAGAGAATGAATGAAGAAAAAAATTATATCCTATCCCCCTCAAGGATGAAATCATCAAAGGAAAAGTACTCCTAGGTATCAAACTTTCTTTAATGACTATTATTTTTCTTGTAATAATTATGGACATAAAGCAATAGAGAATATATATTATGCAAGAAAAAAAAAATATTTTGAGTTGCAGTAACAAGAGAGTATATAAGATCTCAGGAAATGATTGTGTAAGCAGTAGTAGAGGATACAACAATAATATTGTTAGAAATTACTATTCTTTTTCCCCTTTCTTAAATCTTGTTGAGATCCATAAATTTAAATATTATGGGCACAAGGCAATTGAGTGTAGATGTGGCAAGATTAGATCTACCTTGTAGAAAGAGCAAGTAAAATAAGTAACTCAACCATTGAAGGAAAAGAAATATAAAAAGGTAGAAGAGTATGGATTTGAATTATATGTTGGAAGTTGTGCAATGGATAAATCAAGATCTTAAAGAGTAATGATAAACAAATGAATCTCCCTGATGGTATAAAATATGACAATCATAAACTGCAAGCAAGAAAAAGTAACAATAACCCAATCAATCCTCCCAAGTGAAACAAGCAAGTAGATAGTAAGAATATATGGAATAATAAATAATAAATAAAGGAGATTTGGCTTTATGTAGCCAAGCTGAAGAGAACTAGTGGTATATTAACTATAGAAGCCATCATCACATGATCAGAGATAAGAAAAATCTTCTTTATCTAAAGGAATTTAAGCATGGTAGAGATATTCCTGAAAATGGTGCATCAATCAAAGTATTAGGAAAAGGTTTAGTTGGTCTTGATAATAAAAAAGATAATGGTAAAGATAACCTGTTGGTTGAGGGTATGAAGCACAATACCCTAAGTATAAGTCAAATGGTGGATGGTGGACATACAATCATATTTTCTTCTAAAGGCTGCAAAATAAGGAAGGAATAAATTGGCATATTGGTAGCAACAAAAACAAGGACCCCAAGAAATGGATATGTCCTTGATAAAGTAAGTCCAAAGAATACATTAAGAGAGTAATATATGTCTCAGATTAACAATAAAAGAAAAGAGAGAGGTTGTAGCAACTCAAGTCACATCAAGAAGACAAAAAAATTGAAGGTTCATTATAGAAGAAAGAGAGAATGAAGCCAAAATAGTCTTAAGGGCGGTACACAACAACATCTCAAGTTATATGAAGAAGAGAATAATCATTGAAAATTAGTTGAAGAAAAATAATAGCATGTTAAAAGGCCCAAAAGTAAATACAATTCTATGGAAACAACTATCAAGCAAAAGCAAAGAAGATAGATATCAAGTAATGTTAAGGTAAGAAGACCAAACAAAAAAATAATGCATAAGCCTAGGGGGAGCTACACAAACAACAGTAGCATGTACCATCCATTGGTTTCAGGAAGATTTGATTGCTCACGCAAAGTTGTAAATGAAAGTTTTGCTCATCTAATATGATTTGTCTTATTTCATTCAAGTAGCATATATAATAAATCTTAGAAACCATTAGTATAAGTAAACATTTTATAACATGATTAATGAAGGACAAGAATTTGAAAAAACTATGAGTGTGGATTGGTACAACAATAAAATTCACTTATTTGATATCAAAGCATGGGTCTGAGATCAACAAGAGAAGAGTTCCAGTGCTCAATAAAGGTTTGTCTTAGCAACATAAAGTGTTTAGGGGGAGCAAATTTGTTACCTCGCATATTTCTTTGTTTGTAGGTTATATCTCTTGTCTCAATAGTAACAACCTCATGTATGTTGAGCAATACTTTTAAGGGGAAAATGATTAAAGGAGAAGATTAGTCATTCATTAGCTTCCAAATCCATGCACTAGAGAAGCAGCCATCGAGAGTGAAACTTATAAGGGGATAAGAGCTCACTAGAGATGATGGTAAGAATGCACAAGGAGGGTGTGAACACTCACACCAGCAGCAACAGCAGAGGCATTTTCAGTATTTTTATTGGTACATAGATTAATTTTCAAATGAAAAGTGATTAATCATTGGCTTCTCACAAGAACAGGGGGAGAATTAATTTATAGTAGTAGTGGATAAGCGAACACACCTTATAGCCCAAGTCGAAATCATCAACAACTTTTTATACCTCTTCAAAGGGAAAATGTGAGGAAGAAAGTATCCAACCCCTTTGTCATTAATGTCAAAAGGGGAGAATGAGAAAGCACGGGCATGAACCAATTATAGCCAATGTTATAGCATATTTTTCCACTCATGTTCATCATATGCTCTTGATTGGCTTGGGAAGATCAGTTTTTTCCATGCAGACCTATACTTACCTTAAGAAAACAATTTTCAAAAACTATACAGGACTCTTCCCATTGTGGAAAATGCATAAGTACATGGTTCCTATGAATTCTTCCCACGTACATATTTTTAAAATTGAAAAAAAAATACCTAAAATACCTATTTTCCAGGCATGGTTTACCAGTTAGACTAGAAACCCAACTACAGGAGCCCATAGCCTAACTAAATTAATTGGGTTTTGGTGGTATAAATACACCCTATGGGTTGGCATAAAAATTATCCTAATGATTTTCTTACTCACTCTACCAAATTATTCCTTGATTAGGTACATGTCATCATGTGCTCTCTACACTTCCCTGTCTCCAGGAAACCCTTGTTTCCATGAATAGATGTTGAGCCCCATTTATCTTGCATCATATTGGTTATGTTGGAGAGGAGGTCTTCGTTGGTCTAGGTAGGAAGGATCTAGAGGAAGGTTCCATTGGTGCCAGCAACGAGGATCATGTTGTAGCTTAACCACCTATTATTGATATCATTTTAATAAAGAAAGTCATGTTATGTTCTAGTTTGCATTGTTTATCTTTATGAATGTGGAATTGTAATGGATAATTTTATGATAATATGCATATGTGTTTTGAATGATATGATAATTTTTTGTATTCTTGTATATCTTGTAGGTCCATAAATTTAGGAGGAAAAATTATGGTTTGGACTTTTTGTCTCTCAAATTGTACAGGAACTGCGACAATGACTCAGGGCAGGGGTTGCCACTTTGATCCGTGCCCTCTTCATTCTAGCTATCAACTAACAACGGTCTATGGGGGGTAGTCCCTATGAAAGATGATACTGCAAGAATCGTTGCAACCAACAAGTCTGGGAGACACAATTGAATGGCCTAGCCACTTGGTTTATTTTAGCAAGTTTTAAAGGATTTTATTAGATTATTATGAGGCCCTTGCCTTATGGAGTCAATTTCTTCATTTTTTATCAATTAGAGACCAAGTAACCAGATGAACAATCGTTTCTTAATGGATTATTAACTATCCTAGATGAAATTCAAATCCTACGATCTATGTGAAATGCAAGATCTTGGTTATTTTTAATTATATGCCTACCTAGATGTATCCCTTAAATCTTTATCTATTTTGAGCCTAGCCTCTAAAGTAAGTGGCAGAGAGAAGCCAAGGAAAAACAAGAAAGGCTTGGTTAACAATACCTCCCCTTGGAATATAACGTACTTAATGCCTCTAGCAGTGCATAAAATGTAGCTCTCATGACTGCAAGGTCAATGTTTTAACCACTATAGAGGGTCTAGACTTCTCAAGCAAAAATGAAAGGGTGGCCCTACAAGTATATCAACTAATTTTATGCTTGGAGGTGAATTATTAGTGCAAATCTAAGCCTAGGATGTAAATGTATTTTTTTTTGGGTGCTTTTGAGTTAAGACTTCTTATAATCTTAAGTACTTGGTTATGATTTATCTTATGGTAAAGGGTACTAAACAATTTAAAAAAATACAATATTAAACACAAGATTAAGTGTTTAATATCATAAGTGCCAACAGGATACCAAGATATAATTTCTCAAGTGCTAATCAACAAGATAAATGCTTTCCAACAACAGATTACCAATATTCCCAAGATAAAATTATCATTCAACACATTCAATGTAACCAAGGAATAATTTCTCAAATACCAAATGATAACAAGATAAACACTCTTAACAGTAATTCACTAATATGTAAAAAAGGAGAAATTACCATCCACAATAGATATCCAATTTAACCATAGATAAACAATAATGGCGATAGGAAAACTTTAGAGAATTTATCCACAGTGTTTACTTAGAGACAATTACAATGGTTTAGAAGGATTGCAGTGGAAAATTCTTCAAGAGATAGACAATAAGATTATTGATTAGCAATTCCTCAAGTTATATCATAATTCCAATTAGAACTTCAATGTGATTAAGAGAGGACAAATAATGCAAATATTCAATTACCAAATCAATCAATTAGATCTTATGATTATGGAATTATGTGAGTGAGTTACTTATCAAAGTTTAGGATTCTTGAATTATAAAACTCACAAGCAAACAATATGTTAGCAAAAAACAACTTAAATATTTTCCAATCTCGCTGGCAATCAAATTGACAATATTACCAATTTCTTTCGCAATATGTTGAAGGCTTATTATTAGAGTATTGAACAATATTGAGAATGCCTTATGTAACTTATGCTCAACAATAGTGAGTTAAAATATTACTTATGACAACAATGAACAAGCTATGACGATAGAAAGTTGACCAATGCCAAAAATTCCAAAAAATTTCCTCTTTCTTTCACTTTAGATGAGATTATTCAAGATAGAAAGAAAATAAAGAGAAAATAATTATGTCATTGATTTAAATCAAACCTTAGTATGTATTCCCAAAGAGAATGACAGTGATCAAATTTTCATGAAAAAATCCAAATGGTAAGTACCCAAATTGTGTAATTGATTTTTCAATGGATTAGACAATTTGTGAGTTAGTTTTATGTCAAATAAATTGTTAAGTCCCTATATTAATAGTGTAGTCCCTTATTATGTTAGCGTAGCCCCCATTATTGTTATTGTTGTACCCCTGTAACCCCCATATTGTTATTATTATGCCCTTACATTATTATTGCTAGGTCAACTAGGATTACATTGTGGCCCCATGGACTCCTATATATAGAAAGGAGGTTTTGTCATTTGTATCATTCAAGAATTGTTCATTCATGTAATGTATTGGAGGTTTCCCCCTTGAAGTGGCTTATTTCTAAGGTGTTGATATCTCTTTTCTTCTATTTTTGGAGCTGGTTTCACAACATTTAGTATCGGAGATTTGGATTCTAGGGTTTGTTACTCCAAACCGGTCATCGTGGAATTTTCACTATAACATTTTTTCTATGAAGTTTCAGAAGCTGAAATTTTTAGGGCGTGAAGCCGAAATTCTGAGGAACATCTTCACAAAATTTTGGAGCTTGGTTTGCAATATTGTTAGAGATATAATCTATGGAATTTAGGTCATTTCGCAGGCTCCTGAATTTAACCTAAACAAGTCATCGTGGCATCTTCGCTATAACTTTTTTTCTATGAAGATTCAGAAGCTGAAATTTTTAGAGTGCGAAGCCAAAATCTTGAGGAACATCGTCGCAAAATTTTAGATCTTGGTTTGCAATATTTTCGGAGATATGATCTGTGGAAGTTAGGTCTTTTTCAGGCTTCTAAATTTCATCTCAAAGAGGTGACCGTGGAAAAATCTTCATCGCTCTCTGTCTGAGCATCGGATTGGAATGATGTAAAAATTGGCCGCAAGTACACAGACTATAGTTTGTTTTCTAGCAATTTCAGAGCCAAAGGAGGAAACAGTGAGACGTGGCAAGCCGTACAAGTTCGCTCTACTGAACTAGTCCATAATTAGGTCATTGTGGGAGATTGGACATAACTTTGCTTTGAAGAATCCAAATTAGGTCAGACCTGTGGCATTTGAAAGAGGATTCAAAGGACTACCACAGGGCCAAATTTCAATTATTGAGGATCCATAATTACATAGATAATTTAGTTTCAATATAGAGCTTCTAAAAAAGTTGTGTATTTGGTTTTTAAAATTCCATAACGTTTGTTTGAAAAAGCAGTTTGAAGTGATTCCAAGGGCATATTTTAGAATTTTTATCAGTATTTGGTTCTCTAATGCCTCCAAAAATAAATTCCATACCCATTAAGCACTCAAAAATCTATACTATGACGCATGAAGAGGAATAATTGCAGTATGAGATATCAAAATTACGGTACCGAGTGCAACAAATTTTGATCTTACGAAGAGCAACCGAAGATGAAATAGATGGTTTAAAAGCATAAATGGAGGCTAAGTTGGATGGTTTGAATGACCAAATCATAGCTAATATGGATGATAAATTAGTGGAAGATCACATCGAGCATCAACAACAAGTTCTCCAACTCTCAAAGGATAACTTAACTTTCGTGCAGAATCTAATGAAACAACAGGAAGATCAACATCACATCGAAATAAGTTCTGAAGAAGTCACAAAAACAAGAACTTGACAAGTACGATCAATTTTAGAGTATCTCAGCAAGTGGAAGAACCTTCCTGTAGATGATTCCACACGGGAGGATGAGAATTTTATACAGAAGCATCAAGAAATAATCAAGCATTGAGGACAACACTTGTTTGAAGGAGAGAGGCATGTTAAGTCCCTATATTAATAGTGTAGTCCCTTATTATGTTAGTGTAGCCCCCCTTATTGTTATTGTTGTACCCCTGTAACCCCCATATTGTTATTATTGTGCCCTTACATTATTGTTGTTAGGTCGGCTAGGATTACATTATGGCCCCACTGGATTATATTGTGGCCCCATGGACTCCTAATATAGAAAGGAGGTTTTGTCATTTGTATCATTCAAGAATTTTTCATTCATGTAATGTATTGGAGGTTGCCCCCTCGAAGTGGCTTATTTCTAAGGTGTTGATATCTCTTTTCTTCTATTTTTGGAGCTGGTTTCACAACATAAATGGGTTTTTTTACTATAGTTTTTGTAATGATCAAAGGTTATAAGAAATCAGTGAGGGGATAAAGGGTTTTGAGGGAAAACCACTTATGCTCTAGGCCTAGAAGAACACCAGTCCCTTTGCACAAGTCTTCTCCTATGAAGAGGCTACCTGCAACCACAAAAATATGATCAATGTCTCTACAAACAACCAAGTATTAGCTCATAAAATCAAAGGTAACCAAACACTGACTAAGAAGAGGAAAACGAGGGTGAAAATATGCCAACGTTAGGCCTAGAAGGCTAGCATTAGGGCAGAGAAGGTCTAGAAGGGGGAAGCAAGGGCTAAAAGGCCTAATAGGTCCACAACAATGATGGAGCATCCACTAAGGCTCATGACAGGACCTAGAAGGGATGTCATCTAGCTAAAGGGAGGGTCGCAAGGCCTATTTTGGCTCACAGCAGGGGAAGAAGGGCAAGAGATGGGAGATGGAGGAGAAAAATGGGGCATCGGAGGAGGAAGAGGCCACAACAGTCTTACGGCAGGGGCTTAGAGGAAGTTTGAGGGCCTTTAAGGCAAACCAAAGCCCACAACAAGGGAAGGGAAGGCATGCTAAGGATCTTAGAGGAAGACCCTGAGCCTAGAAAGCAATAAAAAAATTGTAAAACCCCTGCAAAAAAATTATTCCGCTTCAAATATTCAAATTTTCCCAATTCTTTGCAAAATTATTCAATGTTGGCCTTGCAAATGAAATAGAGACCAGATGTTATCATCAAGGGCCTAGATCGAGCTAAAAACCGTAGAAACTCTTCTTTGAATAACTTGAATCTCACCTACACAAATGAAAATAATATTACCCAAAACCCCAATATATACAAATATTAAAAAATAAACCCCAAACCCCAATAGCTACAAAACAAGGGTTAGAAAATATTGTTTACAAAATTTCTTTTATAAAAATAATTTACAAGACATATACAAATATACAATGTTTGTGAAATAAAATATTTTTGAGTTAATAAATTTTTTGAATGTGAATAATGACAATGGATCAATGTGTTTTTGAAAATTAGAATATTTCCTGCAACCTTTAACGAAGTAAGAAAACCATACAAAAAATCTTGGGTCCCAAACAAGGTCGGCTCTCCTCCAAAGTTTATGAACTTGGAGCCCAAGGACCAGTGTACCTACAAATATCTATATATTTTCTCAAGCAAACTTGTTATACATATGGTGAATCAGATCACCAAAGATAGACCCAAAATCTACCAATAGAATGTTCTTATCACTGACAAATGAAATAACAAGCTTATGTAAAAATTACAGCACAGTATAGGAAAGAACATAACCAACACATACCATAGATAAATGGACAAAGAACACCATGAATTAAACCCAAAAGTATTTTTATTATGATTCCAAATTTTCCCATCAAATCATTGGTACAATACCAGAGTTACAAGATTACATATACTAGAGCCAGAATTATCCTCCAAAAAATTGTGTCTTGAGAAGTAAAATGACTTGAAATTTATAGAGAAATCCCCCAAGTGGAAAATAACAACTGATTGGCTTGATCCTCGTCAAAATAATCTCAGTTGTCAATAAATATTCGATCATATTTTAATCTCCATCGTCGAAAATATTTATTTTTGAGGAATTTTTGAATTTCTCATAAAACCCATTTTTTGTTAGTCTAAAAATAATGATTTTGAACTAATTTTCTCAAAAATTTAACTTTGACTTAACCACCAAGGTCCAAGGGTGCATTTTTTTTTTTTTGAAAAATCAAATTTTCCGTTGGTTTGGGACCTCCAAAAATTAACTTGTTTTTTACCCACGAATTTTTTAATTATTTTCCATTTGGATAAATTAATTTCTCTATAATGATTTTTTGACTCTAAATTAATTAATTTTCTGGCTTAATATTTAATTTAATTTTTTCCAAGAAAAAATAATTAATTGACACAACATGGGATTAATTATTTTTCCACCCTCAAATATTTTAGCCATGGTATCTAAGTATGAGGGACTGTGCACTAAAATGTTTTTTACATCAGATATTACAGATTCAACCCTCAAATGGAGAATACACATTCGTTATAGACCCTCATAAAAATTACCCACTTCTGCGACACAATATAACATAGTATAGACCAAGTGATTTGTAATAAAATAATTTAGCCAACTAGATTAAATTATTCTCAAACCACTATTATAATAGACTCGACTAAAACACTAGGACTCACCTAAGACCTTGTCAGTAAATTCCACCCTAGCTTTGGGATTTAAGCTAGAGTGAAAAATTCTGCCGATTTTCCGTGTTTAGAAACAAAGATAATTCGGTGAGGCAAAAAACCTCCTAGGATGAAATTCGTTGCCAAAATCATAGGTTTACCTGGTTTGTTACATAATTAGATGTTCATACTATCATCATTTACATTATAATTTGCATAATTTGGGTTTACAATGATAAAATGACTAACTAGTTGATGATTCTGACTTATGAAAATTGTATATATCACTCTCTCAGACTTTGACAAAAAATGTGTACAACATCTGGCTCTATGTGGGGACACGTTGCTCCGTAGGGGTAATGTGAGAATCTAGAATCCTATGTCCAATAAAACGAGATACATAAGGTAGATATCCACTCATAATCAAAATCCCCATGCATATATAGAACATGTGCTGGAATGGAAAGACACCTATCTTAAAACCTAAAGATGTGAAATATAAATGCATAAAAGAAAACTAACTAATGACAAAAATGAAATTCTAACTAAGAGTTTAGGTTTAGAGATATTATACAAAGGATGCCATGTGGCATCAGATGTTAAGTCCCTATATTAATAGTATAGCCCCTTATTATGTTAGTGTAGCCCCCATTATTGTTATTATTGTACCCCTGTAACCCCCATATTGTTATTATTGTGCCTTTAAATTATTATTGTTAGGTCGGCTAGGATTACATTATGGCTCCATGGACTCCTATATATAGAAAGGAGGTTTTGTAAATTGTATCATCCAAGAATTTTTCATTTATGTAATGTATTGGAGGTTGCCCCCTCGAAGTGGCTTATTTCTAAGGCGTTGATATCTCTTTTCTTCTCTTTTTGGAGCTGGTTACTCAACATTTGGTATTAGAGCTTTGGATTCTAGGGTTTCGCTGCTCCAAACCAGTTGTCGTGGCATTTTCGCTATAACCTTTTTTCTACGAAGTTTCAGAAGCTGAAATTTTTAGGGTGCGAAGCTGAACTCCTGAGGAAGATAGTCTAAAAATTTCAGATCTTGGTTCGCAATATTTTCGGAGATATGAGCTGTGGAAGTTATGTATTTTTTCAGGATCCTAAACAGGTCATCATGGAATTTTCGCTATAACGTTTTTTGTAGGAAGGTTCAGAATTTGAAATTCGTATGGTGCGAAGCTAAAATTCTGAGGAAATTTTTTGAAAAATTTCAGAGCTTGGTTCGCAATATTTTTGGAGATATGATCTGTGGAAGGTAGTGCTTTTTCAGGCTCCTGAATTTCATCTCAAAGAGGTGATCGTGGGAAAAGTTCAAAAACTCTCTCTCTGGGCATCGGATTGGAGTGCCGTGAAAAGTGGTCACAAGTACATGGACTGTAGTTTCTTGGCTATCAATTTCAGAGACAAAGGACAAAACAGTGACACGTGGCAAGTCGTACAATTTCGCTCTACTGAACCAGTCCAGAATTAGGTCATTGTGGGAGATTGGACACAACTTTGTCTTGGAGAATCCAAATCAGGTCAGACCTGTGGCATTCAAAAGAGAATTTAGAAGGATACTTTAGTGCTCAATTTCAGATATTGAAGATCCACAATCGTAGAGATAATCCAATTTCAATATCGAGCTCCTCAAAAGCAAGAAAAAGGTGTGTATTTTTCTGAATTGCATAAATCTTGTTTGAAGAATCAATTTGAATTGATTCCAAGGGCATATTTTAGAATTTTTATCAGTATTGGGTTCTATAATGCCTCCAAAAAATAATTCCATACCCATTAATCCCTCAAAAAGCTATACTATGACGCATGAAGAGGAAGAGTTGCAATATGAGATATCAAAATTACGGTACCAAGTGCAACAAGTTTCAATCTTACGAAGAGAAATTGAAGATGAAATAGATGGTTTAAAAGTAGAAATGGAGGCTAATTTGGATGGTTTGAAGGATCAAATAATAGCAAATATGGATGATAAATTAATGGAAGATCACATCGAGCATCAACAACAAGTTCTCCAACTCTCAAAGGATAACCCAACTTTGGTGCAGAATCTAATGAAACAACAGAAAGATCAACATCACATCGAAAGAAGTTATGAAGCAGTCATAGAAACAAGAACTCGACAAGTACGATCAATTTCAGAGTATCTCAGCAAGTGGAAGAACTTTCCTGTAAAATATTTCACATGGGAGAATGAGAATTTTATACAGAAGCATCAAGAAATAATCAAGCGTTGAGGACAACACTTGTTTGAAGGAGAGGGGCATGTTAAGTCCCTATATTAATAGTGTAGCCCCTTATTATGTTAGTGTAGCCCCCCTTATTGTTATTATTGTGCCCTTAAATTATTATCGTTAGGTCGGCTAGGATTACATTGTGGCCCACTAGGATTACATTATGGCCCCATGGACTCCTATATATAGAAAGGAGGTTTTGTAAATTGTATCATCCAAGAATTGTTCATTTATGTAATGTATTGGAGGTTTCCCCCTCGAAGTGGCTTATTTCTAAGGCGTTGATATCTCTTTTCTTCTCTTTTTGGAGCTGGTTACACAACATCAGATGTATTCAACATAGTGCATACTAAGCAGCTAACGACTCTAAGGTACGCTCGTGGGTTGCTTCTCTAATTGTTGAATTTGAAGATTCTAGGGCTTTGAGTTGTTCCTAGCCAGCAGATGAATCAAACGTATTCCTTCTTCTCTTCTACTTTTTATATTTATTTTTGGAAGGTTGTGATGTTGATGATGATGTGGTCATTGTACAACTTTCTACCTGATCTGGAAAATGCTCATACATAAAATTTGGAACGTCCAAGACTTTTGTGACATGCTCTTCTTTATTTTTGTGAACCTGCTCTATCAAAGTTTATGGATCAATATTGCAAGCATTAACCTTATTTCCCTTAATTTCTTTTTTCCCTGGTTCATCCTCATTTAGCCATTTTTCAATGGAAACAATGGCTTATTCATAACATGATGAATTTTGCTTCAATGAGTTGGGAGGCTTATGCTCTAGATCCTCTGGTCTAAGCTGGAGTTTCTGGACCTATTATTTCTCCATTATTTTCAACTTATTCTAAAGAGTGATTTTTTCACCACTTATGGCATTCATTTGATTAGAATGTTCACTCTTCATAGCATTGATTTCTTTGGCATGATTTTCCTCCATGGTATCCATTATGTTCTGCAAGGTGATCCTTTGATTATATTGAGTAAATTCCATTGCATGTAGCATGTTTTTCATGGCACTCATTGTTGAGATTGCAACAAGATGATGAGCTTAGTGGGAAGAAGTCACCTTCACTAAGTGGGCCCGTAGGCTATTTTAGGCGCAAAGTCTATTTTTAGACATATGGATCATGTTCTATGAGTTGCAGGATGCTATTTGTGGATGGTTGGTCAAGTCGGGAAAAAATAGATGGACTTCTATTTTTAGACATACTGGGAAGAATCTATTTTTAGATTTCCAGTCTAAAAATAGATATGTCGAATATTATTAGCTCTTAATAATATTTGGACTCTAAACATTATCTTATCCTCTTGGAGCACTTCACTTTGATGCCTAGATGTGGCACATGTAGCTGACATAAGGAATTACGCTATTCCTAGGGTTTAGTGAAGCTATTTCATGGAGACTTCAGTTAGAACTCAAGTGACAGGAGTTTGGTGGAGTTGATTGATGAGTTGATGGAGTTGTGTTCAGTTTAGCTCAGTTAAACATAGTTGAGCTAGTTGTATCTAGTCTAACTGATTGATACACTAGTGAGAGTGGCGTGAATTAATTATTAATTAATTCACTAATTATTAACTCATAAATCAACTAAAGAATACATTAGTTAACTTCAGTGCATGGACAGTTTCAGTGAAGACCAGTGGAGAGGTAGGTGAAAGAGCAAGTCTATTATCAGTTGTGACTATACTAGTGCATGAGTTTGCACCACACATTGATTGAGATGCCAATGAGGATTGCGTAGTGCATACCAGGTGGATTCGAACTTGGATCTAGCCATTCTCAAGGTTGGATTGCGCAGTAGAGGCAGGCTAACAGGTGGAGCAGATTGGAGCATGTGTTTTGCTAGATCTGAGCTTGTGTAGTGTGTAACAATTGGAGATTGTACTGAGAGCTTGTGAGGAGTTTGTACAATTATTGTTACATGAACTCTATCATTATAATATACAGATAGTTGGGGGTTTTCATCTTTAAGCTTTCCCATAAATACTGTGTTTATATGTGTGATTGATTATGGTTTTAATGTGCGCATGCGATTGTTTATTTTCCGCAAATTGATGATCAATAGTAGAAGAGGTTATGAAGCTTAAATAGTGTGTAATCAGGATAATCTCGGTGAATAAGTTATCAATTATTCAAATTTCTACATGGTATCAGAGAAATATTGATCATTGGAGCAATTGCAAAACATTGAAGCGGTTGAGTTTTGTGCTGGTGGAATTCGAATTTGCAGCAGTGTTTTCTTGGTGTCGAAGTTGAGATGTCTTTCAACGGATTGCGATTGGAGTATGCCCTTGAGGGCAGCTCGAATTATATTGCATGGAAGGATAGGATGGAGGCAGTGTTAGATGACAATGGGTTGAAGGAGTTCATAGATGCTAAAGTCCCAAAGCCTACTTCTAGCGATGCTGCCGTAATTGAGGCTTGGAAAAAGAAGACAGCAAAGTGTCGAAGGATTCTGTTGGAGGGCGTGAAGGATCACATAGTGTCCAACCTTCATGGTAAGGCTTCTCCATTCTTGATGTGGAAAGCCTTGACAGATTTATTCCAAAGCAAGAGCGACTAGAGGAAGTTGGCGCTCAAGGATAAACTCAGGAACATAAAGATGGAGAAAGGCGACAGTATGCCCAAGTACCTCACGAAGTTCATCCAATGCAGGGATGAGCTGGGAAGTGTGGGGGTGATTGTTGATGATGAGGACTTGGTGAGCTTGGCTCTCCTTAGGCTTCCGAAGAGTTGGCATTCTTATCAGGACTCTGTCAATGGCCAGGAGAAATTTCCAGGATGGGAGCAACTTTGGTTGGATCTTGTGCAAGAGGAGATAAGGCGAAGTACCAGGGATGGATCTTCATCAAAGGCATCGGATGAAGAGAATTTCACTTTGGCTGCCAAAGCAAAGAAGGGGAAGAGCAAGAAATCTTCTCAATCCGGTGCGAAAGGCAAGAAGCAGGACATGTCCAAGGTGAAGTGCTTTCACTGTCACCAACATGGACATTATGCCACAAATTGTCCGCAGAAGAAGAAAAATAAGCAGGCTGCTGGATCTGCAGCTGGAGAGGCCTTAGCCTCACAGTTTGAGCTGGATTTTTCACTGATCGCATGCTTGGTCTCAAGTGTGATGGGTTCAGTGTGGTTTCTTGAAAGTGGTGTGTCTTTTCGCATGACAGGAGATCGAGATTTGTTTACTGATCTGGATGAGATAGATCTTGGAGTGCACATCGAGATGGGCGATGATGGTAAATACAATGCGACTGGTATCAAGACCATTTCCTTTGAGAGGGAGTCTGGTAAACCCTTCGTATTGAAGGAAGTCATGCATGTTCCAGGATTGAAGAAGAATCTTATCTCTATGGATATGTTGGAAGACAAGGGATATGATGTTGTATTTAGCGAGGGAAAGGCTTTCCTGCGCAGTAAGGAAACTAGTGAAACCCAGAGGATAGGGGTTCGAGTTAAGAACCTTTATCAATTGTAGGTAGATGGCTGCGCAGCAATGGAAGGCAAGGCAGAAGGAGTGGTGAGCCGGGATGATGGCGAGTTGTGGCACCGGAGATTGGGCCACCTTCACCATGGAGCTTTGAAGATACTGCAGCAGATTTCTACTAGGCTTCCTAAGGGTAATCTTGCGCAGTCAGATCAGTGCAAGGGATGTACCTTGGGAAAAATTTTGAAAGCCACCTTTCACGAGAAGGATAGTCGCGCCACGAAAATCCTTGAGAGAATTCACACAGACGTGTGTGGACCTTTCTCAGTAGCTTCGACAGCAAAGCACAGGTACTATGTGATCTTTGTTGATGATTTTTCTCAGAAGTGCTGGATCTTCTTCATGCAGAAGAAGAGTGAGACATACTCAAAGTTCTGTGAGTTCAAGGCACTGGTTGAGAAGGAATCGGGGAGGCATGTGAAGGCTCTTAGGAGAGACAATGGTGGTGAATTCATCTCTGCTAAATTCAAGGACTTTTGCAACGCAGAAGGAATTCAGAGAGAGCTCATAGCACCCCATAACCCACAGCAGAATGGGGTTGCTGAGCGGAAGAACAGAACGATCGTGGGTGCTGCACGGGAGATGTTGCATGATCAGGGCCTACCCCTTCACTTGTGGGCGGAGGCATGAAATACTGCAGTATATGTGCAGAACCGTTGTCCTCACAAGATACTTGGCATGAGTACACCGGAGGAGGCGTTTTCTGGCAAGAGGCCTGATATTTCCCATTTGAGGATTTTTGGTTCATTTGTCTACATGCATGTGACGAAGGATGCCAGGAAGAAGATGGAGCCGACCGCAGAGGTTGGGATATTTGTGGGGTACACTGATACGCCCCACAACTATCGTGTGTATTTTCCAGACAGTCGCAAGACTGTTGTGCGATGGGATATCAAATTTCAGGAGGAGAAATCCATGCAGTGTTCGCTTGAGAGGAAGCCACACTTGCATGCAGATGAGGAGCTATTAGTTCCTAAGGATGAGTCTCAGGATGTGGATCAGCCACAAGATGAGGTTCATGGAGTGGAAGAGACCACTCATGTAGCGCCAACCATCAGAGGGCGGAAGCGCACTACAGAAGCTGAGCGACTGGCTCAAGATGCAAAGAAGGTTGTAGGAGCACCTACATCACAGCGCAGACAGAGACAGTCACCTGATCGGTACACTGGATACATGGCTCTTGTGAGCAAGTGTATCGTGACAGAGCCATCCTCTTTCGAGGAAGCTGTGGAGGACCCCGCATGGGTAGATGCCATGGTGCAAGAGTATGATTCGATGTGATTTAGTTTCAAGGAAGTTTTAGAGGCATATTCGAGAAATTGTAAAGGCTTTATGAGGATGGATTTCATTGGTTCTATGGACATTTTAAATTCCAAGTCTAAGGCTCAAACTAAGGTCAATTTAGCACCAGGGTTTAGGTCATATTCACACCTTCTTCTGAGATAAATTTTCAATTCTTTATAAACTAGAGAACAATACAACACTAATGTTTGTAGAACTCATAGTAAGTGAAAGGGAATCAAGGAAAACTTTAATTATTTGTGGTTGAAATCAGTATGGAGACAAAGCTAAAATTTGTACTTACATACAAGGTACATTGGAGGGATTTTTAGAGATATAATCTTGATAGAGGTTAATGGCTAATAAGGGGCATCTCCAAGGGAAGAACGCGTGACAAAATCTAAAGTAACAAGTGGAAAAAAAGGAACACCTCTCATTAGCAAACTAAATTGAGGTATAAGGCAAGCTTATATACATTGTTTAGTTTGTATTTGAGTTGGATGTTGAGGCAATACCTAGATATAGTATTAGTAGGCATACCTACAACAGTATATACGAAGCAATTTTGAAGTTTGAAATCTCAGGTGACAAGCTTGACAAATTTGATTAACATTACACCATTTCATATCTGACATACATCATCAAAGATAACAATAAAGGTTTATTTGTAAATCAACTGGGTCATTATAATTTTTCCCTAGTACAAGATCCCACATTTATTTTTCTCTCTTTTATTTTCAAGGTGATTGGGTTATGCAAGGCAGAGATTGAAGGATCCCTTAGGTTGGAACTTGAAAATATTTTAGGGTGGTAGGGTGGTGCTAAGGCAAGTCAGAGCTTGCCGAGTGTTGGAGCATCCTTTCAAGAGTTGGAGCTTCCTAATAAAACATAATGATTTTCTAATAGATTACTAGGAAGTTGGATCTTCCCTTGAGTTGCATTTGATAAAATATTGTACTCATTAATTATATTAGAAAGTGTTCAGTAGTTTTTCTGCCATAAGTGTTTCCACCTAAAATTTTCTTGTCTATTGTTCATGTGATGTGATGTTTATTTATGTTTTGATCTAATGCTAATGATATTTAATGATCTATAAGTTTAAAATTAATTGTTTGAAGTGAAATATTGATTCACCCCCTCTCAGTATTTCTAAAAATTTGTATTAGAGTAGGTTCCTTCACAAGCAGTCTAACCACTATAAGGGAGGTTATGTATTGCACCAAGAATAGAGTTCCATTGTTCAATGGGAAAAAATATGCACTTTGGATTGGAAGCGTGACATATATGCAAGAACAAGGATTCGATGTCTGGGGAACTATATAAAATGGATACTCTGCACCTCCCTCTCCTCCAAAAAATGAAGGCGGTAAAAAAAATAATCTAAAAACAATGCTAAAGCCAAGAATGTTATTTTAAGTGGCCTATCAAGCTCAACTTATGTTAAAGTGATGAGTTAAAAATATGCTAAAGATGTTTGGGCAAGCTTCAAAGTATATTTCAAGGAGATAATAAATTCAAAGAGGCTAAGCTTTATATTTTCAGACAGAAATTTGAGCAATTGAAAATGAGAGAAGATGAGAATATTGTTGCTTACTTTCTCCATGTAGATGTAATAGTAAATTTTTTGGAAGTATTGGGTGGACCATTAGACAACAAAGTAGTTGCTATAAATGTTCTAAAATATCCTCCAATGAGATTATATTCTAAATTATCAGTTCTAGAAGAGAGATCATACTTAGATAATGTCAAAATGGATCAGTTACACATAAATCTTACAGCAAATGAAATGAGAATAGAGTAGGAAAATCCGTCCACAAGAGAAGTAATTTTCAAGGCATCTGAAAATACAAAGAAGAACAAGCAACAATCAAGGCCAAGTTCCAGTTGTAGTTTTAGTGAGGATTCATATGAAGAAATAACAAAATTTGTGAGGAAGCTGAAGAAAAGAACTAAAAAGTACAAAATTAGGCTTCCGTTAGAATGTTTTAATTGTGTAGAATTGGTCATTTTGATTCAAAATATCCCTATGCAAAGTGTCTTAACAATGATGAAGAAGAGGAGGCTCCTAAGTAAAATAAAAATCAGAAAAGGAATAAGAAACAAAGTAAAAAATCTTCATTAAGTCTCTATTCCAGAGAGGACAACTCCTCATCTAATGATGAAAGTGACTGTGACAATGACTCAAAAAGACTAATATTCATGGTGTTGAAGAAAAAATATCAAGAATTCGAAGGAGACGTAGACCTAGAGAGAGAATTGGTCAATTCTTTAAAATATCTAAAAGTAGAAAGAAATAATATTAAGGTATTGGAAAAGGAGCTAAGAGAACACTCTAAAAGTCTCAGCAAGAAATTTAAAGAATCATAGAATATCGTCATCAGCCTAAAATTCCAATTAGAGGAAGTTGGGGTGACTGAAGAAACACTCAAAAAGCATTTGGAAGAAAATTCCAACATAAAAGAAATTTTGGAAGCAGAAATAGTCTCTCTAAGAAAGGAGGCATAGAAGAAAATTTTCCAAATGATAATTTTGGAATCAATACTAAAATGTTGAATGGAATTACTAGCAGTCAAAGATCATGTGATAAAATATAGGTTATTATATAGGCCAACCTCTTTTGAAAAATGTTTAATCTCCAAGATGACATGTAAAGAAGTTGAAAAAAATAGCTATGCACGTGTCATCAACGACTGTATCAAGAGAGAGGAATGCAACCCCTCAAAGGAGAAGGTTTAGGATCAATCAAATAGGAGAACGCAAAATCAAAAAATATTAATAGAGAAAACTCAAGAAGAAGGATTTTGGAGAGCTACACCACCTATAAGATCCCCCACTCTAAGGTATCAAACTATATTTCTTGGTGTGTGTTACTCCTGCAATAAATTTGGGCAAAAAGTTGTAAATTGTAATGCTTACATTAGAAATAGAAGAAATTATGGAAGTTATTCTAAGAGTGACTATCTTAAAATGCATCGTGAAGATTATAACCAAAACTATAACAACTTTGGATCATTAGGTAATGAAGTATAATGTTACAAGTGCAAAAAATTTGGATACATAACAAAGGATTGCAGGTTGATTATTCCTCCAAAGAAGCCAAAGCAAGGTTTCAACAACCCTCGAAAAGAACCTTCAAGAATCTGGAAGAGGAAGGTTTAAAATTGTGCAATTTCCTTTCAAGTCAAAAGCAAGGATTCCATGGCAGAAAATGTTTTTTTCATTGAAAATATTAACCATAACCTACTAAGTGTGAGTCAAATGTGTGACCAAAGGCACACGCTTCGGTTTGACTCAAAGAAATGTGAAATAAGAAGGAATAAATCAAGCATATTAGTGGGAACAACATAAAGGACTAGAAATAATATATACATCTTAGATGAAATTGGAAAGGAAAGTTTGTTTATCAAAGTAATATTAAAGTTAGCTTTGGGACAGGAGAATGATGACATGCACTTCAACAATATAGTCAAAATCAGAAAAAAGGAAGCAGCAAGGGATATGCCATAAATATTGAAACCAGCAAGCACCATGTGTAAGCATTATCGGCATGGAAAGAAAACAAGGGTTGAATTCATAAGTAAGGAAAACTCCACTTCAAGGCCATTGGAATTAGTACACACTGATATATTTCGAATAATGAGAACTAAAGGATTTGATGGTGAATAATACTTCATGTTGCTTCGATGATTACGCTAAAATGTCAATGGTGTGTTTCCTAAAGAAAATATCATAAGCATTTGAATGCTTCAATATTTACAAAGAGATGGTTGAAAATGAGACCGATTTGAAAATTAAGTGCTTAAAATTAGACAATGGAGGATAATTCACATCTAAATAATTCCAACACTTTTGTGAAGAAAATGTAATAAAAAGACAGTTCTTGATTGGCAAGACACCTATGTAAAATGGAGTCACTGAAAGAAATGGTAGAGGAAATGGTTATAACTATGTGTTGTGTAGGTAAATCCCCTCTGCGAGCACAAGCGATCCCTCTAGCCCTGGGGTGGGTCTAGCAACAAGGGAACATGCTAATCCTTCGGATTCCTAGTTTATGAATGAAACTAAGTTGGGATAGATGACCTAACTTTGTTCCAACGCTCTTGCCATAGCTTGTGGTAGCGATCTCCTGATCTTCGTCTTCACATGTCGCGGTTCTTCAGTAGCAATATCTGTGTACCTACACAAGGATTAGAGAATGGTGATAACATACGAAAACATACTTGCATTCATAACTATTTAATTGGTCAAGGAGAATCAAATGTATTGCAAAAGATTAAACACATCAAACACAAAACAGGAACCAAAAAACCAGTCATGTATTAATAAGTAGAGAGAAGAAGTTTACAACCAAAAGATCCTTGACGTTGCGGCCTCCTTCAATAGGTCCAGTCAAACACGTCTCAAGCATTCGTCGGGGATTAGAATTGGTGAAGCAATGGTTCTAAACTCTCTCTCGACAATGGATTCCTCTATATTTTACTCTCACACCAGCTATAGTAAGGACTGTTCAGCTAGCTGCAACTATGTGAGAAGGGTGTATTTATATGAGAGGAGGAGGTGGTTTGCGATCCCTCATAAGGTGGAAGGGAGGCCTTATCCTTTGGGGAGCTGCTCAAATGTAGGAAACAAGAAGCCAAAGGAAGGACTTTGACGTTATTCAGTCAAACAAACCATGCTGACTTCGCTCACGAAGTGGTTGGAAATGGAAACTTTGCTTCTATTTAAAAAAAAAAATCCCCAAAACAGCTCGGCGCGGGCAGTCCACTGAGACAGAGCGCCAATGGGTGTGAGGCCCAGTGCTAATTTCTCTATGGGCGCAAGGCCATAACTGCCTACCAGCGCCGACCCAAAATCATATGTTTTTGAGAGCCTGCTCCAAGAATAGTCAACAGAGTAAATGTTCTTCTCATGGAAAAGGGATGCAATGACAATTTTTGCAAGGTATGACAATACAGAGAACTCACTGAAATGGTCCTCCAATGTTCGGGATGGGGATTGCAGGGACGATGAAAAAATTTTGTGTAACAGATGCCCCCTAAAGCATGATGTCCGAGAGAGAGGGAGGAGTAAAATGCTTTACGAGAATGTGTTCAAACCAAACATCGTCGTCGGAAGACCTGCAAGTACAAGTACAAGTGATATCTCTAATACATGAATATGTGGCATGGGCGCAACCATCCATAATAGAGTACATATAAAAATGAGATCCGAGGTATGGACACAACTATCCAACAAGAAGGATAAATAAATAGACTCAGGTATGGTGCAGCCATCCAATCAAAAGAGTCATGCATATAGTCATGATAAACCAAAATATCTCGCCGCCTATATTTTATCAAGAAAAACCCAGGGTCTTACGCTCCATCTCGACCCGAACAAGTACAAATTCAAGCATGTGAATAAGTGAGTTGAAGTCGAACATGCAAGAAAGTCACCTTATTACTAGCCAATGATGAAAGTTGTTCACAGGCACGAAAGAAACCACCAATAATGACAATGGCTCTCAAGGTACAACAAGTAAAATCAATGGAATGTGAACAGTGAACCGGCATCTAACATCCACGGAATCACTTGATCGAAGGCCAATGATGAGGACCCGTCGTCGAATGCGAAGAACTTGCCATTGAGGCATGCAAGCTCCAAGGTACCGAAAGGGAGTCTCTAGATCAACTTCCTGGATAAGGAGCTGAAGTTGACAGGAAGTGACCTAGTCGAAGGAGGGCCATAATGTTTCCCACATCATTGACAGAATATAGAGGAATAAGATGATAGTGAATCAGGATCGAAAAGAGGATTAGAGGTTGAAAAATGCAAAAGGAAACTTCTCTTGAACATATCGGTGACACGACTCTGGAATTTGGTAGTATTTGACATTAAGGGATCTGAGGTCATGATGACGCAGCAAAGAGTAGATGAGAGGTCAAAACAAATTACCCAAACCCATGGAGGCAAAAATGACAAAATGAGATATCCCCAACCCGACATGAATGCAGATGAGTGTCATGTTCAAGAGCGACATACTGGCGACACGACTGAGAAATGATTCCATTTTCCCCCACCATTGCTAGTGAGTACCCCAATTATTATGCTTTTCATGTAAGTTTTTCCTTCAAACAAATCCATCCTAGTACGTTTTACGAACCTTAGGAAGGAGGAACTCGGTTACGCAATGGTGACTGTTTCTGATGTCATTTGGGTTTTAACGAGTCTGAAAAAGGAAGAACTCGACATCTTTTCATGTTTAGAGAGTTTGAAAATAAGCAAAAAAGAAAACTCCAGTATCTACCTTTTCGTAGGTGGTCTCACAGATCCGAAAAGGTAGAAAACTATATCTGAGAGAACCTCTTAGTCATGATAGGCTAAGGTATTCATTTTTCATAAATAATATATCCCAGCCCGAAAAAGGGGTAAACGTATATTGGGTAGATATCGTTTCACAGCCTTTAACGAGTTCAAAACGACAAGAGTCTCGGCAATCTTTTCAATTTTCGAGAGTCAGAAAAGAGCTGAAAGATGACTCCAGAGGTGACTTTTTCATGTTTTTACCAAGTCCGAAAAAGTATAAAATACAACTCGTCACTTCATCTTCGTCACGTTGAGAACCTATCGCTGCACAAGAGACGCACGTAAAACCAACTTTTAGAGATAAAATAGCAAAATAATCAAATAATATGCTCAAAAACATAATTAGGGTTCTGAAAATTTTATAAAATGAAAAAAAAATGGTAAAAATAAATTACTTTTCACTTTTACCTCTTGTGAGCATTTTTCACCCTTTTTCACTGTGATTTTTCGAAGTTGATAGCGGACAATCTAGAAGGCCAATTGTGAATCCATATTTTCCAGGTAAGAACTCATATCCTTGCCTACATTTTGATATAATTTTCATTGCCTACAACCCATTTTTTAGATTTGTGGAGGGTTTTTTGTTCAAATTAGGGCGCGGCAGTCGGCACAGGTTTCACGCACGGACTCGCGCCAACCTGCCTTGAATCCAAATGAGGGCGTGCCAACCGTGGCCATGAATTTGAGCTTGTCAATTCAAACAATTATACCATTTTAAACACTAAAATAGCAAATGATTTGACTAATGATGACCCCATTGATGTTTTTGCAGGTGTGAAAGAGAAAAATGGTGATCGAATGGAAGGAAAGAGAACATAGTGAAGAAGATGAGCAAGCCTTGGGAAATGTAAGATGCATGGATGTTCTTAGGGATTGGGCTTAAAAAATTCTTCATGGCACCATGTCTCTAAGCTCAACCGAAGTTATTACAGTGCTTGATCAGTGTATGGGACATTTATCGGGAAATATTCATAATTCACAATCAGGAACTAGAGATTGAGGTCTCAAACATTTACTTCATAACTAGATTGTCACGGGAGGGGGCAGTACCAATCCTGATAGGTACCCGCCCTACAATGGAAAACATGAGCATGGTCATTGACAGAGTGTGCCGAGGGGAAAGGAAATGATCCAAAAGCGGCAACGATGGCTTAAATGCATCTTAGGGGCTTAAATTCCAAGATCGGGGGGTGCCAACAGATGTCCTAGAGACCGGAGTTATTTGAGTGGCTCCACCGACAACTGATTTTCATGGAGGACTGGCCCTATTCTGGCACAGACTTTACCGGTGATGCAAATCTCCCACTCCCAGCAGGAGAGGATTGGGATGAAGCATTGGGTAAGACTCATTTTTTTATTTTGATGAGTATTATGATTTTTTTTTTATATTATGTACGTCTTGATGTTAATCCATGTATTTGTATATGTCGTCCCAGAAACACCTGCAAGAATGTCTCCAATAGCACGGAGGATTCCTCGTGATTTTGATGTGGCCCCTCATGGTAAGGGAAGCGAGGAGGACGAAATCGTACACAACTTGGAGGGACTCTCTAGTGGGATCCCTGAGTATGCGAGATTTGATGATGTTCCTCGCGCGTACCAAAGACACACTACAGTGGTGTCAAACCGTGTTCACCATTTATTGAGGCGGCTTGTGTGGGCAATGACATGCTACCATGAGCATCACACCGACTAGACACCTAGGCTTTTATTTCTACATATTTTTTGAGAGACATGATGTCTCAGGATGTAACCAAAACATACATATTTTTTGAACTTGTGATGCACGTGGATGCAAACACTCGATATATATATATATATATATATATATATGCCTATTTTCCTATATGAATCTTATCATGTGATGATGATGTTTTAAATATTACGCAAATGCCTATCTAATACAATATTGGCTACTGTATCAATTAACGCATTCATTCGTCTAGGAATATATTGACATGTGATGTAATCAAAATGTATTTCTAGTAAATGAACGTGTAAGTACAACCTTAATATTTCAAGATTTCTAACAGAATAAGGCCCATTAAGTTGAAGAACAACAAGTTGTAAGTCTAGGTTAACAATCAATGCACGAATGTCGAGAGAAATGGCCTCGGTTAAGAGTTTAATGACAGCACTATATTCAGTGACATTGTTTGTGGTTCTTCCTAGACAGATACCTTGAAGGTCTATCAACTCACCATTAGGATTATAAATCACCCAGGCTACAGAATAAAAATTCCGGGTATTGCGGGAGGCACCATTCGCGAAACCGACATAAGGAGTAATAGACATATGCACAATAGGCAACGACACAATAAGCAGGAAAGCCGCTCGCAAAGCACACCAAGCCAAAAATGTACAAAAATGAAAAAACACCTATGTACAAAACAAACATGCACGAAAGACTCATGCATAGTACTTTTTGAGATACAACCCATTTTTGGGCTGATCCAAAGGACAACCTTCATAATCAATTAGCTCATAAGCCTTGTTTTGCAAAACACACTTAACAATATAGGGCCCATGACACATGGGTTGGAATTTTCCTGCCCCCAGCTTATCGTGAGCTTGGTCATACAAGAGGATGAGGTCTCCTTCTATAAAGGAACAAGGGGAAACTGACTGGTCAAAATGAGCTTTGGCCCGCTTTTTCTCTGCTTCTATGACAAGAGCAACAGAGCGGCGAGTCTCACCAAGCCTCTCTAAATATAGAAGACGATCTTCTTTTGGCAAAGTATTAGGCAACAATTCAACAACTATTTTGAGAGAAGGGATTTCAAATTCAATCGAAAGGGTAGCTTCTAGACCATAGACAAGCTGGAATGGAGTGAATTTGGTTGCATCATTCACTGAGGTTCAGTCAGCCTAGAGAGCTGAAAACAACATGAGATGCCAGTGACGAGAACTTTGTTCACGACTTCAACCTGACCATTGGGCTGAAGGTAATAGGGCGTTGAGCTGTCGTGACGCAAGCCCAACTTAGAAGTCAACTCAGCCACTATGTAATGACGAAAATGAGAACCATGATTGGTAACAATGGCTTGAGGGACACCAAACTTAGTAATGACATGATTGAATAGAAATTGTGCGGTTGTCTTCCTGTCAGTTGTAAGTGTAGGCATTGCTTCGGCCCATTTCATGAAGTAGTGAACGACTATGATAATATAAGCATGCCCCCCTGACCAAGTGAGGGTTACACATCATAAAATCGATGCCCCACTTCGCAAAGGGACCAACGGTAATGACAGGATGAAGATGGGTGGGTGGCGCGGGCATCTTGCGTTGATAAATCTAGAAATCGTGACACTTACGAACATCGACAATGCAGTCTTTAAAGATGGTGGGCCAGAAATAGCCAGCACAAAGAATATTTTGTGCAGTAGCATATCTAGACATGTGACCACCACATGTTCCAGAGTGGCAGTTATTGAGGACTTTTTTAGCCTCCTCAAGAGTCAAACACTGGCAGAGAACAGAGTCAGCTATGATGCGGTAGAGAGTATCTTTGACTATGAGATAAGGTTGCGAATTATGGAGGATGTGTCGATGAGCATCCTTCATCAACTCGGATTGGAAGGTGGAAGTCTGAAGATATACAATGATATCACCGTACCAAGGATCAAGGGTGCTAATAAGAAAAAGTGTGTTGTCCGGAATATGTTCCTTGGAACCAGATGGAGCATAATCAGAAGGGAGAGAGCAAATCAAATTGGTGAAAACCAATGATTTCTTCGATTTGGCGGTAGTGAACTCCAAATCAAACTCTTGGAGGATAACAATCCACTTCGAGTATTTGCCCCCCATAAATTGAAGATTCAATATGTAGGTCATAGGGTTGCAATCAGAAATCACAACTACTATGTACAACAAAATATAGTGATGAAAGCGTTGAACAACTTGAATAGTAGCCAACGCCAACTTCTTGACATGTGCATAACGCGTTTTGATATCGAGAATATTGCGACTCATATAGTAATGATGTGCTTGTCACCATAATCATCGTCTTGCACTAGAACCATGGAAATCGTGCTAAATGCGGCAACCAAATAGAGGGAGTAATCGCGATGATTATTGGGAGGACGCAATAGAGGAGCATTGATCAACAATGTCTTCAGTGTATCGAAGGATTTTTGGGTGATCTCATCCCAAAGGAATGGGACGCCTTGCTTAAGTAATCGCGTAAATACTTTGTCCACTTCAACATATTTTGATATAAAACGGTGTAGAAAGTTAGATTTCCCTTGCATACTCTGTAGCTGATGTAAGGAAGAAGGAGAGGGGAGATTAACACTAGCTGCAACTTTGAGGGGATCGAGACGAATTCCATATTTAGAGATGATAAAACCTAAGTGTCTACTAGATTCAATGCAGAAAATGAATTGATGTGGATTGATCCGAATGTTATAGCATCAACAACAAAGAAATAATTGATGGAGATGATTGTAGAGCTATAAAAAGGGTCTCTTTCACCTCTATTCACCTCACATTAATATGTCAACCCGAGAGCGTTTTGTCATTACAAAGAGTGACTCAATCCGAGGCTCATTCGTCAGAGTAATGCTAGTAGTACAGTGCTTTTAAGAAATACAAGAGTAAATGGATGCTTAACTGAAATCAAATTGCTTTAAAGAAGTAAATCACACACTCAGGAAACTCAACAACTCATCAGTCAAGGGTTCGGTAATGATAAACCATCCCTTCAGAAACTGATAGAAAAAGAACTCAAGCATAGATCACAAGCCTGGGAGCTAAACAGTGACTGATACTGCTCACTGCAGTCTTAGATCATCTCTCACAACAAACCATCAAATGCAGATAAATAGAACAGCAAAGGAAATAAAGGATTAAACTATAATTCTGAAATGGAACAGCAACTCTAAAATAGGACAGCAAATGAATACTAAGTCCCGCGGGTTATATTCAACTTAATCTATGCACTCTTTGCAATCAAGGAACATGCTGTTATTCTAAAGGCAAATGACACAAATCATATTAATGGAACGGCAATAACAGTTTGGGAATTATGGAATAATACTGATGCATTAGAAACGCACACAACACAAATGTCAATAGAACAGCTCTGTAGCTTGACAGTAAGGATATGCGATTAACTCTCGAAAGGAATAAGAACGCAATGCAGAGTTAACACACAAATCTGGCTGTAGAAACTTCAATGATTCAACTTAAACAGAGCATGTAATCTGAACGTATAAGCATATCAAATAATCAACTAACAGTAATGAACAAACCACACATAAACGAAGCCGTAATGGTACAGAAGCAAGTGTCCTTCGGGGCCGGGCCCTTAGCCTCCAAGGATACACCGCTTTAGGTTAACGCAGATGCGAAGATGGAATAATCACCAGCCTTTCATTAATACATTGATCAAAAATACATCGAACCAGTTCTCAACAAAGCTGAATAACCAAATTGAATGTTTTACAAAAGATTACATCAAACGTATCTTATCTCGCCATTCTCTCCCTCTAAACTAACAGTACTTGTCTCTTTTTATAAAAATGATGGCGGAGATGTCCAAGCAATTAGATAAGTAAAGCAGCGATCCCTCAGGATCTTCGATCCTGAGGGATTCGCCAAACAGTTAACTTTCATCCAGTCTTTGCTATTGCGCGGAGCTGGTGTCCTCTCTCTCTTGCCCGAGCCGATTCTCCTTGATCTTGTCTCCCTATGTTTACGTTTGGTTCTCATCCAGAGGAACAGCGGTTATCTCCACTTCGTTCTTATCTTTAGAGCAACAACCCTTCGTTTTCCTCTTTCCCTGTATAGAAAGTAACCATTATCGGTGGCTAAGTTATACATATCGATTTTCACATGTTTTGTGATAGTTCCCTATGACTTTCTAAATCCATGATACAAAAGGTTCACAAATTGTATTAAAAAGTCATTAAAGTAATCATCAAAATCATACCTTTTCAGTACTCCACACACCCCCCTGCTTACCTTGTTTCATGTCCTCATGAAAACATTGTAGTTGACATGTAATGCAATGAGAGAGTATGCTGGAGAAGGAGTTTCATGCGGAGGCCTACAACCATGTTGAGTGATTAAATAATCAAAGAACTGACCTGCTTGCCCCTCAGGCATATCATACAGGGCCTGGTATCCATGTGCTGGATGCCAAATAATTGGAGCGCGAAATCTACACCCTAACCAGGATGACCCTGCTTTTAGAAGGCTCTGGCCATAGAGATTCAAATGGTCAGCAGCGAACTCAAAGTTCTCATACTTAAATGGCTCTCTGAGCTGGATGTGTGGATCAGAGATTCGATATCGAAATTTGGCTGCATTAGTGGCCAAGTCCTTAATGGAAAAGAAATACTCTAAACCCTCTTGAATGAGTGTTTCATGCATAGGCCCTAATGTTACAATGACACCTGGAGTCCTTATGTGGTTTATATGAGCTGTCCATAACCGTACTGGGTTCCTAGGCTCAGCCCTAACTCTTAAATCTAGACCATTTTCTTGACTCTGAAAGGTATCATAGGCTTTCAGCCACTTAATCTGGTTAGCTCCGAATGAAATGAATGCTTGGAATTGAATATCACCAATGGAGGGACCAGGGTTCGATTCAGTCTCCCGACTTAGCACAAGGTCATGTAAATAGAGTTCACACAACAACCTCTGGACTTTTACTCCATAATGTCTACAACAGTCGATAAAATCATTGACATTGTTGATCTGTATAGGGGTGCCTGCCTTAACAGCTTTTATTTGTAATTGTAAATATCGTTCTAATAGAAACAAAGCATAGTTTTTAGCAGGGGCCCTACATGCTAAAACATTATTATATAAAGAACACAAGTCATTCATCTGTTTGATAGTAGTATCTAGTTTACAAGTTACCTGTGTGACTTCCTCTTGTTCCTTCATCCATCCTTCAAAAACCTGTCTTTTAGATTGACTGACATCCCTTAGTTGCTGCTGCAACTCTTCATATTTCTCTATCGGAACCGTTTGCTCTTTAAGTTGCTCCATTTCTTGCCGTGCTTGTTTCACCATCTTGTGCAAGGTTTTTGTCTTTGGATCTTTTCTCCATGCATCAGTAGAGGCGGGGAGTTTTACCTGAACCTTCTTGTTACGCTGTTTAGAGTTCAGGACCCTGATTACCCCTGAGGGTGGTGCCTCCATCTGAATTTCCTTATCATCTTTTTCTGTCTTAATCGGAACGGCAGTTGGAACCTCCGAGTCTTGGAAAACAGGCTGCTTGCGGGCCCTCTTTTTCCTCTTTACTTTCTGGTTCTTTTTCAAAAATCCTGATTTGTTGCCTGAGCTGTGTTATCGTGTTTAATAGTTTAGTCCGTTCCTTCCTCAACTTCTTGATTTCCATTGATTCCTTTGAAGGAACGGCAGTCTGTTGATGATGAACTGGATCATGACCAGTTGCTACCTCTTCCTCCTGAGGTTTTTCCTCACTGCTCTGCTCCGGCGGTTCTGGTGTATGTACCTCAACTGGTTCTGATTCTTCCTCCCGGGGTTCTTCCTCTAGATTCTCCTCTTGTGACATGGGAACAGATTGTTCCCGTTCGGTATTTTCTTCTTCTTCATCATGCATGGGCATGTTCTCTTCTTGAAATTGGTCGTGGGGATTCTCTGAGCTAGAAGGTTGACCGTATTTACTCATATTGGCTAGGATGACGGCCAGGTCATCTTCTCTTAGTAAGTCCTGTAATGGACTATTCTCCTGCTGTCCCATTTCTTCTTCCTGTTCAGTTTCTGCTTCTTTTTCTGTTCCCGCAGGCTCGGGTACTTCTTCTTCGGGTTGCTCATCTTCAATTATTATTGGTTGGCTGGTGCCTTCCTGAAGCTGTTCCAGCCTTTCCCTTATTCGAGCCAACCGGGCTGACTTTCTGGGTTTGTTTATGCTTCCTCTCATCTGAGCTAACCGAGCTGATTTCCTGGGTTCCTCTGGTTGCTCGGGTGAATCAGCTACATGCTTTCGCTTTGCGGATTCTTGTTGTAATTCTGGTTGCTGCGATGTACTAGCAACATTTTCTCTGCGTTCTGCCTATTGTTCTGGTGTGTTTATAGAACGTCTGCGTCTCAGGGATGGTTCTGTCGATTTCCCTTCAATCAGTGCAATGAGTCTTTCCCAGCTGCTCTGCTGCTGGGTAAGACTATAACTAACAACAAGTCGAATTAACCCGTGGTGACTAACAATTGCCTCTACGTGCTGTGCCCTTTTCATACTTTGTGCAACATCATGTAATGACGAATTTAAGAGTGCTGGTAAATTCACAGAGCATTTCTGTTTTAGAACAGCTAAAAGTTTAAGGTGTCGTGGTCTTACCACGTCTTTTCTTCCTTCGCAAGTAATGTAGCTCTGTATTATTCTTGCTAGCTCTGTCCAGAGTTCGCCTAGGGTCGCTGGCAAAATTCCTTTCCCTTTGATTGTCAAATGCTGGCCTTCATCTTGGAAGATGTCGATGACCTTCTGTAATCGTTCCTTTTTAAATGTCCATACCGGTCCGGTAGCTGGTAGTCCTGAGACTTCTGCAATTATGGCATCAGTGACCGCTATGCGTTTCCCTCTTACTATGGAGTGGTCTTCTTGTAAATTCTGTAAGAACTCCATTGCTACTGTCTCATTACCCTCCTGTAAGCGATTGAAATAGTTCAACCATCCTGCCCTTTCCAGGATTTCTCGGGCAGCAGCAGAGATCGTTAGCTGTTGAGGCTCACTACGAATTGCCTTGCCCCCCATGATTTCGCCGCGATTTCTAAATGGAACAGCAAAAACGTTTTCGGTTTGAAACACAGAGAGCAGGGTTTCGCAAAATAAAACACAGAGTATGCAAGCAAAAACAACTTGTGCGAAAAAAATAAAAATAAAAATATGCCATGCCGTGAAACCATGCCAAACCGTCGTGAACCAGATTTTCCGAATGATGAATTGACACGTAACACAGGGAATGATGAGGTTAACCTCCCCCCCCGCAGTGTGATAGGCTGTCCCAGCCGGCAAATAATGGAGCGGCACCCAGTCTGTAATCAAGTCAGAAAGGAACAGCATGTGAATTTATGCCATGTTGAAAAAGGACAACAGATTACCGAAATCGAGGCGGAGGATGGATCACGTGATATGATTTGAGGCTGCTGTGTTATGATTTGAGGCTGATGGATAGGCATGTATCGTATTCGCCAATCTTAAGCGGTCATGGTCACCTCCGTTGCCATGATTGGTAATGATAAATATTCATGCGGTGTATAAATCGGGAAATAACATGTGATTAATGCCTAGGATAAAGAACCAAAAGAGTGTTAATATCTTACCTATTGGCGTAAGCAAGGTGACTTCGATACCATTAACATTACTCTGCTGCCAACAGGTGTCCATAACCTTGGCAGAGTTGTTTTTCACCCCCGGAACCATGATCCTGTGTGTATACTTAGGACTGTTATTATGTCAGAATGTAGACCATTATGCTGGCTTGGTGACCAGCTAACCATAATGCCATTCACGAGGAAAGAGCGAAACGTGGGCAGGCCGGCTCTTAATGAGACCTCCTGTTCCAAGGTTTGTTTATTTTGATACACCTTTTGGACCATATCCCTGGTGTGGTGGCCAGAATGGGAATGCCACTTCACTTCCCTCCTCATGATCATGGTAGGCTGGCTCTCAATGAGACCCCCTATCCTGCATTTGACATTTGACATGTTTTTTTTTTTTCCTTATTTATACACAAAGGGTGGTTCAGCACTCCTTAAGAGTAGGAATGGTGGAAGAAGTCTTATTATCTCAATAGGAAGATTTAAACTCTTTGCCCTTATTCTCAAATATTAATAAAAAGATTTTAAGGGAATCAGCATGATAAAGATAACCAATCAGGGCAAAATTAGTAAAACCATGTCACAAAAGGTAAGGAATAAGTATGTCTTTCCATCTGTCCTTTTATTAATGCAGAGCCTTATAGATAGAGCGATTTATGGTTTGCAGATTTCGGTATGTTGTGTCTTTATATTCATCGCATAAATGCATAGCTGAGGCTTGAAGACTAGAAAGAAGACGGGAAAAAGCATCCTCAATTTAAATCATCAAAAAGATCAAAAGTATGCAAATGGTGTTCCGTTGAAACAGCAACAACGATGGATAATAGAAAAAGGAACAAAACTGCAAATGCCGTTCCTTTTGGGAAAAGGAACGGCAATCATACGAAACACTCCATATGCCATTCCGTTGAAAAAGTCAGCACAGAAATAAAAGAACGCTGTTTTTTTTTTTTTTTGAAGAAAAAGGGACAGTGGTAACCAAAAGGAACAGCGATAAGCGTAACAATATCGTTTTTCTGAAAAAGGAACAGCAGAGATCCGAATGCTGTTCCTTTAGAAAAGGAACATCAGAACAAGCAAAACCAATATAAAAAACACACATATGCTATTAGAAGAGCAAAAATCAAACTTGTGGAAGAAAAAGGAACAGCAAAATGACAAGAATTATTCAAATCAAACTTATGTACAAGAATCACTCAGAAACAAAAAACTTTATGTACAAATTGCAAAAATAAATAGACCCTTAATGAATTGCAGGTGAGGAAGATTTCTCTTCCTCTCCTAAGATCTCCAGATCAGTATCTCGGCGTATCTGCTGGCAGAAGGATTCCCGAGTAAGTGGTTTACGGTAGAGACGGACTCGGTGACCATTTACCTTAAATGCATATCCAGAACCGTCAATAGTGATTAGAGTAAGAGTTCCATTGTCATGTACCTTCTGGATTTCGTATGGTCCCAACCATCGAGTCTGAAGTTTTCCAGGGAAGTCCCGAAACCGAGAATCGTATAACAAAGCCCAGTCTCCCTCGTGGAAGACTTTATTCTTAATGAGCGCATCATGCCATTTGGCTCTCTGCTGTTGAATTAATGCTGTATTTTGTAGTGCAGAGAGTCGAATTTCGTCTAATTCATTGATCTGCTGTAGTCGATTGAGTTGTGCCTCAGTTAAGTCTAGGCCAACTTCCTGTGCTGTACACAGTGTTTGGATTTCGAATTCTATGGGAAAAATAGGTTGTTTTCCAAACACTAGTTGATAAGGTGAGTAACCAGTGGTGCTCCTCCATGTGGTTCGATAGGCCCAGAGTGCTTCAGGTAGTCGGGTAGCCCAGTCACGCCTATGTTATGCAATAGTTTTCGTTAGGATTGATTCTATTATCTTATTGCTACTTTCTACCTGCCCATTCGCCTGTGGGTGATATGGAGTAGTGATCTTATGCTGGACATGATAATTGTTAAGTGTTGCAGCTAATTTATGCTCAACAAATTGTGGTCCTCCATCTGTAATTATTTCCCTAGGAAGGCCATAACGGACAAATAAAAGAAACAGGAACTGTATGACAGAGTCCTCTGTGGCTCTTGGTAATGCTTCTGCCTCAACCCATTTGGTGACATATTCTGTTGCCACCAGAATATATGTTTTTTGATGTGATGAAGGGTTGATGGGTCCAACGAAATCCAGAGCCCACCGTTCGAATGGTTCAATGACTAACTGTGGTTTCAGAGGCATTTCATCAGCTTGACCAGGTCGTCCTGCTCGCTGGCAACTGTCACAGGCTTGGACGAACTTCTTTGCATCTTCGAAGATCGTAGGCCAGTAATATCCTGTCTGCAATACTTTATGTCCAGTCCTACGCTCAGCGAAGTGCCCCCCACATGGTCCATCGTGACAGGCTTTTAGGATGTCAAATATTTCATCCTCTCTAACACATCGCCTGATATGCATGTCTGCTCCTGTGTGAAACAAATAACCTCCAATCCACGAAAATCGAGAACTTTTCTGAATAATCTTCTTACGCTCATTAGGAGTTAAATGTTTTGGTAATTTACCTACTGCAAGGTAATTGGCAACATCAGCATACCAGGGCGTTTGAACAGCAACAGCAAACATGTGTTCATCCGGAAATTGATCTTCCACTGCTGCTGCATCGCTTGATTTTGGTATCCTTGAAAGAAAATCGGCTACAGGGTTTTCTTTGCCAGGGCGGTCCTTGATTGTTATATCGAATTCCTGCAATAAGATTAACCATCGAGTTACTCTAGCATTTGTGACAGGCTTATTTGCTAAATATTTTATAGCAGAATGATCTGTATACAAGATGACAGGGTAGCCTGTGATATAATATCTAAATTTATTGACAGCATGTATTACAGCTAGAAATTCTTTTTCAGTAACAGTGTAATTTAATTCAGCAGGGGATAAATTTTTGCTGATGTAATATATAGCATATGGTTTTTTATCCTCTTCCTGCCCAAGGACTGCACCAATGGCTGTATCTGAGGCATCAGATGATATCGGGAACGGTAGGTCCCAGTTTGGTCCTCGAAGGACTGGGGCTGTGGATACAAGCTTCTTTAGATCCTCGAACGCATGGTCACATTTGTCTGTCCAAAGAAAATCAACGTTACCAGTCAGTGCATATAAAGGAGCAGCAATGTGCGAATAATGCTCTATAAATCGTCTATACTAACCTGAAAATCCAAGAAAACTGCGTACCTCTGTTTGAGTAGTAGGAGTGGGAATAAGCAAAAGTATTTGGATTTTGGCCGGGTCTACCTGAATGCCGGCTGCTGAGACATAGTGTCCTAGGATAAGTCCTTCAGTCATCATCAAAAAACATTTTTCATTGCTTAAGCAAAGCCTAGTAACAATGCAGCGTTGTAGGACTTTCTCTAGGGTGTCTAGAGCTGGATCGCAGTCATCTCCGTATGGTGTAAAGTCATCCATGTAAACTTCAAGTCCATCATTGATTAAATCTGCAAAAATACTAAGGATAGCCCTCTGAAATGTGGCAGGAGCCTTACATAAGCCAAAAGGTAAAACTCGATAGGCAAATGTTCCCCAAGGACAAGTAAAGGTAGTTTTATCCTGGTCTTCAGGGGCAATCTGAATCTGATTGTATCCACCGAAGCCATCCAGGAAAGAAAAGAACTTCTTCCCTGCTAAAGTGTCCAATACTTGATCTATGAAAGGAAGAGGAAAATGATCTTTTTGTGTTGCCTTGTTAAGTTCCCTATAATCCACACAAATTCTCCATTTCCCATTATTTTTTGGTACCACCACAAGTGGAGAGACCCATTTACTATCAGAGATAGGGTAGATAAAATTCACATCTAAAAGTTTCTGAAGTTCAGTTTTTACAACATCTTTTAGATGGGGATTAAGTCTCCTTTGCGGCTGACGCACAGGTCTGGCATCTTTTTCTATGTAAATGTGATGGGTACATAACTGGGGATCAATTCCTTTCATATCAGGGTAGTCCCATGCAAATGCTTCTCGATATTTTGTTAACAGATGGATGAGCTTTTTTTCTTGTTTCGGTGTGAGATTAGCATTGATGTTTAAAGTTTTCCCCGGTGCAATTTCCACAGTTTTACTATTTGCAACAGAAGTGACAGGTATTATTTGATCATGAATATCTTTCAGGGGATCTTCTTCTAACTCATTATCAAATGCTGCTTTTATCATGTGACATTGTGTACGAGGTTCAGTTTGAGTAATGAAATTGTTAATGGCATCGTCTTCTGTTTGATCTTTGAAATCAAGTGCCTCTTGTATAGTTAATGGAGATCTAATGTTATCAGTAAGATATGATACAGGGTGCTTATTCGTTTTAATCATTGTGACACTTGGCTGCGCCGGAGGATATAGAACTAAATTTTTGCTATTTGGTCCTCTGGTTATGGTCATATTTCCCTGCCGACAGCCAATGTAGGCATCGGCAGTAGCGAGCCAAGGTCTACCTAGAATTAGCGGGTGTCCATCAAGTCGGGTTTTTGGATTAATTATCAGGGAATCGGTTGGATACTCCCAGGATTCTACAGAGACCATGACATCATGTAGAGTGCCCTCTGGTCTAACCACAGATCGGTCAGCCAATTCTAACAGAGTAGAGGTGGGTTCTACAGATGTAATGCCGAGCTTTTGGAAAGTTGTGGTTGTTAAAATATTAATTGCAGCCCCTAAATCAACTAAGGCATTAGGCAGGGTCTGGCCATAAATTTGAACAGTTATAATTGGATTCCCGGGGTCTTCATATTTAAGGGGTGTTTCTCTTCCCGACAATAGGTCAGATAAGGTGCCGACTACTTGGACTCTTGGATTGTTTGTTATATTCCTCCTGGGTTTCTTTATGCACAACTCTTTTATGGTTTTGGCGTATATGGGAATGTCTTGAATAGCTTGGAGGAATGGAATTTTTATGTACAAGTTTTGTAATTCTCCCAGGATGTCAAAGTCCGGGTATTGTATGGATCGAGGTATGGCTAATCGTTCTGGGAACGGAGGAGAGGATGTGGTTGCTTGATTATGAGTTTGTTGCTTATTTACATCCTCTTGTTGTGACTGATGTTCTCTGGTTAACTGATCTTCAATATGAACTGTTTTATCTCCCTCAGTTTCAATTATACGCCCAGATCTTAACTGAAGGTCGTTGCACTCTTTTAAATCAGGTCCTGGTTCTGGTGATTCTATGATTTGAATAGATTGGACCTGCCTGTTGTTTGGATTGGGATCTGGTTGGGCTGGGAGTTGCGGCCTCAAGTTAGACTGGGGATTTTGTTGTAAAGCTGGCAAAGTAGGTTGAGGGAGCGGAATCGTTCCGGCTGGGTGGTACATCGATCTTTGCCAGCTTGTCTGCCAGGGTGAACTTTGTGAAGTAGAGGGGGTCCATTGTGAAGGATATGGGCCATTTTGCCAATATGGTGGAGGGTAAGGGAAATTTGGCCAACCAGTTTGGCTTGTTTGATTCAGCCATGGATTTGGAGAAGGAAATGATTGTGGTGACCAGTTTGTAAATGGGGTTTGAGATTGATTTTGCCACATACCATATTTTTGAGCATTATACTGTGGGTTTTGAAAGAAAGAGGTTGGATCCGGAAACATACCAGGTTGTCTTGGCTGCCACTGGCGGCACTGGTTGATTGAATTCACCGCTTCTGGTTCTTCTTCTGCTTCCTTATATACTGCTTTCAATCCTGGAAGTGAGGGGCAGCTCTCCGTAAGGTGGTCTTTTGTACAGATGGCGCATATTTGGACTTTATCCAGAGGGCACTCCTTGTGGCTGTGTTTTTTTCTGCAACGGGGACAGAAGATTGCCATGTTCTGTTCTGCCTCCAGCTGCTTTTGTTTAGCCTGCACAATATCAAGTTGTGTAGTTAGTGTCCCCATAATATCAGTTTTAAAATTTTCTAATAAATTTCCAATTTCTGCACGTGTTACTCCTTCTGCTGATACTTTGTTATCTCTTGCGAACCGATCATATTCTGTCGGTTTTATTCTTGTGCTGCCTCTCGAACTCCCGATACATAAGTCAAGGATGTCAGTAAAATTCTCTTGATAAATATCCCCTTTGCCCATAATGTTTAATGTTTCAATCCATTGCTCCTTCATGCCCCTCATTAATGCAGTTTTTAACACATTATCAGGTAAAGGTAGCGATGCATAAGGAGATCTTTGTAAATTATACTGAAAACGTTCCACATACTCCTCTAATGTTTCATTTGGTCTGGCTATCATTTGAAATATTTCGTCCTTTAATTCTCTAGACCTACAATAATCCTGGTATTTCTTTAAGAAGGATTCTTTCATTTGATCCCAATTGTTGATAACCCCACCACCTAGCCCCATAAACCATCTTAAGGCAGCCCCTTTCAATGTAGAGGGGAATAATTTCAATTTTTGGGGATCGGTGGTGTAATCGTACCCCCGACATAACACATCGAATTCGAATAGGAATGCATCCGGATCCTTTGATGTGAGTCCATGAAATGTGGGGATATGCTGAAGAGGGATAGCTTTCATGGGTGCATTTGCTGCAGAATCCACTATAGGATATTGTAATGTAGAGGTTTGAGTGTTTGGCTGGTTTTGAGCGTTTGGTTGGTTTTGAGCCATGGGATCGAATATATGCCAGTAACCTTCTGGGATATCTAGGAGGGTATTCCTAGGTTGGTTGGGAACGGGTTTGACAGGGATCTTTTTAATAGCGCTTCCTTTATCCGGAATAATGGGAATACCAGGTGTTTGAGGAGATTGAATCTCTTCAACAATGACTTTCGCGGCACTCCCCTTATCTGTGCTATCTAATGGCTGATTTGTTTCAAGAGGAGATTTTGGTTCCTTAGTTTCTCCTTCTCCTTCACAAAAGTTGCTAGAGTTCCCTTCCTGCAATAATTCTGGAGTGGAATTTTCAACTTCTTGAAAGTCCTGCTCCTCAGTTTGACTATGCACCTCAGCACAGGCTACATATGGTGATCCTGTGGCCTGAAGGGAACTAGTAGGTGGTTTAGAAGTGTTTTTCTTGAAACCTACTGATGGCTGAGACTCTGTTTTCTTATAGATTTCGTCTATGAAGGTTGTTCGGCCAAGGGTCACCGGCCCCTTAGCTTTTTCAGGTTTGGATGGGGGTTTGATATTTTTTCTGGTTTTTTCTGCTTAGTCATGCACTCAAAAATAAACTACGAACTTCTATTCAAACAAGCAAAAACAAATCTGTTAGGAAAGCGGATAATGAGCAGGTCTTTTACATGCTCTGTACGTAGGTTCTTACCTTCCGTTTTTAGGATCCAACTCCTCCCTAGCAGGCTTGTACACTACTCTGAAAAAGACAAATGGCTTCACTCTTTCCCCGGCAACGGCGCCAAAATGCAGAGCTATAAAAAGGGTCTCTTTCACCTCTATTCACCTCACATTAATATGTCAACCCGAGAGCGTTTTGTCATTACAAAGAGTGACTCAATCCGAGGCTCATTTGTCAGAGTAATGCTAGTAGTACAGTGCTTTAAGAAATACAAGAGTAAATGGATGCTTAACTGAAATCAAATTGCTTTAAAGAAGTAAATCACACACTCAGGTAACTCAACAACTCATCAGTCAAGGGTTCGGTAATGATGAACCATCCCTTCAGAAACTGATAGAAAAAGAAATCAAGCATAGATCACAAGCCTGGGAGCTAAACAGTGACTGATACTGCTCACTACAGTCTTAGATCATCTCTCACAGCAAACCATCAAATGCAGATAAATAGAACAGCAAAGGAAATAAAGGATTAAACTATAATTCTGAAATGGAACAACAACTCTAAAATAGGACAGCAAATGAATACTAAGTCCCGCGGGTTATATTCAAACTTAATCTATGCACTCTTTGCAATCAAGGAACACTCTGTTATTCTAAAGGCAAATGACACAAATCATATTAATGGAACAACAATAACAGTTTGGGAATTATGGAATAATACCGATGCATTAGAAACGCACACAACACAAATGTCAATAGAACAGCTCTGTAGCTTGACAGTAAGGATATGCGATTAACTCTAGAAAGGAATAAGAACGCAATGCAGAGTTAACACACAAATCTGGCTGTAGAAACTTCAATGATTCAACTTAAACAGAGCATGTAATTTGAACGTATAAGCATATCAAATAATCAACTAACAGTAATGAGAAAACCACACATAAACGAAGCTGTAATGGTACAGAAGCAAGTGTCCTTCGGGGCCGGGCCCTTAGCCTCCAAGGATACACCGCTTTAGGTTAACGCAGATGCGAAGATGGAATAATCACCAGTCTTTCATTAATACATTGATCAAAAAAAAAAATACATCGAACCAGTTCTCAACAAAGCTGAATAACCAAATTGAATGTTTTACAAAAGATTACACCAAACGTATCTTATCTCGCCATTCTCCGTCTCTAAACTAACAGTACTTGTCTCTTTTTATAAAAACGATGGCGGAGATGTCCAAGCAATTAGATAAGTAAAGCAGCGATCCCTCAGGATCTTCGATCCTGAGGGATTCGCCAAACAGTTAACTTTCATCCAGTCTTTGCTAGTGCGCTGAGCTGGTGTCCTCTCTCTCTTGCCCGAGCCGATTCTCCTTGATCTTGTCTCCCTATGTTTACGTTTGGTTCTCATCCAGAGGAACAGCGGTTATCTCCACTTCGTTCTTATCTTTAGAGCAACAACCCTTCGTTTTCCTCTTTCCCTGTATAGAAAATAACCATTATCAGTGGCTAAGTTATACATATCGATTTTCACATGTTTTGTGATAGTTCCCTATGACTTTCTAAATCCATGATACAAAAGGTTCACAAATTGTATTAAAAAGTCATTAAAGTAATCATGCAACACTCCTTAGATATAAAAATAAATACATGCTCAATGTGAACAGGATTAAATATGAGTTGGTTGCATAAAAACCACTTGTGTATGAACAAGGGTGAGTTATTTGACTAGGTCAACGGGACCAAATCACAAGATAGTCCAGGTGCATTGAACCTCCTAAGTTATCTGCGCAGTTCTAGAAGGATCTTCTAAATGTGAAAGGGGAAAATTCAAGTGAAGTGGTTTAGGGTTTTGCACTTCCTCACTTTATAAAAGGGAAGGAGAGGACTCAAGGAAGGGTTTTTGATGATATTTCGAATTTGAGGTTGCCTGGGAAACTTGAGTTCTCTTAGTTGTTTATCCAAAGGGAAGAGGGTTTCCTGTTTAGGAATCCTCTCTCCTTCCATGGAGTAGCTCTTTGGAGGAGGATGTGCTGCATTGATCCACTATCTGGCATTTGAACAAGCTTCTACTTCCAACTGTAATGCAGATCCTGTTGAGGGTTTGATTGCCTTTGTAAGTTGCAGCAAGTGGGATTTAGATCTTTTCAAATCTAAAGCATTTCAGTACTTCTTTTCAGTGGAGGAGGGTTTCTGATCCATTGGAGAGCTGTATTGAATGATTTGAGCTTCATTTCAGATCTTTGCATCAGGCCAATGTGTTCTTCATGGTATACTGCGCAGTTATTTCCCCAGATCTGCGTTATTGCTGAAGGAGCAGCGTTGCAGGGTTTTTGGCATCATTTTGGAGCTAAATCTCCGATGTGAAGGAAGCCTCCTTGCATCAAGGGTGATCCTTGGATTGGCCAACCAATCCAAGTCTATTTCTGATCTGATACATTCATTGAATTTTTTACTTCAGAAATTCTGAATAATTCTGCAGATCTGTTGTAGTAAAACTCAGATCTGCTCCGGCATTTTCATGTATTCCTGAAATCCCCAAGGGGAATGTAATAAAGAGCCCTTTGGGCATTTTGATTCATTATAGATATTTTTTTTCATGTATTTATCAATTTCATATCTGTAATATAATGAAAAGAAGCTTCATCCTCCTGTAACTAACGCTGAAGAGTTTCTGGGTCATTCTCTTGTCTTGTAGCACCTCAATCTTGAGGGATTTTCCATGTAAAACTGCTGTTTAACCTTGCTTAATGCCTATGACATGTTCTTAAACTAATTTTCTGATTGTCCATAATATTTTAAATCTTACACCTTCGGAAAATATGCTGCCCTTGCTTCAATAAATTTCAGCATCTTCCAAGTCATGGGAAATCAGGGTTTTTCTTGACTAGTCAGGAAGGAGGAACTGTTTAACTTAGAAAAAAACATTTTTTTTTGCTGAAATTTGGCATGTATATCCCTATTGACCTAATATAACATATCCCAGAGCCATGACCCTTATTTTTACGCATATTTTTTATTATACTCATTTTAGGGCCAAAATCCTCACTTTTCCCCAACTTTTTGCCCATAAAAGCTTAGTAAAAGGTTTCTGCAGCACTTGGAATTGGTTTCTGAATGTTTTTAAACACTTTTTATGATATCTAAAGCACACATTCCTGAAAAATGCGTTTTTCAGGCATGTCTTGCTGAGAAATCCATTTTGGGAACATTACAGTGGTATCGGAGCATGATCTTTGGCTCAGCCTGTGGCTTCAAGCCAAAGTGTTGAATCCCTAAAGAATGAATCTTTCAAGATCTATATATAGAGTCTGAAGATGGCCAGGTAGCCTCTGGATCTCATCCTTCCTTGTGAAGGTGACATATCCAGTAAATGCCCCTGCAATCAATCTCTGGAATAGAATCTTGATACTCCTGAAGAGGGAAATTTACAGCAGTATCAGAGAAGAGAAGAGAAAGCTATCAGAAAGCTAAAGGATATGAGTTTTACCTCATCATATTTTATATCCAGGAAGAGCCTCTTCAAAGAGGTTAGACAGAAGAAAGAAGGAGGAAGAAAATGAAACTCCTAGAGGGTTTCAAAAAGCGGAAAGTTGCAGTGAGACCCGTAGAAGGTTTCAAGAAGGAGAGGAATATCCATGCACTTCCTATCCTCACAAAGAAGGAGAGCTATGCAGAGAAAAACCAGAGCATGGCTCCACCACTTGGTAGAATGATAGAAGAGGAGATCTCCTTGCTCCTTTTCTAGGTCCTCAAGGGTATTGAGGAAGATCTCAAGGAGATTGAGAAGGTGGAGACTTGTATCAGCGCTGGCACAACCTTGGAAGAGCAGCCTTCATGTTCAGTAATGATGGAAGACTACATAGTTGCAGAAGAAGTTCTTGCTTCTACATCTCACCGAGATATGATTAAAGATTCATCTATTGTCATTTCAGCACATTGTATGAAGAACATATACATCTTTGCATGTTGCTGATTTAGAGCAACAAGTTGCATTGCGCTGTGCCAAAGCAGTGAGGAAGAGGAGAGGAACCATTCATCATTAGAGCATTCACATGGAAGCTTCATTCATGAAGCAATAAAGGATGGAATGATGGATGGTAGACATCTTGGAGTGAGAAACCCTTTCTCCCTTCTAGATGACTCTTTCTCAATGAGCACACCCTTGCTCAAAGAGAAACTTCTACTTACAGCAAATCCAAGGCCCTTTGGTTTTGGAAGGTCATGCATGAGGCAGAGACCTCATGAGAAGAATTCATTGAAGGTGCACTTCAACACATCACGGAGTGCAAAGTTCTTCAACAGTTTGAGGAGGATCTTCCCTTCTCACGGGAGTAGATAGTAGATGGGGGACATCTTCGGATCGATAACATCTCTCATGACTATGTTGGACATTTCTTGAGCCATGCACATCATGATGGGAGGTTTTTGCCTACCACCTATTTGGATCCTCATAGGGTCAACTTTATCCTCGGGAAGATTGCATTTCAAGATCACATGAAATGTAGAAATCTGATTTGGGATGATGGTAGCCCTCATGGGAGGAGTACCAAGATGGAGGATGGAGAGCAAGCGGTTAACAGAATTTTGATACCAGGTAGCAGGAGGCTTGCCTGCACTGGCTGCTCTTGGAAGAGTTTGATCATCGCACTCTTTCTAAGGGTATGTGGCAGGATACTTGCATCATGGAGCAGCAAAGAGTATGGGCATATTGTGTTGGCATAACATTTTTCATGTCAAGCACCATGTTGTCACTACATGGATGGGATGATGGAAGTATGAGAAAGAAGCAACGGATTTTGTTGCTTGGGATGTTCTTGAGAGAGCAAGGGCATATTTTCTCTCACAGTTTTCATGATGTTGCAGGAGTAGAAGATGGCACTATCATAGTGCAAAGGGGTCACTCCTTGGTCTTAGATGTTTAAGAAGGACTTTCTTCATGGGGAGGACTTCTCATTTGTAGCAGCATTATGGGAGATGCCTTTGACATTCTGCATGTCAAATATTGGAGCTGTTTGTTGATGGAAGCCTATTTACATAGGCCAACAGTGCTATCACTGTGGAGATGGGATTTATTGATGGAGTATTCCCAGGATCACTTCTCATTCAATGCACTTGGTGAGCAAAGAGGAGGTGAGGAAGATGATGTATTATTCTTGTCTTGAGTTTCTAAGCATGGGGAAGAGGATTTGCATGCAGAGCTTGGTTCATTTCTCTTCATGGGAGTGTGCCAAACTATTATTGAGGATTCATTCATGAGTCCATGTATCTTCTTGCTTCTGACATATGGTGAGAGCTTTTGCTTGCATACTCTTACCATCTCTTGGCAGTGCATTGCTCCACAAGAGGGCAAGCTATTTATTGAGCTCCATGAACTTCATTGTGCAAAATTTCATGATGGAGATAGCCAGCTAGTATATGGCCTAGGGAAAATATGTTTTCCTTACATGTGGATTCTTTATTCATATGATTAACTATGTCACAGGAGGCAATTTTCCATGCACTCTTCTTAAGTAGCAGTTGAGAAGACTACGCTGTGAGGATTTGAGGGACTGTTGGTAATCTCTTGCATCACATAGAACCTTCAATATTTCACTCATTATGATGATGATCATGTTTTCTTTGTTGACATTGCCATTATGTCGTTTGAGAAGCATGATTGAGAAAGAGACACATGAGATGAGTGTGTCCTTTTGGGAAGGAGATTCCCACATTTTCTGCAACACATGTTCTAATGGGAACATGGGAGAAATTATGGCCACCATAGCAAAACACTTGTTTCTTTTGGAGATGAGCCATGTGTGTGATGGAGTACCTCATGGTGATACTCTTCTATCCATCACATATGAGAAATTTTGGGCTGATTGGTTTTACAGTGTTGGAGGGAGGAACTTTGCAGATCTAATCCTCATGATGCCACTTGATGGCAATGTCTTTGCAGCCCAAGATTAGTTTGCACTCTACACTTATCTTAAGTGGAGAGGAGGATAGCGTGGGGTAGGCTATCTTGTCGACCATGTGCAGAATTTCAGCCCACCTATTTTACAGGAGCTCAAGGTGGAGGAACATTTTCATAGAGTTGCCATGTCATGAGGTGACTCATTTTTGGTGGATGATTGCTTGAGGGTGGAGAAATCACATGGGGGATGATATTTCCCAATACACTTCAAATTCCATGCCTCAAGGGAGCCTCTAGGCAGCACCTTATTTCCTTCTTGAGTATTTGACTGTTTCATGTTGATAGCTATTCAGCTAACTTGCATGCTTGGGAGGGGCAATATGGAGATTCATTGTTGACACAACATCTCATTATTTGGAGGAGTTCATCATATGGGGATGCTACAGTAGGAGGAGGAGACATTTTTCAGTTCTATCCTTACAGTTTCTTGAGGACAAGCAACATTTGGGAGGGGAGGACTGTAATGTTCCTAAATAAGCTAAGCTAATTAGAACATTAGAATTTTGTTTTATTTTTCATGTTTATGAATAATAGACTAATGGAGGACATGCAACACTCCTTAGATATAAAAATAAATACATGCTCAATGTGAACAGGATTAAATATGAGCTGGTTGCATAAAAACCACTTATGTATGAATAGGGGTGAGTTATTTGATTGGGTCAACAGGACCAAATCACAAGACAGTCCAGATGCATTGAACCTCCTAAGTGATCTGCGCAGTTCTAGAAGGATCTTCTAAATGTGAAAGGGGAAAATTCAAGTGAAGTAGTTTAGGGTTTTTCACTTCCTCATTTTATAAAAGGGAAGGAGAGGACTCAAGGAAGGGTTGTTAATGATATTTTGAAATTGAGGTTGCCTGGGCAACTCAAGTTCTCTTGGTTGTTTAGCCAAAGGGAAGAGGGTTTCCTGTTTAGGAATCCTCTCTCCTTCCATGGGGTAGCTCTTTGGAGGAGGATGTGCTGCATTGATCCACTATCTGGAATTTGGCCAAGCTTCCACTTCCAACTGCAATGCGGATCCTGTTGAGGGTTTGATTTCCTTTGTAAGTTGTAGCAAGTGGGATTTAGATCTTTTCAGATCTAAAGCATTTCAGTACTTCTTTTCAGTGGAGGAGGGTTTCTAATCCATTGGAGAGTTGTATTGAATGATTTGAGCTTCATTTCAGATCTTGGAATCAGGCCAATGTGTTCTTCATGGTATACTGCGCAATTCTTTCCCCAGATCCGTGTTATTGCTGAAGGAGCAGCGTTGCGGGGTTTTTGGCATCATTTTGGAGCTAAATCTCTGATGTGAAGGAAGCCTCCTTGCATCAAGGGTGATCCTTGGATTGGCCAACCAATCCAAGTATATTTATGATATGATACATTCACTGAAGTTTTTACTTTAGAAATTCTAAATCATTCTGTAGATCTGCAGCAGTAAAACTCAGATCTGCTCCAACATTTTCATGTATTGCTAAAATCCCCAAGGGGAATGTAATAAAGAGCCCTTTGGGAATTTTGATTCATTAATTATCTCTATTTTCATGTATTTATCAGTTATAGATCTGTAATATAATGAAAATAAGCTTCAGCCTCCTGTAACTAACGCTGAAGAGTTGCTGGGTCATTCTCTTGTCTTGTAGCACCTCAATCTTGAGGGATTTTCCATGTAAAACTGTTGTTTAACCTTGATTAATGCATATGCCATGTTATTAAACTCATTTTATAATTATCCATACTATTTTACATCTTACACCTTCAGAAAATATGCTGCCCTTGCTTCAGTAAATTTTTGCATCTTCCAAGTCATGGGAAATCAGGGTTTTTCTTGACTAGTCGGGAAGGAGGAATTGTTTAACTTAGAAAAACGCTTTTTTTTTTTTTTCTTCTTTCTGAAATTAAGCATGTAGATCCCTCTTGACCTAATATAACATATCCCAGAGCCATGACCCTTATTTTTACGCATAGTTCTGATTATACTCATTTTAGGGCCAAAATCCTCACTTTTCCCCACCTTTTTTACCATAAAAGCTTAGTAAAGGTTGTTGCAGCACTTGGAATTGGTTTCTGAGTGTTTTTAAACACTTTTTATGATATCTGAAGCACATATTACTGAAAAATTCGTTATTTCAGGCATGTCTTGCTGAGAAATCCATTTTGGGAACATTAAAGACACCGCGAGAAATTTCAATGTACCACTTGGCAGCGGCACTAGTGAGATTCTGTTGGAAAATATGGGGTCAAATGGAATCGTCAACCCAAGAGTTAGAGGAAAACCAAAGGTGGTATGTCATAACATGCGCTTGGTGGTATTCTCCAAACTTGCCCTCGAATTCGGGACAATCGCTAGGAATTTTGTTGGAACTAGAGGTCAATATGGATTATGAAGGATAGGATCGTTTGTCAACTTCAACACATCGGGCAGTTCCAACCTAGCAATTAAAGGTAATTGAGGATTGAAAGGAATTGCAGGTCATTGATAAATACCAGTATTAGGATTCCACCCTGGTTGAGAGAAATTATGCCCCCATATATTTTGTCCCGGAGGATTCTGTCCATAGGGGTGTTGTGGAGGTAAATACCCTCTGCGGAAAGAGGTGATCCCACTAGCACTAGAGTGGGTCTAGCAACAATCGAAACACACAAATTTGTTGGTTCCTAGTTACAAAGGATAGAATCGCGATAGATCGCTTACCGTGATTCCTTCGCTGTTGTTGTCGAAGAAGAAGTGGCGCTTCCGTCCCTAGTTGGACAGGTCATGATCCGTGAGCTCGCTGCATCCAAATACTTGTACACATGCAAAGAAGAGAGACAACATGAAACATACTATTTCACACTTTATAACTATCGATTAGTTAGAGAGGAACGAATGAAATTGCATTATATAATGGACAAACGCATTCATGGAACCAATAACAGAGTCATGTATATTAAGATACGAGAGAACGATTACAACCGATGCTCTGACGTCGTGATCTTCCTTCAACAGGGTTCCAGTGGGACGTGTCTCATAAAGCTCATCAGGGATTTGACAAAACTCTCTCTCATAAGGTTCTCCTTAGCTCTGCTCTTGATTGTTACTCAACTATAATTTCCTTCCCAAAAGTTTAGCTCGCTAGCAAATGGAGAGGGCAGGCTTTTATAGAGGGAGAAGGAGAGGTGAGGCTCCCTATAATCATGGGGAAGAGTCCTATATCTTAGGAAGGTTCCATGAGAGGTGGAAAACCACTTCCTAATCAAGGAGATCCGGAGCCAAATAACCCAACCTATTTTTGATGATTCGTTCTGAAGTTGTTAAAGTCAAACTTCCGCCTTCTATTGTTAAAAAACATTCCTTAATAGGCTTGGCATGGGCACAACACAGGGACAGAGCGCCGGCTGGCGCGCCCACTAGTGTGTATTTTCCCCATTGGCGCGAGGGATGAACTGGCTACCTGCGCCAATGCCAAAACATGGATTTTTAGGGTTTTCCAGACGAGATGTTCTTTAGGAGAATTCTGGCCCTTATGTAGAAGGATGCCATCAAGGTGTTTTCAGGACATTTTACTGTTCACAATTCATGGGAATAGTCCTCCAATGTATGGGACGAGGGATTGAAGGGACGGTGACAAAATGCTGTGTAACAAATGCCCCCTAATGCATGAGGTCCGAGAGAGAGGGAGGGGTGAAATTCTTTATGAGAACGCGTCTAACTGAAAACACTGCCGTCGGAAGACCTGCGAATACAAATACAACTGATATCTCTGATACACGATATGTGGTATGGGCGCAGCCATCCATAATAGAGTGTACAAAAACCGAGATCCAAGGTATGGACGTAGCCATCCAGTAGGATAAGGATCAACAAGTAGACTCAGGTATAGTTGCAGCCATCCAATCAAAAGAGTCATGTAATAAATCATAATAATCCATAAAGGACCTGCAGCCTGGATGTTTATGAGACAAAATCCAGGGTCGTGCACTCCATCTCGACCCGAACAGAGTACAAGTTCAAGTATGCGAATATGTGAGCTGAAGTCGAACATGCAAGAACATCGTCTGATTACCAACCAATAATGAAAGCCATTAAAAGACGTGAGAGAAACCATTAATAATGATGATGGCTCTCAAGGTAAAAAAGGTACAATCCACAGAATGTGAACAGTAAGCTGGCATCGAACACTCGCAGAATCATCCGATCGAAGGCCAATAATGATAACCTTGCGTCGAATGTGAAGAACCTGCCATTGAGGCATACAAGCTCCAAGGTACCTGAAGGGAGTCTCTAGATCAACTTCCTAGATAATGAGCTGAAGTCGATAGGAAGTGACCTTGATCAAAGGTGGGCCATAATTTTTCCCACATCATCGACATGAGACAGAGGGATATAATGTTTGTGAATCAAGACCAACAGAGAATCAGAGGGAGGTTGAAAACTGCAGAGGCGAACTTCTCTTGAACATATCGGCGGCACGATATTGGATTTGGCAGTATTTGACATCAAGGGATATGAGGTCATGGTGACATGGCAAAGAGCAGATGAGTGGTCAAAAGAGATTACCCAAACCCATGAAGGCAAGCAGATAACGAGATGAGATGTCCCCAACCTGACACGAATGCAGACAAGTGCCATGTTCAAGAGTGACATACTGTCGACACGACTGTAATATTGGTTCCATTTTCCCCCACCATTTCTGGCAAGTACCCCAATTATTTTTGGAAACAATCTTGAAGGGGATAACATATGCTTGCGATATAAGTTTGTCCTTCGGAAAAATCCAACCTAGTACATTTTACGAGCCCTAGGAAGGAGGAACTCGAGTAACGTCATTATGACGGAGTCCGATGTCATTATTTTTTAACGAGTCTGACAAAGGAAGAACTCAACGTCTTTTCATGTTTAGAGAGTTTGAAAAGACAGTGGAAAAGAAAACTCCAGCAGTCCCTTTTGTAGGTAGTCCCTCAGATCCGAAAAGGTAAAAAACTATGTCTGAGAGAACCTCCTAGTCGCAATAGGCTAGGGTATTCCTTTTTTGTAAATAATCTATCCCAGCCCGAAAAAGGGGTAAACGTATACTGGGTAGATGTCATTTCGCAGCCAATTTAACGAGCTCAAAACGATAAGCGACTCGGCGATATTTTTAGTTTTAGAGAGTCAGAAAAGAGCTGAAAGGTGACTCCAGTAGTGAATTTTTCGTGTTTTTACCGAGTCTGAAAAAGTATAAAATACGACTCGTCTCTTCTTCAAAATCATGTGAAAAACCTATTGCTGCACAAAAGACACGTTTAAAACATATTCGACGAAAATAATGCGAAAATATATCGAAAAACATGTTTAAAAAATCCATTTAGGACTTTGAAAAGCTATAAAAGAGCAACAGTGGTAAAAAATATTTAGTTTTCACTTTTTACCTCTTTGCAGAGCAACAGTAACCCTTTTGTGCTTCGATATTCAGGCGATGAGTGCGACCAATCCAGCGGACCAAATCGATTTCCATCCGGTTCAGGTAAGATCCGACCTCTTTTTCCATCTTTTGAGTTACATTTCACTGTATTTAATTAATTTTTGAGGTCTGTTAGGGAGGAATTTTTAATTTTTAGGTCTCCGTGGTTGGTGTGGGTTCCAGGCACAGACCCGTGCCAATCCGTTATGTTTTACACAGAGGCCACGCCAGTTGGTGCAACTGTTAGCCAGACAGCCGCGCCAACGACGCAATGCAAAATCCAGCTAAAAAATCTCAAAAAGAACCAATGAAATGCAATTTTGAATACCCAAGGAGGTTTATAACGTTCCTATGTTTGATTTGATGCAGGTATCCAAAAAAATAATTGCCATTGAATGGAAAGAGAGAGAGCACAACGAGGAAGATGAATTAGCAATGGGAAATGAGCATTGTATGAATGCTCTCTGGAATTGCGAGCTGAAAAAATTCTTTCTGACGCCATGTCTCCAGGCTCAGCCCGAACTACTGTAGTATCTCATCAACATCTGGGATGAGGATGAGGAGAAGTTCAAACTTCAAGACCAGGTACTTGAGCTCGAAGTATCAGACATGTACTTCATCACTTGACTGTCACGCAGGGGTCCAGTCCCTATCTTGACTGGTACGAGGCCTTCAGGCGAAAACATGACAATGGTCATGGACAGGGTGTGCCGAGGGGCACATAAAGGAACAGGGAGTGGGAAAGTAGACATTCAGACCGTCCTTGATCTAGCACTGAGAATAGTGCTACATACCATTACGCGAGCTTCGGGATCGTAAGAACCACATGAGGCCACAAAGACACAGCTCCTTCTTGCATCGGAGTGCATGAACCCAACTATCTTCGACTGGGCCATAGCCATGACCATGAACATTAAATGACAACTCACAAAATGCAAGAAGACCAAACTGAAACAGTTTGGATATGGGTCAATTTTGGTGTCGTTCTTCCTGGAACGACTACCTATTTTCCAGTGCCAGGGGGCCATAGTCCCGGATCCACCACTGAGAGAGCCACGGATGCCTTGATGGGCGGCATTGATGCCCTGGGCAGGGGGTGGCCAACAGATGTCATGGCGGTCTAAGTTCTTTGACCGACTCCAGCGACATTTGATCGTCATAGAGGACTGGCCTTATGCGGGCACCAATTTTACCGGAGACCCAGACCTTCCGCTCCCGGAAGGAGAGGACTGGGATGAGGAGCTTGGTAAGACTCTTTTATGATTTTTATGATTTTTTGGTATACATGCATGTTCTAACAGCTAATCCTATATGTCTGCAGATGTTGGCCCATAGAGGCCTGCCGAAATGTCACCAATAGCAAGGAGGACCCCTCTCGCTCATGACCCTCAAGGTGAGGGGGGCGAGGGGGATGAGCTCATACAGAACCTAGAGGGGATCGCTCACGGAGTTTCGGATTATGCTCGTTTAGCTGATGTTCCCCTTCGCTTATCAGAGGCATACCGTAGGGGTGCCAAGTCGTCTCCACCGCTTACTGAGGCGGTTGGTGCGAGAAGTGACATGCTACCATGAGCACCATGCCGATTAGTCACCTAGGCTTTCTGTTTGCATATTTTTGAGAGACATGTCATCTCTGGATGTAACTAAAACAAACATGTATATTTTTGGTTTTATATGATGCACACGTTGCAAACACTCGACATATACATATATACATCTATTTTCTACATGGATCTTGCTTACATATGATGATGTTTTTACAAATTGTGTAAATGTCTATCTAATACAATATTGGCTATTGCATCTGTTAGTGTATTCATTCATCTTGGTATATGCTGATATGTGATGTAATCAAAATTTCTTTCACGTAAACGAATACGTAGATACAGTCTTAAAATGCATGGGTTTCTAACTGAATAATGACCATTGAGCTGTAAAACCACAAGCTATGAGTCTAGATGTACAAGTAATGCGTGGATGCCGAGGTTAATAGCCTCGGTTAATAATTCCAAAACGACACTATATTGCATGACATTATTTGTAGCATGCCCTAGACAAACACCTTGTAAATTAACCAACTCACTAGCAGGATCGTAAATTACCCAAGCTGCCAAAGACAAGTTCCTGGTACTGCAGGAGGCACCATCTACGAAACTGACATAAGGAGTAATAGACATTTGCACAATCGAGAAGACCCAATAAGCAGAAAAACGCTTATAAAGCACATGACACCACACATGCACAAAAATGAAAAAATCACCTATGTACATATACTACACAAGAAGGATTCAAGCATAATATTTCTTCAGGTACAACCCATTTCTGGGTTGCGCCAAAGGAAGACCTTCACAATAGATCAGTTCATAGGCCCCATTTTTCAATACACGTTTAACGATATAGGGCCCATGCCACATAGGTTGGAATTTTCCTGTCCCAAGCTTGTCATGGGCTTGATCATACAAGAGGAAGAGGTCCCCTTCGATGAAACAACGCGGAGAAACCGTTTGATCGAAATGAGCTTTAACCCATTTTTTATGTGCCTCGATCACCAAAGCAGCCAAGCAACGAGTTTCGTCCAATATCTCGAGATATAGGAGACGTTCTTCCTCCGGTGAAGTATCGGGTAGTAATTCCACATCCAATTTTAGTGAAGGGATCTCACATTCAACCGGAAGAGTAGCTTCCAGACCATACACCAACTAAAATGGTGTGAATCCGGTTGCACTCTTCATCGACGTCTGGTAGGCCCAAAGAGTTGAAAGCAACTGGAGATGCCAACTCGATTTGTGTATACCAATTGTTCGTTGAAGCATCGTGACAAGCACGTTGTTCACGGCTTCAACCCGGCCATTTTCCTGAGGGTAATATGGCATTGAGCTGTCGTGATGCAAGCCCAACTTAGATGTCAGCTCTGCCATCATGTAGTCCCAAAAATCAGAGCCATGATCAATGATGATGGCTTGAGGAACGCCGAAACGAGTGATCACATGGTTGAAAATGAACTGTGCAGTTGTCTTACCATCTACAACCAGTGTAGGCATTACTTCGGCCCACTTGGTGAAATAATCTACATCAACGATGATATAAGCATGCCCCCCCGGCCGAGTGAGGGTTACACGTCATAAAATCAATGCCCCATTTGGAAAAAAGGCCCACGGTAATGACATGATGTAATGGGAGAGGCGGCACATGCATCTTGTGTTGGAAGATCTGGCACATGTGACACTTTCGTATTGCAACAATACAGTCTTTAAATATAGATGGCTAGAAATAGCCCGCATGAAGGATATTTTGTGCGGTAGCATAACCGAACATGTGACCACCATAGGCACCACTGTGATAGTCATTCATAACTTTCTCAGCCTCTTCTAAGGTCAAACACTGGCGGAGTAGGGAATCGACTCCAACACGATATGGGGTATCTCCGACAATACGATATGGTTGCGACTGATGTTGAACGCAGCGTCAAGCATCCTTCATTAACTCAGACCGAAAGGTAGATGTCTGGAGGTACACGATGATATCACCGTACCATGGATCGAGAGTGCTGATTAAGAAGAGATTTTCATCCGGGATATGATCCTCACATTGAGACGGAACAAAGTCGGTAGGGAGAGAACAAATAAGATCAGCAAAAACCAGTGATTTCTTAGATTTAGCAGTAGTGAAATCCAAATCGAACTCTTGGAGGATCACAATCCACTTTGAGTACTTTCCTCCTAGCAATTTTCGAGACAAAATGTAAGTCATGGGGTTGCAATCGGAAATCACGGTTACCATGCGTAACAGGATGTAATGGCGAAATCACTGAACGGCCTGCACCACATCCAGCGCTAACTTCTCGACATGTGCATAACGCGTTTTAGTGTCGAGGAGGTTCCGAGACAGGTAATAAATCACGTGCTTGTTAATGTCATTGTCATCCTGTACCAGAACCATGGCAATTGTACTGAATGTGGCAACCAAATAGAGGGTAAAGTCGCGATGATAATTTGGAGGACGTATTAATGGAGCGTTGACTAGCAACATCTTAAGGTTATTGAAATATTGCTGAGCAATCTCGTCCCAACAGAAAGGGATGTACTGCTTTAGAAGTCGCGTAAACCCTTTGGCTACCTCCACATAGTTCGGGATAAAACGACATGAGAAATTCACTTTCCCTTGAAGACTCTGAAGTTGATGTAATGAGGATGGTGAAAGGAGATTAACAATAGCCTTAACCTTAAGAGGGTCGAGGCAAATTCCATCCTTAGAGACAATAAAACCTAAAAGGCAACCAGAGTCGACGCAGAAGACGCACTTGTGAGGATTAAGCCTGATGTTGTAACATCTACAACAGAGAAAAATCTAGCGGAGATGTTCCGGATGGTCTTCGCATAGAGCTAAATGAGCCGGAAGGTCATCCAGGTACAGTTGAACAACATTAAATATGTCATGAAAAGCGTAATACATGGCACGCTGGAAGGTAGCTCCATCGTTTTTTTAAGCCGAAAGGGAGTTTCTTATAGGCGAATGTTCCCCATGGACAGATGAAAGTAGTCTTATGTTGATCGGATGGGAGGATATTGATTTGATTATAACCTGAAAAGCCATCCATAAGGGAAAATATCTCACTCCCCACACAATTGTCAATGATCTGATCGATAAAAGGGGTGGGATAGTTATCTTTAGGGCAAGCCCGATTGATATCTCGATTGTCAACACAGACTCGAATTGTGCCCTACTTATTATCCACAGGGACAATATTGGAAACCCACTTTGTCAAAGGGATCAGATATATGAAACCCTCTTTAAGAATTCTCAACTTCGGCTTTTATAGCAGTGGCTTTTCGAGGATGCATTGGACGCAGACGCTGGCGCATAGGCTTCGCACCGGGATAGGTGGGAATTTCGTGCACAACGATACTGGGATCAATTCCAGGAATCTCTTCAGAAGACCATGCGAAAACATCATGGAATTCGTGGAAGAGACTAGTATACACTTTAATCTCATCAGGAGAACAGGTGACTCCCACATGGATGTTTTCGACAACCGCCGGTTTAACAGAGATGTCGATAGGCATCGTTTGGGTAATCATTAGGGGAATTTTGAGGTCTAAAATGGGCCTCCTAAGGAAAATGTACAATCAAAATTCACTTTATGAGAACCAATCACATTTTAGGGGATGACATCATCCATAATGGTTGAGGTGGCATTGCTTGAGTTAAAGGAACTTACTTGTCACATTCTCAATGGTGGATAAAAACTCATGGTTAACCATGTTAATGCTCTAAGTACTTTTAAAGTCAAAGTAAAGTACTCATAATAAATGTCAGTTCACACTTTTTAAATAAAAATATATTATTGTCATTTCATATTTCTTGAAAGAAACAATGCATATCCTTATACATTTATTATATTATATTATATTTATATAGTATATTAATTGCACGTTATTACAAAATTTAAATAATATAAAATTTAATTAATAACATATAATATAATTAAGAATTTATAAATTTATATTTATATTTTATTTTAAGTTATTTAAGTACAAAGGACAAATGCATTAGTTATTCAATGATAATGATTTTTTCTTGAAAATCTCACTCTTATTTATAGTCACATCAATACAATTTTTGTATTAATTTTATTTTGGTACAACTTTTGAATTGAATTTAACTATGGTTACATGGATTGTGGTGAAAAAAGTGAATTGCAAATTCATAAATATTATTTTATTGGTTTAGCTATTATTTTATTATTTCCTTAGGAGGCCCATTTTAGACCTCAAAATTACCCTAATGATTACTTAGATTTCCTTCCTAGAAAACTTCGTGAGTCAATATTGACATTTGGAGTGGTGGAGAGGAAACCTAAGATGCAAAATGCTCGATACAATAAGACATTTCTCCCAGGCTAGGCATGAACGAGGAACGATGATGCCCATCGCTCCACGGAATATCTTCGAGAGACATAGTCTCCACGATAGCTTCATCAGACGGAAAAACTTCTCTCAAAGGATCGGGCGAATCTGCATCACCGAGCCAAGGGGATTGAGAATAAACATCAAGAGCCATGCTCAAAGGAGCATTATCAGTAGGAGGAGGATCCGATGCGGCAATTATCTCACAATAATTGATTTCAATCGGGGTTAGAGGCATCAATTCTCTAAAAGAATCGACCTGTTCAGGAGAAGGGATGATCCATGGGTCATCTGACCTAGAGATCATATTGACTTGAATGGTATTGGGTGGTGGAAAGGGAAAAATACCCATGAGAGTGGGATCTTTGAAAAGACCCGGCTCTATGCTGTCAGGGGGATTGGGAATTTGGTCCACGTATGGCACACTGTTCTCGGAAGATGAGGTAAAGAATGACAACTGATCAACAGTGATAATTTTTCCCTCATGCAGAAACTTCAGAAGTCGAAAGAGGGTGGACGAAATGCACAACATAGCGTGAGTCCAACTGCGACTGAGTAGAAGATTATAGTTGAGTTTTGCATCAACAACTTCCACTTCAACATTGACAGTCTTTCCTTGTAATGTAATTGGTAGGCTAGCAAGAACACCCAAGGGTTTTGACTCCCTTCCATCAAATTCCTTGAGGGCATTGGGTGACGAATTGAGGGCTGGAGAGCCAATAGCCTTCTAGCAAGCAGATGACATGACGCAAGTAGATGCACCTTCGTCGACCATGACCCTATGGATGTTGAGACCGTTAATACCGACTTGTATAACAAGCGCGACGTGGTGCGGAAGTTGGTGGATGAAATTCTCTAGATCGAAGGTGAGAAGACTAGAATCGGCAGGGTTGATGCTGCCGATCGCAGATAACAATGCTTTCCATTGAGACGAAAAACTCTGGAGGACTTCCAATGCGGACATCGCGGACGGAGCCTGCGCTAAATGCTCAACAATACTGTAATGTTGAGCAACACGGGCATTAGGATTATAGGAAGACTTCCAGAGAACACCTTTAGAAGGTGGCCGTATAACGGGTTCAACACTGGGCTTCTCAATTTCAAGGGGACCAGAGGTAGGTGGGGGAGGAGGACCATCAGTGACTTCCTTCCTGACTGCCTGACGTGATCCAGCATAATCTTTCGACCGAGTTGCGATGGAAACGGGTGCAGAACCGTTCATCATGAAAACTTGAGAGTTGAATGACGCAGATGGTGCAGATTGATCGACCATCTAGGTCTGTTGAAATGGGAAAGGTTCTTTAAGGACTGCCAGAGTTCCCTTAGTGCCTTTTAGTAGTTGACTAACCTCATATCGTCGAGGACAATCTTTAGTGTAGTGATCCTCTTCACAAATTAGGTAGGGATACTTTGGTTTTCGCTGTGAACCATCATCAGCACGGGGTTTAGAAGATTCTGGTTTTGGGGCATCGGATTTGGCTTTGCCTTTGCCCTTCTTTTTTCCCTTGGAGGTCTTGTCCGTAGGATTGGCCTAAACGGCGTTGACCTCTGTGGTTTTACCAGAATCTGGAGCAGGATGAGAAGCAAAAGTATTGGAAGAATTTGATTTCTGCTTCCCATTGGAAGACTTGCAAGAAGTCTGAGTGACAGAACCAATAACACTGTGTACTGATGAGGTAGTCGATGCTTTAGAGGTCCCTTGTCGCGGGGCATCAGTGAAGATGTCATATAACGTGCCCGATTGAGAGTACACTAAATCTAGGTACTAGGCGCGAGCAATGGCCTGTTCCTCAGTTACACATGCCCCCATAGAAATGTCCTGTGCAATCTTATTGACAAAAGAGGTTGTGAACTAGTGAGTCAGAAGCTGATCAGGAATTTAAAACTTGATCAGACAACGACGACGCCTCCATTCGTGAATGTGATCTGAAATATGAGTGACTTTGTCCTGTTTCAGAGATGTCAAGAGATGCGTCCCGGCTTCGTAATGAACCAGTAACTGGAAATGCATCAGGAATGCCGTAGCTAGAGTATTAAAATCTTGAAAAATACCACATGGTAGTTCTATGTGCCATTTAGCAGCAACGCCGATGAGAGTGCATTGGAAAAGATGCAAACGAATTGAGTCATCTACCCAAGAATTCGAAGAACACCATAAGTGGTATGTCATGACGTGTGCTTGGGGTTCTTCTCCAGATTTCCCCTCAAACTTAGGACAATCACCAGGCACCTTCGTTGGAACCGGAGGCCAATATGGATTATGAATAATTGGATCATTGGTCAATTTGGACACATCCGGTAACTCCAACGTGGCGAGAAAAGGTAATTTAGGGTTAAAAGGCATGCCAAGTCCCCAATAAGGACCTATACCTGTACTCCATCCTGGTTGAGGATAATTCCGCCCCCATTGGTTCTTTCCTAGAGGATTCTGACCATAGGGGTTATAAGCCGGATAATAGGGTTGATATGGCGACTGAAAACTAGGATACGGGGGTTGATAACCAGGGTACTGATTCTGATTATATGTGGGCCCTGATTGAGCAGTGTACGGACTTTGCTGCAGAGTATAAGTATAGCCTGGCTGTTGAGGGTAATAACCAGAACCTTGAGGCAGGTTGTAAACCAGTCGAGACTGACGTTGAGGGTAGTAGCCGCCTCGGGGTCGAACTGGTTGCTGGTAAGTGGGACCCTGCTGAGTTGAATAAGTCAGGCACATAGGTGGATTCGGCTATGGCATAAAATAGATCGGTGGCTGAGAAGGGTTAACAGGTTATGTAGGTTGTCCTGGTTGAACAGGTTGACCTGGCTGATGAGGGACACCAGGTTGCCTCGGTTGAGCAGGTTGGCCTGATGGCGGGAGTGGGCCATGTTGTGCTTGATAACCAGGTTGACCTGGGACAGGACCATAGGATGGACCTGGCTGTGCAACATTTTGACCAATTGGAAAATGAGGCTGCTGAGGTTGCACCAAAGGTTGAGATGGATGGGTTTTCCCCCTAGGACCGTATGACGGTCTAGGTTGATACACCGGTTTCCTTGCCGGTCCTTGAGGTTGCCCTGGTTGGACCACAGGGTGAGGCTGTAGAGGTTGACCTTAAGGATTGTAAGATTGCCCTTGCGGGCCTAAAATAATCCCTGCTGGACCGAAGGTTGTCCTTGTAAGGGTTGTCCTTGCGGGTCGTATGCATACCCTGGCTGGGCCGAAGGTTGTTCCTGGAAGGGTTGTCCTTGTGGGCCGGAAGCATATCCTTGCTGAAACAAAGGTTGTCCCTGAAAGGGTTGCCCTTGTTGGCTAGAAGGTTTCACAAGCAGGGTAGGTATAAAACCATTAATATACTAATAAGCCTCAGGAGCCGGAAACAGAATGGGGTTACCGTGCTCATCATATTGAAATGGAAATTAATAAAGTGGGGTACCATCCACTCCATAATGAGAAAAGTAAGGACGATTATGATCCTGAGATGACTGATCGACCTGGGAGATTAGTGGTTGTAAAGTCATCCAATACTCCTCGAGAGAAAGGTTTTAGGAATAGCCAAAGCTATATAAACGTCTTCAGGAACTGACAAGGTCCTAGTCGATTGAGTGGTGACAACATGCATAGACATAGCCACGCAGCTAGTAGGTCTAACAGGTGCCGATGTGACAAAAGGAGATGTTGTGAGAGGTGTCTGTGGCGACATCCCTAACGAGGGAATGATTGGTTCTGTGGACGGAGTCCATATTCCCATAGAGGCAATAGCGGCCATGGACTGACTTAAAGACCTATATCCAGCTGGGAGCAACGGACTAGGTGAAGACAAAACAGAAGGTTCGGGGATGTCTTCGGAAAAAACCTGGTAGTCTTCACCAAAAGTAGGAATTCCCTCACTAGGAATAGGACTGGATGAGTCCATATCTGACCCTGCCGTAAGATCTTCTAAAAGACGACGGGGACTAGGAGGTATGACAACAACAAAAAATGATGATCTTGATGTAAGAGGAGTGAAATATTCCCCAACTCCAAATCCAAACCAAGCGTTGGAAAAGGGCCAATTAAACTCAACTGGTCCTCCAAAGGGAAGTTCAGATATAACCGGTCCCCCAAAGGGAAGCTTTGATACAACGGGCTGTTGATGCTCAGCAGAGGACTGGGAGACTTCTGATGAATCGTCTGTATAAGGAATACCAGTAGATGAAACTGATGATTCCACCACGGTGACTATAGCAAAAAGAGGAAGAGATCAAAAACAAAGACACGCGGGCAAAAACCAAGGCAAACAAAAATAGGCTGAAAAATCAATCTCTAAATGGGCATGTAATCGTAGGTGATTAATTTTACCACATAGAAACTGGAAACTCTACTATTTCATGTTTTAAGAGTCTAGAAATGAGTAAAAGATGACTCTATGACTTTCAGTTTGGAAACAAGCGTGAAAGGACAAGCACTTGATGATCTTTTCAAATTTAGGGAGTCAGTAAAGATCAAAATGACTGCTCTGGTAATCTAGGCAAATGGGTGTACCAGATATCCGTGAACTGCCATATACACCTTGGTAAAAATGAAAGAGAAATCGACCAAGGACTTGATGTACGTGGAGGTAATCTCTCTAAATGCTGTGTCCGGTGTATCACGGGTAAAATGTGGCAGACTCGACTTCCTATGGATAAAGGATTTGCAACCTAATGGGGTCTCCCTTTATATACGTGACGGTACAGGGAGCACAAGTCCGTACTAGCGCTGTCTGTAGCCAGATGGAAAGTGACAGCTGCTAGGATTAAAGACGCCAGAACACGTCTCTACCTTAGACTACTAGATGTTCCATTAAGTTTCAATGCTACCTTAGGTTAATTCAGTAAATTTTAAAGTTGATCTTCAATTTACGTTTCGATTTCAAGGCCCTATCGAATGTTGAATCTCATAAAACCTCTAGATTCAAACTACATGCCACAAAACATCATTTCGTTCAATGAAGAGCTATCTACGGGAGAGTTAAGAGCTTTCAAACGATAACTAAATGAACACACAAAAACATCCACTACCGATTTCAATGCAAGCTAATGAAACTAGAAAAATTTTCTCTAGAATTATACAATGCTAGTAATGCGAAAGAGTTTTCAATTCTCACTATGCCAATAAAAAATGCAAAATATTTTTTTTGTATTTTTCAATATATTAGAGAAAATGCACTAAATAAATGAAAAATGAACGGAAACATCAATTTGAGAATGATAAAGAGAGAGATGAAACCAAACAAGTTCACTTAACTCGAACAAGCACAATCAAGACTCAAACCGATGACGAAATCCCTCAAGTAAAGAAGAATCTCGAAAGAGACTCACACAAGCCGTGTGATCTAGGCTTGGAGAAACACAAAGCGAAACTGAATGAAAGAGAGGACAATCACTCAATAAACGCAATGACTCAATATGATTCAGCAAGATGAATGTAAAGAAGCAGAAACAAGGTTGACTGGGAAAGAAAAGACTCAAAACTCCCATGGGAGGCTCAGTACACTGAAGCACCTAGAAGCCCTAGGGATAAAATGAAAAACTGATAGAAAAGGGCAAAAAACCAGAGGACAAGGGCTAAACATAGTAAAAAATGACTTCAAAGCACTCAAACAATCAGAAAAAACAACTCAGGACCAAAACTCAATCTTAAAGAGTCCAAGAACAGGCAAACCCTAAAACCAAGCAGGGTTGGCCCGCCTGTCTGGCTACAATCTGCGCCAAACAGGGGATGGCGCGGGTGCCTAAGTAGCAACTTGCGCCCTCTGGCACGACTGTCAGAGGGATAACCGTGCTAATTAGGTTTACCCTAGAAAATTATGAGAATGAACTAATAGAGGCTAGATCTGGTCTTCTGGGGGCTGAATAGGGTTTTAACACCAAGGAAGGTGAACCAGAAAAGCAGACTAATCAAACAAAAAGCCAAAAAGCAACCCGATGGAGGAAGGACCAACTCCCACTGATCCCCAGTGGAGTCGCCAAATTGTTGTGGAGGTAAATCCCCTCTGCGGACAGAGGCGATCCCACTAGCCCTAGAGTGGGTCTAGCAACAATCAAAACACGCAAAGCTGTTGGTTCCTAGTTACAAAGGATAGAATCGCGATAGATCGCTTACCGTGATTCCTTCGCTGCTGTTGTCGAAGAAGAAGTGGCACTTTCGTTCCTAGCTGGACAGGTCACGATCCGTGAGCTCGCTGCATCTAGATACTTGTACACATGCAAAGAAGAGAGACAACATGCAACATAATATTTCACACTTTATAACTATCGATCAGTCAGAGAGGAACGAATGAAATTGCATTATATAATGGACAAATGCAAACATGGAACCAATAGCAGAGTCATGTATATTAAGATATGAGAGAACGATTACAATCGATGCTCTGACATCGTGATCTTCCTTCGACAGGGTTCCAGCGAGACGTGTCTCACAAAGCTCATCAGGGATTTGACAAAACTCTCTCTCTCACAGGGTTTTCCTTAGCTCTGCTCTTGATTGTTACTCAGCTATAATTTCCTTCCCAAAAGTTCAACTCGCTAGCAAATGGAGAGGGCATGCTTTTATAGAGGGAGAAGGAGAGGTGAGGCTCCCTATAATCATGGGGAAGAGTCCTATCTCTTAGGAAGGTTCCATGAGAGGTGGAAAACCACTTCCTAATCAAGGAGATCCAGAGCCAAACAACCCAACCTCTTTTTGATGATTCATTCTGAAGTTGTTAGAATCAAACTTCCACCTTCTATTGTTAAAAAACGTTCCTTAATAAGCTTGGCACGGGCACAACACAGGGACAGAGCGTCGGCTGGCGCTCCCACTAGTGTGTATTTTCCCCATTGGCGCGAGGGATGAACTGGCTACCCGTGCCAATGCCAAAACATGGATTTTTAGGGTTTTCCAGAGGAGATGTTCTTCAGGATAATTCTTTCCCTTATGTAGAAGGATGCCATCAAGGTGTTTTCAGGACATTTTACTGTTCACAGGTCATGGGAATATTCCTCCAATGTACGGAACGAGGGATTGCAGGGGCGGTGACAAAATGATGTGTAACAAGGGGTTATAAGCCTGAAATTTCTACCCATATACAGGTTGAGGAGAAGGATATTGATTTTGAGCATACCATTGAGGTCCTGTCTGGGCAACATATGGAATTTTTTGCGGAATTTAAGAAGTTCCTTGAGGTTCATTATAAAACACTTGAGTTTGACCTGGCGGAAGATACGCAGTGCCCTGAGGTGCACTATATACTATCTGGGATTGACCTTGAGGAATGTAAGTAATGCCTTGGGGCACCCTATATACCACCTGAGATTGACCTTGGGGAATGTAAGTGGTGCCTTGAGGTTGAGCGGGTTGCCCCTGGGGTGCAGGTTGACCTGGATACTGTGGTTGGACAGGCTGTCCCTATGGAGCAGGTTGGCTTGGATGCTGAGAACCACTGGGTTGCCCTTGTGGAAAAGGTTGGCCCAATGGTTAGGATGGGCCAGGTTTCCCTTGAAGATCAGGTTGAGCTGGTGCAGGACCAGAGGGTTGTCCTTGTTGTACAAAAGTTTGGCCTTGCTGAACGTAAGGCAAGTGAAGTTGCACAAAAGGTTTTCCCTGTTGTGGATAGATTTTCCCCCCGGGAACATAAGATGCACCCTGTTGAACATGAGGTTGACCAGCAGGACCGTAAGGTTGTCCTTGTTGGACCGAAGGTTGTCCCTGTAAGGGTTGTGCTTGCAGACCATAAGGTTGTCCCTATAGACTGGAGGGTTGTCCCTGTTGGTATGTGAATTGACTAGGGTCAATTGGAGGAAAATAGATAGGATTATCATACATGTCATAATGATGCAGAGGATTACCATAATTTTGTAATTGCTGAGAAATCTGAGGGAATTTAAAACCACTAGGAATAGAAGTAGAAGCCATAGGCGCGCTACTAGCAAGTTGGGTCCTTGCAATGTGAGGCTATGATCCAATCACAGTGGGCCTAATGGGTATTGTGGGATTGAAAAAAATGGACCTACGAACAGAAAAATACGGTGTTGATGACTGAGTCATACTAATAGCTAGTGCAGATGAAGCCACACAGACAGTGGGACGGACGGGAACAGAGGTTGCAATTGTCGATGCCATGGGAGTCGAAGGTGATGCCCTCGATACCGAGACAGCTGAGCCCCGAGAGGGGTCGATGTATCAGAACATATCGAGTTCTAATACATCGATGCAACACCAGAAATGAACTGACCCAAAGTACGATAACCACGTGGAAGAGATACCGGTTGTGAGGAAAGTCGACTTGATACATAAGGAAAATTCTTCGAAGGGAGTTGATGATCTCTTGTAGAAACATAAAGCTATTCACTACTGACGAAACTCAAAGAATCCATGTCTGATGAAACCATTTGATCACCAAAAGGGCGACGAGTAGTGGCAAGTAAAGTAGTGTCTAGTAAAGATGGTTCTGAAGTAAGAGGAGGAAACTCTTCCTCATTCTCAAAACCAGACCAAGCGTCTTGAGGTTTCCAATTGATATCAAATGACTCGTCAAGAGGAGATCAGGTAGCGAGAGGTAAAATACTTGGAAGGATACACTGCCAAAAATCGACAGACCTAGTGGGTTGAGATGCTTTCGAAGAAACTTCAGGAGAAGGACCGCCACTAGGAGGCAATTAAGAGGATGATGAAATTGGTGGTTACGCCACTGTGACTGTGTTTCAAAATAGGAAGGAAACGCGATATCCTATTCGAGGCTTCAAGATAAAACACTAAGGAATTACTTAAGAACAAGCCAAGAAAATATCTTTAACGGGCATGTGATCGTAGGCAATTGATTTTATGACATTGAAACGAAACCCTATCGTTTCATGTTTTAAGAGTCGAGAAACGGTCAAAAGGCGACTCTTGTAACTTTTATATTGAACAAGCATGAAAGGACAAGTGCTCGATGATCTTTTCGATTTTATAGAGTCGCGAAAATACCAAAATTACTACTCAAGGAATCTAAGCAAGAGGGCGTACCAAGTTTCTGTGTACTGCAATATACACCTTGGTGATCAAATGAAAGAGAAATCACCAAGGACTTGACGTACGTGCAGGTAGTCTCCCTGAATTATGTGTTCGGTGTATCATGGTTACAGGGCGGCAAACTCGGATTCCCATGGATAAAGAATTGCAACCTATGAGGGTCTCCCTTTATATACTCGACGGTATGGGGAGAACAAGTCCGTGCTAGTGTTGTCTAAGGCCAAATGGAAAACGACAACTACTAGGTTTAACGATGCAGAACACGTCACCAGCCTAGACCTCTAAAATAGTTGTGTTAACTTTCAATGCTTCCTTAGGTTGATTGAATTCATTTTAAAGTTGATCTTGAATTAATGTTGTGATTTCAAGCCTTACCGAATGTGATCTCGAATTCTTAATGCACAAATACATGCAAAAGAAAATCACTTCTATTCAATGAATGTTAGCTAAGATAAGGTTAGTAGTCTATAACAAAGTAGCAATCAATTGAATCACAATGATAATTTCACTAATGCATCTAAGACAATAAAAGCAGAAAATGAAAAACTATTTCCTTGTTCAGTGAAAGCTACTAATGCAAAAGAACATTTTTCATTTTCAAACTAAGCGAAAGAATGAAAATTTTGTCCTTTTAGATGAATGAGAAGAAAAATACACTGTTACACTAAAAAGCAAAATGGATACTAGTTTTGAGAAATATGAATGAAACAATCTAAAACAAAGAGATCAATCCAATTCAAACATCAAAGACACTCAAAAACAAAGATGCAGTCCTTCAGGAAAAAGAGGGCTTTCGAACCGATTCAATGAGCAATGTAATATATGCTCAAATTGACGAATGGAGAGCTAAATGAAAACAAAGGTGATCATTCAATAAACCAAATACACATAGAACCAAAAGAAAAGCTAAAACAATCAGCCAACAAACTGAAATGATAAAGACCAAACTGACTCAAACTCAACTCAGAAGGATCAGTGACGAGAGAGTTGAACAAGTGGTAGGAGACACCTAGAAACCCTAGGATGACAAACTCCACTAATAAGATGAAGGACGAAAAGCTGAGAATAACGAGACAAGAGAGTCAAAAAAATCCCAGTGGACCAATTGCAAGATAAAAATCCAACCCAGAGACAAGAATAACTGACAAAACTTAGAAAAAAGGCTAAAATTTTAACCTACAGGATTCGACGCATCTGTTTAGCTGTAATCCGCACTAAACTGAGGTTACTGCATGTGTGACAAAAGCAACATGCACCAATCGGCGCGACTGTTCAAGAAAAAGTAGCGTCGAGCTAGAAAACCATGGGAATAATAAAAAACCACTGAGCAGAGGCCAGATCTGACACTCTGGGACTAAAGAGGATGGCTGAAAATAGTCAGACAGGTCAAACAAAGCAAAAAAACGATGAAACAACCAATGTCGACTCGACAAGCAAAACACTAGGCGAACAACAAGAGAAGATAAACACACTGATCCCCAGCAGAGTCGCCAACTTGTTGTGCAGGTAAATCCCCTCTGTGGATAGAGGCGATCCCTCTTTCCCTAGAGTGGGTCTAGCAACAAGGGAACATGCTAATCCTTCGGATTCCTAGTTTATGAATGAAACTGAGTTGGGATAGATGACCTACCTTTGTTCCAATGCTCTTCTTATAGCTTGTGGTAACGATCTCCTAATCTTCGTCTTCACATGTCGCGGTTCTTTAGTAGCAATATCTGTGTACCTGCACAAGGATCAAAGAATGGTGACAGCATAAAAAACATACTTGCATTCATAACTATTTAATTGGTCAAGGAGAATCAAACATATTGCAAAATATTAAACACATCAAATGCAAAATGGGAACCAAAAAACTAGTCATGTATTAATAAGTAGAGAGAAGAAGTTTACAACCAAAAGTTCCTTGACGTTGCAGCCTCCTTCGACGAGTCCAATCAAACGCGTCTCAAGCATTCGTTGGGGATTATACTTGGCACAGAAATTGATCTAGACTCTCTCTCGATAATGGATTCCTCTCTGCTTTACTCTCACACCATCTATAGTAAGGACTATTAAGCTAGCTTCAACTATGTGATAAGGGTGTATTTATAGGAGAGGAGGAGCTGGTTTGGGATCCCTCATAAGGTGGAAGGGAGGCCTTATCCTTTGGGGAGTTTCTCAAATGTAGGAAACAAAAATCCAAAGGAAGGACTTCGACGTTATTCAGTCGAACAAACTATGTTGACTCTGCTCATGAAGTGGTTGGGAATGGAAACTTCGCTTCTATTTAAAAAACTTTCCAAAAAACAGCTCGATGCGGGCATTCCACTAAGACAAAGTGCCAATGGGCGTGAGGCTCAGTGCTAATTTCTCTATGGGCGTGAGGCCATAACTACCTACCAGCGCCGACCCAAAATCATATGTTTTTGAGAGCCTGCTCCAGGAATAGTCAACAGAGGAAATGTTATTCTCATGGCAAGGAATGCAATGACACTTTTGCAAGGTATGACAATACACAAAAGTCATTGAAATAGTCCTCCAGTGTTTGAGATGGGGATTTTAGGGACGGTGACAAAATGTTGTGTAACATTATGTCGCATGACTCCAAGCTAAGTAATATCTTCTGGGTACAAACAACAAAAACAATTTTTCATATTCTCAACAAAGGAATTCTCAGAAGTAACAGCGACAAAACTCCATATGAACTATAGAAAGAGAGACCAGAAAATGTCAAGCAATTTAGAGTCTTTGAAATAAAATGTTGTATAAAAATGGAAGATAAAGGGATTAGAAAACTTGACTCCTAGGTAGATGAAGGTATACTTATTGGATACTCAAGAAAAACAAGACATACAAATGTTACAATCTAAGAATCAACAAGATAAGGAAAATATTAAATGTAGAAGTTGATGAACTACATGGGAAAAAGAAAAAGCAAGGAAGCATGTCTTGAAAGGAACAAGAAATAGAAGAATCAGAGATTTGATTGTCAACCAGGAAGAAACAAAACATAACTAGTAGGAACCTCCTAAAGCACCTAAATGATGGTATCAAAAGAATCATCCATCAGAGCAGATCATTGGAGATATGAATGCAGGAATAGAAACCATAAGAAGTCAATAGGTACACATTCCAAAACAAGGGCATCTTGTGTTGCTATCCACAGTTTATCCTAGCAAGTTTGCAGAAGCCAACCATGATGAACATTGGATCAAAGCCATGAAAGAAGAACTAGATCAAATTGAAAAGAATGAAACATGGGAATTGGTTCCAATACCTAGGGACAAAAATGTAATTCGCACAAAATGGTTCTTTAGGAACAAGCTAAAAAAATATAGACAATTAACTAGGAAGAAGGCAAGATTGGTATGTAAGGGATATGTGCAATTTGAAGGGATAAATTTCAAAGAAACATTTGCACCTATTGTCGGGATGGAAGCAATTAGAATGCTCTTTTCCTATGCATACTTGAGAAGGATTAAGGATTACGAAATGGACATAAAAATAGCCTTTATTAATTGAGAGTTGGGATAAGTCTACATAGAGCATCTAGAATTATTTATGCTAATATAAAAAGAAGACTATGTATGCAAAATGAAGAAAGAATTGTACAATTTGAAGAAAACTCCTAGAGCTTGTTATGCATGACTCAACATGTATTTACAACAACAAGGATTCAAAAATGGAATTTCCAATAGAAATATATATGTAAAGTTTGAACAAGACAATTTGAATCTCATTTAAGTATACGTGGATGACATCATCTTTGGAAGTTACGATGAAAGGTGGAGTAAGAATTTTTCCAAGGATATTTAGAGTGAGTTTGAGATGTCCTTACTTGTATAATTGACCTTCCTATTTGGACTCCATATATCTCAAGAATATGATGGCATATTTATATTTCTCAAACCAAATAGATCAAGGAAATCTTGAAGAGATTATGAATGGAATACTATAAACTTGTTAGCACTCAATTGGTGATCGGTTGCAAGTTGAGAAAGGATGATGAATCCAAGGAAGAAAACTAGAGGTTATAGATTGATGACTAGAAGCATATTGTACATGATAGCTTCAAGTCTCGATGTGATGCAAGAAATTGGATAGATGAAAATATTTCAAGCAGCACCAAAAAATTCCCATGTTGTAGTAGTGAAAAGGATCATGAGATATATCAAAGAAACAATAGAATTTGGATTGTGGTATCCAAAAGGGAATAAATTAACTATGATAACTTATACATATGCAAATTTGGAAGCCATTGTTGATGACTAAAAAATCACCAGTTGAACATCATTGTACTTGGGAGTTTTTATAATATCATGGTTGAGAAAGAAGCAGTCTTCAGTATTCTTGTCCACAATATAAGTAGAATATATAATAGAAGAATAATGTTATACTCAGGTCCTTTAGATGAAGCAAACTCTGTAGGATCTCCAAGTGAAGTTTTATGAGCCCATTTTGATATTCTGTGACAACACCAACACTATAAGTCTTCCCAAGAATCTTGTAATTTATTCAAACACCAAACACATTCTTATTAAATACACTTTCTTTGGGAACAGGTTCTAGAGAAGAATATCAAGGTAGAATAAATTGGGACAAACATAGATAGTTTACATCTTAACCAAGTCCCTTACATGAGAGTCATTTAAGTATCTTTGACGAAAGCTCTTGGTACTTCCAATTTCACATTGATATGTATTCCATTAAGCCAAGAATATAGGGGGAGAAAGGCATATTGCAAGAATATGGAGAGAGATACTTTGTCAGGGGGAGTTACAATCATGAGAGGAAGATTCAAATCATGGATTCAGGGGGAGAAACAATCACAATGGGAACAATTGTGTTGTCATCAATACCAAAGGGGGAGCAACAATCACAATGGGAATAATTGTGTTGTCCTCGTTAAGAAGAGTTCATGATAGAGCTCTTCGTCATCTGCACCAGGTACATGGTACTTTTGGGCCTCTGTCCCACTCCTTTGTCAAGTCCATCCTCAACCAGTTGGTGCAGTGTCACTATCTCATTAATTGTTTGAATTTTTTTATCAAATGAGTATTATCAAACTAATTCTCTTTATTCTCCATATTTTTGTTTAAATTCAGGCTTTCGTGCTTGTAGATAGTCATATAGTTTTATAGTATCTTAAGTTTTGTAATTTTTCCTAATGCACTGCTCAGAAGAAAGAAATGTAATCCCAAGGTACTATATATGTGATATTGGTCCATTATTACCTCAGGAAGTCCAAGATCACAAATTAAATTCCTATTTAATATTTTTCTGAAGTAATAGAATTCTAACCATTACACCAAAAAAATATGTAATTTTTGCTTTCATTTGGATAGCCTTTGAAATCAATGATAGTTTCTTTCAAAAATTCCCCCATTTGTCATTGATAACAACCATAGTACTCCCCCTATTATCATGTTCCCCTTGCCTTCATGTTTTTTGATCTTTCTCTCCCCCTTTGACATCAATGGAGAAAGGTAACTCCTTCTAACATTGTCTCTCCCATTGTCTTTCTTTGTTAAAAATTGAGCACATCAATTTGGAGCAAGAATTACTCCCATTTTTTGTCAAAGATACTCAAATGTATCTCTACGAAGTGGTTTGGTGAATATGTCTCCAATATCTTCCTTCGTACCAACATACTCTAGCTTGTCTTGTTGAGATTCAACAAGATGATGAGCTTAGTGAAAATTAAGCACCTTCACTAAGTGGGGCTCGCAGGCTATTTTTAGGTGTATGTCTATTTTTAGACATGGTGAGCATATTCTATAAGTTGTAGGATGCTATTTGTAGATGATTGGTCAAATGTGAAAAATAGATGAGATTCTATTTTTAGAATATTTGGCGAAGTCTATTTATAGATCATCAATCTAAATATAGATTCATGTCGATTATTATTAACCCTTAATAATAATCCAACAATAAATATCAACTTATTCTCTTGGAGCACTTTATTTTAGTGAACAGAATTGGAAAATCAGTGGGCTAAAGGAATTACGCAATTCCTAGGGTGGTTGGTGACTCATGCATGGAGGACTCAGTTAGAACTGAAGTGGTAGAGTTGTGACAGAGTTGGAAGAGTATTTATGGGAGTTGTTATTTAGTTTAACTCAATTAAGTGAGTTAAACTCAGTTGAGCTAGTTGTATCTAGTCTAACTGAAAGATACACTAGTGAGAGTTTAGTTAATTAATTATTTAATTAATTCATAACTAGAGACTCATTTGCAACTAAACAAATACAACAGTTAACTACTTGCATGTCAGTTCCAGTGGAGAGATAGGTGAAAGGGTGAGATGGACTATCTGTTATGACTATAGTGATGCATTCAATGCATCTGACACACATTGGATATTCCAATGAGGATTGCGCAGTCAAGGCAAGGCAAATTCGTATTCATTCAAAGTTCTTCTTCAACAGGGATTGCGCAGTGGAGGTAGGCTGTCAGGAGGCAAGAAATTGGTGCATAGATATGAAAATTTCTGCATGACAGTGTGATGATTGTTGATTGTACTGAGAGCTTGATGTACTAAGCTTTATATGAGATTATTACATGATTCCATTGATATACATAATATATGATAGTTGGGGTTTTTAGCTTTAAGTTTTCCCGTTAAACAACTGTGTTTATGTGCGATTGATTTTCTTCATGAGTTTTTCAATTGGCGATTTAAGTTCCGCAAAGAATTAAGTGGAAGGATTTTGTATTTAACATAAGATTAATTTGTTAGGTTAGGAGGATCCGGTAATACCATCAATATTAATAAATTTCTACAATTATTTTCTATGACTTGCTCCCTTAGAAAGTGAAACTTGATAGGAATATGCCTGGTTTCAAAATGCGTCATTGGATTCTGGAAGATGTTTTTTGCATTGGTGTTGGAACAAAGTATTGGAATAGAATCATTGTATTTTATTTGTATGTCTTGCAAGGTATGCTTCATCTAGATGACCTGAGTACACCATGTTTTGGTTGCAATATGTTTTTCTTCTATTGTAGATAAGGATACTAAATATTTCTTCTTGCTCAACGGGGATACAAAGTAGTCCCCCAAGTATAATTTTGATCCACTTGTACTTCTTTTGTCATCTATACTTCCTGCCCTATATGCATATTTGTAAGCTACCAATTTCAATTCCTTTCCTTTTGGATACCAAAGCCAAAATTGTGTTTTTCCTTTGAGATATATGAAGATCATTTTCATTACTATAACATGAGTTTCCTTCTGTGTTATTTAAAATCTTGCAACCTGTCCAATTTCTTGCATTGCATTTGGTATTGATTTTTTCACATAGAGTGTGCTACCATTCATTTATCTATAGCCATTGATCCACTTCCTTGGATTCATCTTCTTTTATTAACTTGAATCCGGTGACCATAGGAGTGCTCACAAGTTTGTAGTATTCCATTTTGAACTTCTTAAACATTTCTTTGATATACTTGGTTTGAGAAATTAAAATGCCTCCATCTAGCTAAGATATCTAGAGTCCAAAAAAGAAATTCAACTCCCCAAGAAAAGAAATTTAAAATTCATTCTACATGTCTTTTGCAAATTTTTTGACTTAATCTATCATCATCACTTTCAAAGATGATGTCATCAACATATACTTCAATGAAGATCATATTGTCTTAGTCTTCCTTTATGTATAGATTATTGCCAACATCTACCTTTTTTTAATCCTTGTTGTTGCAAATACCTATCCAATATTGAGTAGCAAGCTCTAGGGGCATGCTTAATTCCATATAGGGCCTTGTTCAATCTACAGACATAATCTTCATCTTTTGAAAATATGAATCTTTTTGGTTGTTCTATGTATACTTATTCTTCTAGATCTTCATTTAGAAAGGTTGGATTTACATCCATCTTATACACTTCGATTCTTTTGGAGCATGCATAGGCCAAGATCATTCTGATTGCTTCCATTCTAGCTATCAGAGAAAAATTTTCTTCAAAGTATATCCCTTTAACTTGGACATATACTTTGCAAACTAGAATTGCTTTGTTTCTGGTCACCTTTCCATCTTCATTTAGTTTGTTTCTGGAGACCCATTTTGTACCAATCACATTTTTTTCTTTAGTCTTGGAACAAGTTCCGATGTTTCCTTCTTCTCTATTTCATTTAGTTCTTCTTCCATGGCCTTTATCCAATGTTCATCATTTATAGCTTCCTCAAAGTTACTTAGTTAAATTGTGGACAATAGTGATATATTCCTTTGCTCTGGCGTTTGTGCTTTTTTTCTTCTTCTAGTTTCTACTCCTGAACTCTTCTCCCCAATGATTTGTTCTGGTATATTATTATTCTAATATTGGTGTTTAGGTGTCCTAGGAGGTGTCTGAAAATCACATTGATTATCTTCTTCTTCTTTTTTTGCCTCTAGCTACTTTTATTCGTGGTGTTCATCTTCTTCTTTTTCTTTGTCTTGATTCGATTCTTCCTCTTCTTATTCTTCAAATATGTGTGAAATTTTTCTTTCTTTCTTGGTCTTCAACAAGTTTCTTTCATCAATTTTTTAATTTGATGCTTTCTACTACATTGTTAAGTCCAATATTGTAGCACTTGTATGATTTTCTCTAACATGAGTACTCAATAAGTATGCCTTCATCTATCATATAATCAAATTTTCCAAACTTATGGTCATATCTCTTTATGTAATGTTTGCTTCCAAATATTTTGAAATACTTGACACTTGTTGGTCTTCCACAGTTCATAGGGAATTTTTTCATTGTTTTTTTTAAGTAACCTTTGTTCAAAATGTGAACAATTGTATCTACTGCTTGTACCCAAAAAATATCTCTTCTATTGGATTCATGCAACAAAGTTCTATCTGTCTCTTTCACAGTTATGTTATTTCTTTCAACCACTCTATTTTGCTAAGGAGTTCTAGCTTTTGAGAATTTTATTCTTATTCCATGTTATTCATATAGTCACTGAATTCATTTGAATTAAATTCACCTCCATTATTTGATCTCGAGCATGTGAATTTGAAATTAGTTTAATTTTGAACAAGTTCCTTGAATATTCTAAAATTTTAAAAATATTTTGACTCATTTTTAAGAAAATAATCCCAATTCATCCTTATTTAGTCATCAAAAAGTAACATGAACTATTTTTAGCCATATGGTCCTTTTCTTCTTGTTGGCCCATATAAATCAGTATGTACAAGTTCAAATATTTTTGTCATGGAATGTTCCTTAGTTTTGAACTCAACACTTTTTGTTTTCCATGTTGACAATACTTTCATATAGTATTTGAAGGCTTTGTAATTTCAAGCATATCCCTTACAACTTCCTTCTTGTTGACCTTGGCCAAATTGTAAAATCTTATATGCCTTAATATCCATGCCAAATCAAACTTTTATCTTCCTTTCCCATGCAACATCTTTCCTTTCCAATCTCAGTTGGGATGTATATGTCATTTTTAGTTCTCATTGGAGTTGAAATTAATGTCCTGGTCCTTATTTCACATTCTTTTGAATTAAATAGAAGTGCGTGTCCCTTATCACACATTTGGCTAACACTTAACAAATTATGCTTCATATCTTCAACAAGTAAAACATTTTTTGTGACTGCATCTTCATTTCCAAGGCTCATTGTGCCTTTCCCTATAATATTGGTAGAATTATTATATCCCAACAATGATAGATCCTTTTTTTATTTCTTCAATGTTATAAATATTTTTTTGTCTCCAATCATATATTTTGTGGATCCAATATCAATATACCATTTACTTATTCTCCTTTGGGATTGTAAGCCAAACTCACGTTCCTCAACCTTTCAAATCCTCTTGCTTCCTTTTCCAAGTTCTTGGTTGTTTCGCCATATGATGGAAAATAAATTTCCTTGTTTCCCTTGAAGGGACTATCAAATAGTTTCTTAATTTCTTGCTATGCGTCCAATTTTTTTCCAATTGTAACATTCAATTTCATAACTAAGAGCACCAAAACTATTATAATTTCTGTTGAAAACCCCACGAGATTTTCTACCATAACTACCTTCATAATAGTTCTTGGTATTTTCATACCTATTTCTTGTATTTATACCTCTTTCATAGGCTTTATAGTTTATAGCCACATGCTCAAAATTATTATAAGAATTACACACCAATAAAAATATTTTGTTAGCTCTGTAAGGTGGTCTTGATTGTGTTGTCCTTCTAAAGCAATGATCTTATTTTTTAATCTTCTTTATTGTTCGTTGTTGCATGTCCTCCTTTAGCAACTTGTATTCTTCCTTATTGATCTGACCCTTGAGTGCATCAATGTATCTTCCTTTATTTGCTTCATTTCCTGTCATCATAGAGCTTGAACCTTTATCAACATTATTTTGTTTACATCTTAGTCCAACCCTGTCATTGAATGTCTTTTGGTTGTTGATTATTTCATCCAGTATTTTGGTACTATCATCAAAATTTTATTCAATATACTTCTTCCATAGTTCCTTCCTCAAGGAGACTATCTCAACTTCTAGATTCTTGATTATGTTGAAGATTGCAACAAGAAACAGTGAAGGAGGCATCCTAAAACATCTTTCCTGATCCTAGTTGGAAAGTGATCACCAAAACTAGGTGGGGGCCACACAGGTGGTTTTTTTGTCGCAAAGTCTATTTTTAGACATATGGAGCATATTCTATAAGTTACGGGATGCTATTTATGGATGGTTGGTCAAGTTGGAAAAATAGATGGATTTCTATTTTTAGACATATTGGGCGGAATATATTTTTAGATTGCCAGTCTAAAAATAGATATGTCGAATATTATTAGCTCTTAATAATATTTGGACTCTAAACATTATATTATTCTCTTGGAGCACTTCAGTTAAGTGCACAGATGTGGCACAGGAGCTGACAGAAGGAATTACGCTATTCCTAAGGGTTAAGTGGAGCTATTGCATGGATGCTTCAGTTAGAACTCATGTGACAGAGTTTGGTGGAGTTGATTGAGGAAGTTAGTGGAGTTGTATTCAGTTTAACTAATCTAAACATAGTTGAGCTATTTGTATCTAGTTTAACTGATTGATACAATTAGTGAGAGTGGTGTGAATTAATTATTAATTAATTCACTAATTATAAACTCATTAATCGACTAAATAATACATCAGTTAACACTATAATTACCATGAACGGTTCCCGGTGGAGACCGGTGCGGGGAATGGGTAGAGAGCGAGTTGGACTATGGATTGTGACTATAAGTGATGCATGATTTGCATCCAACACTCAGTAGAGATGCCTATAAAGACTGCGTGAGCAAGGCTGGGGTAATTCATTTTCATTAAGAGGCATTCTTCAACAAGGATTGTGCAGTAGAGGCAGGCTATCAAGTGGCAGAGATTGGAGCATGTGTTTTGCTAGATCTAGCTTGATTAGTGTGTAGCAAGTGGAGATTATACTGAGAGCTTGTGAGGAGCTTTGTATGATGATTGTTACATGATCTCTATGACATATATAATATACAGATAGTTGGGGGTTTTCAGCATTAAGATTTCCCATTACATAATGTGTTCATATGTGTGAATTTTTATGGTTTTAATGTGTGCATGCAATTGATTTTATTTCCGCATGTAATGATCAATGGTAGAAGAGATTATGTATTGTGCATGAAGATAAAATAGTGTGTGATCAGGAGAATCTCGGTGGATAACATATCAGTTATTCAAATTTCTACATGGTATCAGAGCGATATTGATCATTGGAGCAATTGCAAAGCATTAAAGCGGTTGAGTTTTGTGTTGGTGGAATTCGAAATTGCTACAGTGTTTTCTTGGTGTCAAAGTTGAGATGTCTTTCAACGGTTTGTGATTGGAGTATGCCCTTGAGGGCAGCTCAAATTATATTGCATGGAAGGACATGATGGAGGCGGTTCTGGATGATAATGGGTTGAAGGAATTCATAGATGCAAAAATTCCTAAATCGGGTTCTAGCGATGCTGCCGCACTTGATTCATGGCAAAAGAAGGTAGCAAGGTGTTGAAGGATTCTGTTGGAAGGTGTGAAGGATCACATAGTGTCCATCCTTCATGGTAAAGCTTCTCCATTCTTGATGTGGAAAGCTTTGACAGATTTTTTCCAAAGCAAGAGTGACCAGAGGAAGTTGGCGCTCAAGGATAAACTCAGGAAAATAAAAATGGAGAAGAATGACACTATTCCGGTATACTTGACAAAGTTTGTCCACTGCAGGGATGAACTTGGGAGTGTAGGAGTTAGTGTGGAGGATGAGGAATTGGTGAGATTGGCTCTCCTTGGGCTTCCGAAGAGTTGGCATTCCTATCAAGACTCTATCAATGGTCGGGAGAAATTGCCAGGATATGAGCGACTTTGGTTGGATCTTGTGCAGGAGGAGATAAGGCGAAGTACCAGGGATGGATCTTCATCAAAGAATGATGATGAAGAGGATTGCGCTTTGGCTACCAAATCAAGGAAGGGGAAGGGAAAGAAGAATGCTTCTCAATTCGGTGCGGATGGTAAAGAGTGTGACATGTCCAAAGTAAAGTGGTTTCACTGTCACGAGCATGGGAATTACGCCACGAATTATCCACAGAAGAAGAAGAACAAGTAGGCTACTGGAGCTGCAGCTGGTGAGGCTCTTGCCTCGAAATTTGAGCTAGAATTCTCATTGATTTCATGCATGGTGTCTAGTGCATCGAGATTAGGGTGGTATTTTGATAGTGGCGCTTCCTTTCACATGTCGGGAGATGTGAATCTTTTCAATGATTTGGTGGAGAAAGATCTCCAGTTGCATGTTGAGTTGGGAAAAAATGGACGATACAATGCGACCGGCATTGGAACCATAACCTTTCAGAGGGAGTCAGGTAAACTCATTCTTTTACAATATGTAGTGCATGTTCCAGGTTTAAAGAAGAATTTGATCTCAGTCGCAATGTTAGAGGATAAAGGGTATGATGTTGTCTTTAGTGAAGGAAAAGTTTTCCTTTGGCACAAGGAAAAAGGACAAGTCAAGAAGGTTGGGATTCGAGCAAAGAATCTCTACAAAATTGAAGTACATGGGATGTCTACGGAGCTTCCTACTGTTGGGAAGTGCAAGAAAGACATGCAATTGATGCTTGAGAGGGAGCAAGTTTTGCATGCAGGTAATAGTGAACCTCGGGATGTGTAGTAGCCACAATATGAGGATCATGGAGTGGGAGAAACCACTCATGTAGAGAAATTTCGTGCCAGATGGGCAGAGGGAGTGCATGCAGCTATACCACTAGGTGAGAGGTGGGGCGACATGCATGATTAATCCCAAGAGGAGATTTCTGGGCAGGATTCATGAGATGGTGTGGATCTCATGAGTTTAACCTGGCTACGAGGTGCCCACAATGCAGCAGTAGCATGATCAATTGGATTGATGCAGTTAGATCAAAGTGACAGTGTCGAATACTGGAGCGCGAATCAGAGTTGACAGCAAGTGCAGAGTGCATGGGTGCAAGAGTTCAACAACGTAGTGGTTCCTGATGACATGTGCAGTTGGGCCCAACAGAAGTCGAAGACATTGATGATAGATGCATCAGACTGATAGAGTTTTTTGGAGCCTATTCAGTTTCAGAGGAGTTGTAGAGCAGATGCATGGAGTTGCATGGCGCTTATGAAGTTTGTAAGGCGAATGCATGGAGTTGCATGTCGCATGCAAAGACAATCCTTTCTTGTTGAGAGGGAGTGTTGAAGATTACAACAAGAAACAGTGAAGGAGGCATCCTGAAACATCTTTCCTGATCCTAGTTGGAAAGTGATCACCAAAACTAGGTGGGGGCCACACAGGTGATTTTTGTCGCAAAGTCTATTTTTAGACTATGTCTATTTTTAGACATATGGAGCATATTCTATAAGTTGCGGGATGCTATTTGTGGATGGTTGGTCAAGTTGGAAAAATAGATGGATTTCTATTTTTATACATATTGGGCGGAATCTATTTTTAGATTGCCAGTCTAAAAATAGATATGTCGAATATTATTAGCTCTTAATAATATTTGGACTATAAACATTATCTTATTCTCTTGGAGCACTTCAGTTAAGTGCACGGATGTGGCACAGGAGCTGACAGAAGGAATTACGCTATTCCTGAGGGTTAAGTGGAGCTATTGCATGGATACTTCAGTTAGAACTCATGTGACAGAGTTTGGTGGAGTTGATTGAGGAAGTTAATGGAGTTATGTTCAGTTTAACTAATCTAAACATAGTTGAGCTATTTGTATCTAGTTTAACTGATTGATACAATTAGTGAGAGTGGTGTGAATTAATTATTAATTAATTCACTAATTATAAACTCATTAATCAACTAAAGAATGCATCAGTTAACTACAGTGCATGGACAATTTCAGTGGAGACCAGTGCAGAGATAGGTGAAAGGGCAAGTGTGACTATCAGTTGTGACTATAAGTGATGCATGATTTGCATCAAATACTCGGTAGAGATGCCTATAAAGACTGCGTGAGCAAGGCTGGGGTAATTCATTCTCATAAAGAGGCATTCTTCAGCAGGGATTGCGCAGTAGAGGCAGGCTATCAAGTGGCAGAGATTGGAGCATGTGTTTTGCTAGATCTAGCTTGATTAGTGTGTAGCAAGTGGAGATTATACTGAGAGCTTGTGAGGAGATTTGTATGATGATTGTTACATGATCTCTATGAAATATATAATATACAGATAGTTGGGGGTTTTCGGCTTTAAGCTTTCCCATTACATACTGTGTTCATATGTGTGAATTTTTATGGTTTTAATGTGTGCATGCAATTGATTTTATTTCCGCATGTAATGATAAATGGTAGAAGAGATTATGTATTGTGCATGAAGATAAAATAGTGTGTGATCAGGAGAATCTCGGTGGATAACATATCATCAAAATTTTATTCAATATCCTTCTTCCATAGTTCCTTCCTCAAGGAGACTATCTCAACTTCTAGATTCTTGATTATTCTCTCCTTCTCTTCTAGTTGTCTCTTGAGTGTTTCTTAATTCACTCTAGATTTTTTTAAATGTGCTTTCACATTTGTGATAATCTTTTTGATCTATTCAGAGTTCCTGTTGGGAATTTTTAAATATTCTTTTAGTTTCTTTACCTCTTCCTCAAGTATGATATTTTTCTTCCTTGTTATTCTAAGATCACTTAAGGAACTAATCAATTTTTCCTCAATGTCCACTTCTCCTTCCTCTTCTTCATGATTTCCTTGATAGTTTTTATGAGTTTCATTATGATAATGTTATGCCATGAAGAGCACTCTATCGGAGTCATGGTTTCTATCATCATCTTCATTAGA